>JAEVFJ010000048.1:0-201951 GCA_021029105.1 Cristinia sonorae | reverse complement strand
CCGGGAAAAGTAGGGGCATTGTACGGGGTAAGCAACGCCTCATTGATCACAGGATGAATTCCTCGCCACTTACGAGGAATCTCCAGCTTGTACGCGGACGCACCGATCTTCTCGGTGATCTTGAAGGGTCCATACCGACGGTCCTCGAGTTTCTTGGTCGGCCGATCGGTGCTGATGTTGGTCCCTTCGAGCCACACGAGGTCGCCAGCTTTGTATTCGCGAGAAGGGGTGCGTTTCCGATCATAGTACAGCTTCATCTGATCCTGAGCGAACTTTAGCGCGGCGTCGGCATCTTCGCGGACTTTCGTCAACCGGTCTACAAAATCTTGGGCTGCTTCATTGCGTACTTCTCGTCGTGGAGCAGTTCCCGTCCAAGGATGATATCCATAGTTGAGGAAGAAGGGGGAGTACCCAGTAGACGAGTGGACCCGATTATTGTACGAGAATTCCGCAATGGGAAGCCATTCCGCCCAATCATTTTGGCGATGATTGACGAAAAGACGGAGATATTGCTCTATCTCCTGGTTTACGCGTTCCGTTTGACCGTCGGTCTGAGGGTGATAAGCCGTAGAAGGATTTCCTTGGATGCCAAGGAGTCGGTACAGTGCCTCGATGAATTTAGAGACGAACTGGGGGCCCCGATCACTGATGATCTTGCGTGGTAGTCCAGTGCGTCGATAAATGTGTTGAATGAAGAGACGGGCCCAACCTTCGGCTGAAAGCTCGATATCAGTAGCAGTGGAGATAACCTGCTTACTGCGAGTATCGACCACGTTGAGAACGGCGTTGTGGCCTTGCGAGTCAGGAAGGGGTCCAATGATATCCACAGAGATGACCTCCCAATTCCGTGTAGGAATCTCATGTGGATGAAGAGGGCCAGCCTTCCGGTGATGGTGAATTTTCGTACGTTGACAGGCTTCACAGCCGTCAATATACCTTCGGACGTCGACATGAAGTCCTGGCCACCAGTAATCGCGTGAAACGAGTTCAACCGTCTTGTAACGTCCCGGATGACCTGCCGAGATGGAATCGTGATTGAGCCGTATGATCTTTCCCCGTAGTCCTTTATCCCTAGGAACATATATCCTGTCCTTCCATGTCACCAAACCTTTTCCGTCATCTGTCCAACCTGCATCACCACTCTTCAAGGCCTTTCGAACCAAGCTATCCATGTTGGCACGATTGGAGCGTATCCTTGTAATGATGGCGTCATCTTCACCCTGCAGATCAAATGAGACTGCTTGAAGGTTGAAGAACAACTCACGGAACAACTCTGGCTTCAACACCACCATATCCTCATTGTCGTGCTCCCCCCTGTTATGATCCGCTCGTCTCGAGAGGAGATCAGGCTTGGTGTGAGATTTGCCGGGTTTATGATGAAGGGTGTAATGGTAGTTTGCGAGTTCGGTGACCCAACGAGCTTGGCGGCGATTGAGTTTCTGGGGTTTGCGGAAATACTCGAGATTTTTGTGATCAGTCCAGATCTCAAATATGCATCGCGCACCCATGAGATAGTGTCGCCATTCATCCAAGCTGATCATGATGGCAAGGAGTTCCTTATCGTAGATTTCGTAATTTCTTTCGGTCTCGTTCATTGCTCGGGAGAGAAAAGCGACTGGTCGCCAGTGATCGTCTTGATACTGAGAGAGAACAGAGCCAATGGCGTAGTCGGAGGCGTCACATTCGATTCTGAATTGATCGTGATCGGTGGGGATGGCAAGAACGGGAGCGGTGGTTATGTGATTCTTGATCTGCTCGAAAGCCACTGCCAATTGCTGCGGGACCTCCCAATTGAAATCAGCATTCCCTGTCAACTGGGTGAGGGGGCGAGCAATAGAACCATAGTCCCGAATGAATCTACGATAGAAATTTGTGAATCCCAGGAAAGCCTGAACCTCTCGTTTGCAAGTGGGAACCGGCCACTCTGCAATACCCGCTACTTTGACAGGATCCATGCGTACACTTCCATCAGAAATGAGTACTCCAAGATACTCGATTTCTTCCTTCTCGAATTCGCACTTCTCGTCCTTGAGGTAGAGTTTGTTCTCCCTTAGGATTTGAAGAACCTCGCGCACGATTCGGCGATGTTCTTCTCGGGTACGGGTATAGATAAGAATGTCGTCGATATAGACGGCAACGACCCCCCGATTGATGAGATCCCTGAATATGTCATTCATCATAGTCTGAAATGTTGCAGGGGAATTAGTGAGGCCGAAGAACATGACAAGAGGTTCATACAGCCCCCTATTCGTGCGAAATGCTGCCTTCCACTCGTCTCCGTCTCGGATCCTAACATTGTTGTAGCCCCAGCGGATATCGAGCTTCGTGAAGTACTTAGCACCCTTGAGTTTCCCGATGAGTTCGGAAATGAGGGGAAGAGGATAGCGATTCTTGATGGTCATATCATTGAGTTTCCGGTAGTCTTGGACTGGACGGAGTCGTCCGTCTTTCTTCTTGACAAAGAAAAACGGAGAAGCCATGGGAGACTTTGATGGCCGGATTCTACCGGAACGTAGATTCTCTTCCAGAAACTCATCCAATTGGTGCTGTTCCTCCGGATTGAGAGGGTAAACCTTGCAATCAATAGGCTTGGATCCAGGCGTGAGTTCAATAGCATGATCCCATGGGCGACGTTGGGGGAGCTCGTCAAAGGATTCCTTGTCGAAGACATCCCTGAAATCTTGATAGTAAGGGGGAACAATTTCAGTAAATGTCTTCTTAGGTTGAGTCTGATGGTGTTCCTTAGCGAGTTTGGTTGCCATTGTCTCTTTGGTGCGAATATCCAAGCAGTCTAGCCCAAGATAGCCTCTCCAATCCATCACGAAAAGCCGGTCTCCTTCTTCCCAGTGAGCCTCTGGGTCATAAGCTTCCGGTATATCCGAATCGGGTTCAAGAAGTCGTACTTGGTAGGAACATTCTTCAGGACAACGACAGAATTCCAAGGTAGACTCACGCCAGTCAATGACCGGGTTATGATGAACCAGCCAGTCATGGCCAAGGAAAATAGAGTTCTTGCCCAACTGGGTGACTCCAAGAACAATCTTCTCCAAGTGGCCTTGAACGTTAATCCGGCAGTCCACATATTCTCGTATTGGTCCACCTTGGTTGATCGATCTGTCGGCGTTATAGACAGGAATAGGGAGGGGGAGGGATTTAGTGGGAATGTTATGTTCACGTACGAACTTCTCGTCAATGCAAGATCCTGTACAACCGCTGTCAAGAAGGGCAGTCACAGCAAATTGGCGTTCATCTTCAGGGATGGCTAGAATCAGAGATACGTCCATTTGACGGCCATGACGTCCCTTCATGAAACGAATCGGACCACTTATCTCCCGAAGGGCAACCAACGCTTCATCATGTGGTAGACGTCGAAGGTCAGTCAACGTCTCATGAGTAGCTTCTCGCCAACGATGGTTATGAACCCAAACTTGGAGATGAGCAAGTGCCCAGCGGTCATTGTCGTGAATTCGGCGAGCCATCCATTCGAGACTTCCAGCTCGTGCAAACGAGGGCTTTGAATCATGGGGAGGAGGTTGAGAAGAATCGGGCGCGGATTGAGATGAGGTCGTAACATTGGATTCGACACTACACTTGCTACTCGTACATGGGCTATTCGTACACGACGTCGAATCATTTGGGTGTTGTGATGAGACCTGTGAACGGCTCGAAGAGTCCGCGCCTACTCTCGAGCCTCGGGAAAACCCTCGTCATTGAATTCCGGTTCTTGCATATGAGCCCGTTCGGCGGCGCTTTGTTCATCGGCAGCTAACACTATCTCTTGCAACTCTTCCGAAGTCAACTGTGCACCAAGGGCACGAACGTTCACCGGCGTGCGTTGAGGGCATCTGCGAGCTTGATGGTCCTTGGACCCACAGATGAAGCAACGTCCCTCACGGCGGGCGGCGTCAATGTCCATGGGTTGACCTCGGCCTCCGAAGGTTACTCCGGTTCCGTCGCGACGATCGTGGACAGTAGGCGAGGGACGCGTTCCTACAGTAGGAGTAGCAGGGTAGGTGGAACGTGTCGTGGAAGCAGAGGGGAATCGGGTGGTGGGAAATGAGGGTTTGGCGGTGGTAGACGTAGAGGAGATGGGGGAATTGGATTTATAGAGTTGTTGGTTGATCTGCTTCCTCGCCTCGAATGAACGCATCTGTCGGTCGATTCGAGCCGCGGCTTCTTTGTATCCGAGTAGGGTCGTAGGGGGATGCGTCATACGTTGGATCGACTCGTCGATCTTGAGGCTAAGTCCTTGCTGGAAATAGACGAGCAGCGCAGGGTCGTTGAACTCTGAGTCGAGTTCGTACCTTTCAAACTTCGCAATATAGTCGTCGACATTCCCAACTGCGTTCTGGCGAAGGGTTTGAAGAGCGAGTTGGGCGGTAGTGCGAGGGAAAGGATCGCCGAATGCTGCTTTAAAATCCCGATAGAACGAGTCCCAAGTGGTTTCGTTGGTACACCTCCGCATGTAATTCCGACCCCATACCAGAGCGTTCCCTTCGGTCATATAGGACAACGCGTAGGTGATACGGTTCAGGTTCCATTGGGGCGACGTCCTGTATTTGGCAGTGTCGGACGCCCACACCAGCTCCAACGAGTAGAGGAACTCTTCGCTCTTGGAGATCGAGCCGTCGAATGGCTTCGGGGCATTGACCTTGAGGGCCGAGCTCCTTCCCTGCTGAACCTGTTGACCTAGGACCGATATGGCAGCTGCCAAGTCCAAGGAATGGTCTTGTGCGGGTTGCATCGGTGGCTGCTGATTCAGCTGTACTCGGAGCTCCGCCAATTCCCGGGAGAGAGCGGCGAGTCGTTGCTCCACCTCGTCGGGGCGGTTCCCAATGCTCTGCGAACCATCCGTAGTCAGCGTCGTCGCCGTTTCCAGAGACTCACTGTGTCCTTCCAGTTGCTCCATCACTTCCCCAGTCCCTTCCAACATCTCGTCTTCATTTGCCATAGTTCTTCGTCAAAGTTCTTCGTCTGACCCCTATTTCCTTCAGCCTTGTTCTTCGTCACAGAAACTGTTCTTCAACCCAGAAAAGAATACAGAGAAGAAAAGGAAAGGTGAGAGATAAGGAAGAAAAGGTGAAGAGATAGAGAACTCAAATAGAATCAGTGTCCTTTGAGCGACAACACGAGGTAGGTTTTGAGGGAGTTCGAGCTAATGTCAGCGACGGCCACAGAGAAGAGCCTAGGCCGTGTTGATGCGCTCGCGAGAGATGGTCGGAGAGTGAAGATGATATGTATAGGGCAGTGAAGTAGGTAGTGATACGAGGAAATACAGAACGATGCTGTAGCCGGGGGTACGACCAGCTCGAACTGAAGAAAGACAAGTACGCTAAACGTGAGACAATAATAAGAGAAACGGAGAGTGAACCTAATCAATGTCCGAATGCTGACTAAAGGCCATGCGCCTTTGATTCCTGACAAACACCGCGTGAAACTGTTAGGCGGGAAGACGTGTTGACCTTGAGCTTGGTATTTCTTCTCCTCCTTCCTCTCCCTCATCATCATCCTCGACGACGACCACGAACAAAATGGCTCCAGTCAAAGTAACAAAGATCTGCTGCAGTACGTTCCTTTCCGTGGGTTCAATGCATCCACAGGGACTGATTATTCTCACCCTTGACACGCACAGTTGGTGCTGGCTACGTCGGTACGCTCGATTCCCAGTGATCTCCCCTTCTTCCTCCCTGATCGTCTTCAATTGCACAAAGGTGGTCCGACTTGTGCCGTTATTGCCCTCAAATGTCCCCATATCACCGTCACCATTGTCGATCTCAACCAGGCGCGTGTCGACGCGTGGAACAGCCCTGACTTTGCCCTGCCCATCTACGAACCCGGTCTCGTCGACGTCGTGAAACAAGCCCGTGGTCGTAACCTGTTCTTCTCAACCGATGTCGACAAGGGTATCCAGGAGGCAGACCTCATCTTTGTCAGTGTGAACACTCCCACCAAGAAGACCGGTGTGGGAGCTGGTTTCGCCGCAGATCTCAAGTATGTGTTTTGTCCCCCTCAGATAGACTTCTTCAAACTCGTTTTGACTGTATTGCTGCCATTGCTCAGCTATGTTGAGCTCGCGACAAGGCGTATTGCCGCCGTTGCGACCTCGTCCAAGATTGTCGTCGAGAAGTCCACTGTCCCTTGTCGAACAGCCGAATCGATGCGCACAATCCTCGAGGCCAACTCAAAGCCTGGCACTCGTTTCGACATCCTCTCCAACCCCGAGTTCCTTGCTGAGGGAACTGCCATCACCGACTTGTTCAGCCCCGACCGTGTCCTTATTGGTTCATTGCAAACACCAGAAGGAAAGTCTGCCTGCCAGTCGTTGGGCGATGTGTATGCCAACTGGGTCCCGTGAGTGTTGTTCAGTTTATGAGCCTGTCAAATTTCCTCAATCGGTTTCATGGTGCAGCAAGGATCGCATCTTGACTGTTGGACTCTGGTCCTCAGAGTTGTCGAAGCTCGCTGCCAACGCGATGCTTGCCCAACGTATTTCATCCATCAATGCGCTCTCAGCCATTTGTGAGGCTACCGGTGCAAACATCGACGAAGTTGCCCATGCTATCGGCTTTGACTCCCGTATTGGTCCAAAGTTCCTTCGTGCATCCGTTGGCTTTGGTGGTTCTTGCTTCCAAAAGGATATCCTCAACCTGGTGTACCTCAGCGAGAGCTTGCACTTACCTCAGGTTGCTGCCTACTGGAGACAGGTCGTAGAGATGAACGAGTATCAAAAGAGCCGGTTCTCCAAGACCGTCGTTGATACTCTCTTCAACACCATCACAGGCAAGGTAATGTAGAACGGCGACGAACATAACTCCATCATCAATAAGCTAACTCATCATGATAGCACATTGCTGTCCTTGGATTCGCCTTCAAGGCAGACACTGGAGACACCCGTGAATCTGCTTCGATTTCCCTCATCCGTGATTTCTTGTCAGAACGGGCGTACGTGACCATCTATGATCCTCAGGTTGAGGAGGCCCAGATATGGCTGGACCTGTCCGAGGCATGCCCCAACACTCCCCTGGAGAACAGTACGTCCACCCTATGTCAGATAATGTCTATCTCTAACGTCCAGTGTAGTCAAGAAGCAAGTGACTATTGCGCATTCTGCTCTTGAAGCTTGCAAGCAGAAGGAGGCCGTCGTGATTGCAACTGAATGGAAGGAGTTCCGCGAGATCAACTGGCAGACCGTTTACGACGACATGAGCAAGCCCGCCTTCGTCTTTGATGGCCGTCTCCTCGTTGATGCCGATAAACTGAGAAAGATTGGCTTCAAGGTCGGTCATTGTATCATGTTTTACATCGATAGATGCTCACTGGTGATGCAGGTTACGACCATTGGTCGTGGCGAGAGGGTCTAGGACTGGTCATGTGATGGACATTTTAGCGGACTCTTCGTTGCATTGACAATTTCTTGGCCGTGCATTGGTAGAATTACAGCCCACACCTTAGAGAGTTCCTGGAAGTATAGACACTCGATGTTTTTAGACTGATTGAGGTGATGGATGCGAGACATAACAGTGAAGTTGTTTGTCTCGTCAATGAGATGTGTCATAGACGGCGAGTAAATATGGGCGGCAACAGCCATGAAACGAATATTTATATTCGAGGTTTCCGACCCTGAGCCGAGTTTCCTCAGCCTTCAGCCAGTTGCTCTCCGCCATCATCTCTTCCCTCCCCCGACATCACAACACTGGACTGCTAGACGAGAGCTTAGTTCTCTTTAACGAACGACGACGACGACGGTGAAGACGACAATGCCCTCGCCAAATTCACGAGGTACCAGCTCTCCTATAGCGTTCAACCTCTCCTCCCCCACCACGTCCATCTTCAAGAAAAAGAACCCCAGTGCCATGTCAACCGCTGCCTCCTATCTCTCAGCAGTCTCCCAAGCAGATGCACGCGCAAGGAAGCTCAGCGACACCGACAGCACCACCTCGACGCCTGCTTTGTCACTGTCTTCCTCAGTCACCTCATCATCGACAGAGACCGTTCTTGACGACGCTCCGTTTGAAAACCTGGACGGCTTGTCATATCCTAAGGTCCCACCGACGTCCGAGCAAGTTTTCAAGACCGTTCACAGCGAGTTTGGGCACTGCGCAAACGAGAGTTTCAGGTACACGGCGAGGTATCAACCTGGTGGACAGTTCGCAAGGCCAGAGCAAGAGCCCCCACATTATGTTCTCCTATCGACTTATCTCAGCTACCTGTTGCTTATCTGTGTTGGTCACCTCCGCGACTTCATTGGAAAGCGCATGCGGCCGTCAAGCTACAAGCACCTAATGAAGCAGGATGTGCGCCTTATGTCCTTGTCACGTCTCATTCAAGCTGATACCGTTTTTCCAGGGGTATATGGCGTTGAACTCAGATTTCGACTCGTTCTACACGCGTCGGTTGATGCTGCGTATTGATGACTGCTTCTTCCAACCTGTGACGGGGGTTCCTGGTCGCACCATCGTCCTTCTTGACCGCTCCTCGCCGGACTACAACATCACCTACTATCCCACAGGCACACGCACCCGCGCGCTCAATATCTCTTCTTATAACTACTTGGGATTCGCTCAGGCGACTGGAGGTTGCGCAGATGCCGTAGAGGAGTCGGTGCGCAGGTATGGTGTTGCTGCGTGTGGAACTCGGCTTGAAGGCGGCAGTTTGGATTTGCATCTCCAAGCTGAGGCGCTCGTCGCTCGTTTCATTGGGACCGAGGATGCCCTGATCAGCTCCATGGGATTCGCGACAAACTCCACCATTATTCCTGCTCTCGTATCCAAAGGGTCCCTGGTCATCTCCGACGAACTCAACCACGCGTCCATTCGGTTCGGTGTGCGTCTCAGCGGGGCGAACGTTCGCATGTTCAAGCATAACAACATGGAATCACTTGAGCAGTTGCTGCGGGAGGTCATCAGTCAGGGTCAACCCAAGACACACAGGCCATGGAAGAAGATCCTTGTTATTGTCGAGGGCCTGTACAGTATGGAGGGCAATCTATGCAACCTTCCCGCCGTCCTGGAACTCAAGAAGAAATACAAGGTCAGTTCTCCTGTTCTGAATAAAGTTACGATTTTAACTCGTTATCTCTATTGCAGTTCTACCTTTTCGTTGATGAAGCCCACTCCATTGGTGCGCTCGGTCCTCACGGCCGCGGTGTCTGCGATTACTTCGGTATCAACCCTCGCTCTGTGGATATTCTCATGGGTACCTTCACCAAGTCGTTCGGAGCGGCTGGCGGATATATCGCTGGAAACAAAAACATCATTGACAGGCTCCGTACCTCTGGCCACACGGGCGCATATGCAGAAGCAATGACACCTCCAGTTCTCACCCAGGTGATCGCCAGCACGGCCAGCATCATGGGTATCTCCATTCAGGATAAGAACTCGTCGTTACAATCACAGGCAGTCGCGTATCCTGGCCCTGTGCCGTCCTCCGCCCTTCCTCCTTGGATGCCTCTTGCTCCTACGATGATTGATGGCACCGATGGCGCCATGCGTCTCCGCCGTCTGGCATTCAATGCCAGGTATCTGAACCGCGCCCTTCGTCTGCTCGGCTTCCTAACATATGGAAATGACGACTCACCTGTGGTTCCTCTTCTCTTGTTCAATCCTGGCAAGATGGCCGTTTTCGCGCGACTCATGCGGACCCGCGCAACACCTATTGTCGTCGTCATTGTCGCTTACCCTGCCACGCCTCTCGTCACTTCCAGAGTACGGTTCTGTCTGAGCGCGTCCCATACCAAGGAGGACATCGACACTGTCTTGACGGCCTGTGACGAGATTGGTGATCTGTTGGATTTGAAGCAGGGAACATGCGGGCGATGGCCGTTGGAGGAGATCATGGCCAGGGCGGTGGAGATCGTGCAAATGAAGGAGATGCCTTAGATTGGGTCTCCTTTCGTCCCTTCTGGTGTCCCGTTACCCACCTCGGGACCCCGAACTCCTGGACGACAAGCAACGTTGCAGCAGACACTTACACTTTCCTTCCATTCATTCTCTCCCCGATGTACCTTAAAGCTCCACGGCTGGCTATGACCGACAGGCCCCCCATGACAACATGCAGAAGAAAACCCTCACATACACACACATTCATGTCTTATTTATCCTTGCACATACTACCCATTGCTCCCTATTCTTCTTCTGTTTGTTTGCCATATATACCATTCCTGTCTATATCAACCCCCTTCTCTCGTCGTCCTCTAGACTCACCCCCACATACAATTGGTTGGTTGGTTGCGATACTTCGATTTGTTATTAGGTCCAATATTGCGTGTATTAGAACTTCAGACGTAATGCTCAACATTCATAATAGTGAAGAACCCGGGAAGTCATCGAATTCCGCAGAACTCAGAACTCAGTGGTGATACCGCAATTGCTCTCTTTCGTGAAAATTTTGCGAAAAGACGTCGTATCAGCTTCTATACATTCACAGCCTGGCCTTCGGCGCAAGATATAGAATGCGCACGGCCGTTTATGTCGTTGAGCAAACATGCGTTCAAAGCCTTCGAGAACCCATCTCCAAAAAATTCACCAGGTGTTTACGCTGGTAGACAAATCATCGGCTGAACAGGGTACCGGTGTCATTGAAGACTGTCATTGGGACGACAGAGACAACGATGTGGCGGCCGCATGCTGGGGCATGTGGTCAAAACGACAAGATTATGGTATTTCAGGATCTTATTGAGGTAGTGATAATGGAGTAGTGGTAATAGAACCTGTAACGATGGCTTGAACCACAATCGCATGTCCGCCGAAATATTTGGCTTGTGAGGTATAAGTACGTTGAATATGAGAGGGAAGGGGGGGCACCAAAAACTTACTCACTGGCAAACATGTCCCCCATTGACGATTTCCTTCAGTACGTTGACGACAACCAGAGCGGTTTTATCGACCGCCTCAGAGATGCCGTTGCGATCAAAAGGTCCGTTCCACTTCCCATAAACCCCCTTCTTGTCTTCGTATCCTGATGGTATATGCGTAGCGTGAGCGGGGACGCCTCATTGCGTCCAGACGTTCAGAATATGGTTGACTGGTTCGATGGCCAGTTAAGATCGTATGGTGTGCAGACGGAGCAGGTCGACCTCGGGTATCAGACTGTCGACGGTCAACAACTGAAGCTCCCTAACGCCATCCTGGGGCGCATTGGGGACGACCCGAACAAGAAGACCGTCCTCGTATATGGCCATATGGATGTCCAACCTGTACGTCTTCTTATTCAATTATCTTTATGAAGTGACTTTAACGCGTTCACTATGTTGTTGTCCAGGCGGAGAAGAGCGACGGGTGGAATACCGACCCGTTTACGCTAACTATCGATGACCAGGACAGGATGTTCGGTAGAGGTTCCACCGATGACAAGGGACCCATCTGTGCTTGGGTCAATGTCCTGGAGGCCCACAGCGCCAAGCAACTTGATCTCCCTGTGAATCTACGTTTTTGCTTCGAGGCCATGGAGGAAAGCGGCAGCGAAGGGCTTGACGATCTGATTAATAAGGAAGCGGCGAAGGGAGAAGATGGATATTTTGACAATGTTGACTGCGTGTGCATCGTAAGTCTCTTCTGCATGAAATTGGAGTGATGAGGATTTGTCGCACTTACCTTCATACCCGCAGTCTGATAACTACTGGCTCAACGCTCGCACCCCGATCGTAACCTATGGCCTGCGTGGTGTTGCCTATTTTGAGGTGACCATCGGTGGTCCCGCTCAAGATCTCCATTCCGGCATGTGGGGTAACGTCGTCCATGAGCCCATGACTGATCTCTTCAACATCATGTCCCAGTTGGTACGGGGCGATGGGTACATTTTAGTTGAAGGTGTGTACAGCGGGATCGATGACCCTACACCGGAAGAACTGTAAGCTGCATGACCCATCTGAAACTTGACTAAGCTTAGCATCTTTGGGATACAGTGCCTTGTACAATGCTCTTGACTACACAATGGACGATTTCAAAAGTGCTGTCGGCGGAGACATTGGTCTCTCAGAGGACGTCTCCCAGCTGCTCATGGGGCGGATGCGTTGGCCGTCTCTATCTCTGCACGGGATTAGGGGTGCGTCATCAGACGAAACGTCCAAGACAGTCATTCCCGCCACCGTGACTGGCAAGTTTAGTCTGCGGTGAGTGGCCTATCCTCATCTAGACGTGAACCTAATGCTTATTAGCACGATGTAATTATTTGTTAGCCTCGTACCGCCTCAAACGCCCGAAGATATCGAGAAAAAAGTGAAGACGTACATCGAGAAGGTATTCAATACATTGAATACGAAGAGTACGTTGAAGGAGGTCGTCATGACTTCTGGTGGAATGCCCTGGATCACCGACGACAAGAACTGGAGCTACAAGGCAGCTGACGACGCGACAATGGTAAGTTCTGGGTGGTACCTCACACACCTTTCTGATACAATAACTGTCGATCCGTTGCGCAGGATGTATATGGGCAGAATCCTGACCATTGCCGCGAAGGCGGATCCATCCCCGTTACTTTGACATTCTCGGATGCCTTGAAGGTACCCGTCCTGTTGCTACCCGTCGGCCGCGGCGACGACGGAGCGCAGTAAGCGTTGCTCCTTGATTGCAGACATTTCCTTGATCTGACAATCACATCAGCTCAACGAACGAGAAGCTCGACATCAGCAACTACATGGGTGGAGTACGTCGCACTGCTTGAAATACCTTAGAACATGATAGCTAACAGACGGAAACCCCACAGACCAAGCTCCTGGGCACGTACTTGTACAAGGTCGCAGCAAGCGAGACTGGGGAGGCTAGGAGGGCTCCTAACAAGCAGAAGCTGCCAGCCAGAGCACTTCCATAAGCTGAGCAAAGTTTCGTCCAGCCGTGTTGGCCTTGCATGAGTTCGATCGATGATTGGCGTTGCCTAATCCCCTCCTGCTTGATTAACGTTGGTAATGGTGTATCTTGAGTGAATGTACAATAGGAATTGCAGTCCAAATCTGAATTTTGCAAGTCAGTTGCCAGTGGAACAGTTGGAACGCGGGATGAATGGGCAATATTGGCGATTCGCGAAGATCAAGATCTATATCGATCTTTGTTATCTCCCTCCATTGATTCAAAGATTGGCTCACTCGCCGCTTGTCCCTCCGACTTGCCTTCACTGGCAGACTGCACACTTTCAGGTTTCAAAGATGGTTGCTCCTCAAAAGTTCACAGAATTCATCGAAGCCAACGCTGACAGGTTCATTGACCGTCTTGGGGAGGCCATCGCTATCCCGAGGTCAGTAAACTCAATCGCGATTGTACTTAGGAGTTTGCTCAGTCCATATTATTGTTGCAGTATTAGCGGGGATGCATCACGTCGTGGTGACGTCGTCAAGATGGCACACTGGTTGGAGGCGCAGTTGAACAAGTACGGCGTGAAGACAGAGAAGGTTCCTTTGGGCACACAGCAGTTGGAGGGAAAAACTTTGGATCTTCCCCCCGCCATCCTTGGTCGTATCGGAGACGATCCCAAGAAGAAGACCATCCTGATTTATGGCCATTTTGATGTCCAGCCTGTATGTTCATATTTTTTCGCGTTGCAGTTCCTCTCGTCCTCATACCAATCTCTCACGCCAGGCAAACAAGAGCGATGGATGGGATACTGAGCCGTTCACGATGCACTACGACAAAGCATCGGGCAAGATCATGGGACGCGGTTCTACGGATGACAAGGGTCCCATACTTGGATGGTTGAATGTTCTTGATGCCCACAGTACACTAGGATTGGACCTCCCTGTCAACCTTCGTTTCTGCTTTGAGGGAATGGAAGAGAGTGGTAGTGAGGGCCTCGATGATCTCATCGCGAGTGAAGCTGCGAAGAAGGATGGCTGGTTTGCTGGCGTGGATGCTGTTTGCATTGTGCGTGCCTCCACACCGAATCTTCCGTGAATTCATGCTGATGCCACGGATTTACGCTAGTCGGACAACTATTGGTTGAACACACGCACTCCCTGCTTGACGTATGGCCTTCGAGGCATCGCTTACTATCAAATCATCATCTCTGGTCCGGGAAGTGATCTTCACTCCGGTATCTATGGAGGCGCTGTTTACGAACCTATGACGGCCTTGATTGCACTCATGGGCAAGTTGGTCACACAAGATGGACACATCTTGATCCCGGGCGTGTATGATGGTATCGCAACAGCCGATGCTAATGAACTGTACGTTGATCCCCTCTCGATCGTAAATGACTTGGAACTGACGCACACACGGGGGAATAGCAAGAAGTATGAAGAACTCGACTACTCCATCGACGACCTGGAAGGCGCTGCTGGCGGGAAGATTGCCAACTCTTCGGAGAGGATCACAGTTCTTATGGGACGTATGAGGAACCCATCCCTGTCATTGCACGGTATTGAAGGCGCATTCTCTGGTGTTGGTTGCAAGACCGTCATCCCTGCCCATGTTGCTGGAAAGTTCAGCTTGAGGTATGATCTCCCATTGTCACGGCCACTCGTATTGATTCACTTATGTGCTTCACAAGACTGGTGCCCCCTCAGACTCCCGACGATATCACCAAGAAAGTCATCGCATATGTAGAGTCCGAATTTGCCAAGCTCAACACCAGACTCAACATGAAAGTTGAGTACATGCACGGTGGAAAGCCTTGGGTAGCAGACATTGAGCACTGGAACTTCGAGGCCGCGAAGAAGGCAACGGAGGCTGTTTATCTTCAAACACCCAACTATACCCGTGAGGGTGGCTCGATCCCCGTTACGCTCCCCTTTGCCGATAATTTGGGCGTGAACGTATTGCTACTCCCCATGGGTCGTGCAGATGACGGTGCACAGTAAGTGTTCGCATTCTTTATATTGGTTCAGGTCTAGCTCACCTTCAACAAAGCTCTACCAACGAGAAGTTGGACGTATCGAACTTCATCAACGGGGTATGCATTTGCATCATGTCCTGCCATTCATCACTAACATCCTCGGTATTCAGAGCAAGCTGTTGGGGACATATTTGTACGAAGTCGCGGAAATCACTCAGACAGCATGAAGGATTATCGGGGAAAATGAATGTAAAACACGATGTACGATTATATACATCATGTAGCACAGAAATATTACAACTGCACTTGCGCAAGACAACTCTTTTCCATTTACCAAAATTACAAACGAGTGATACATCGAGGTATTACAATCTCACAAATGGATATACATGGGGTGCATATAGTGACGCACCAAAACGCTACGAGCCCCTCTTTACGCAGGGGGTCCCTTCCGCGCATTTCCTCTCCTGTTTGCAAACCCTCGGCCTCCACCCTCTGGTCCCCGTGGTCTATGTGTGTCTTGCGATGTTGGCTCTGCTGGACCACGAGGGTTCCTAATCACATTGCTCGTTATGGGTGGCGGAGAACTCTCAGGCAAACGCGTCGTTGTTATCCTATTCCTCTCAGAGAAAGAGGTCCTAGTTTGGGACTGCATGGACGATTCACCACTGCTCCCAAAGATCCGTTCCCGAGCTGATTGATACTGCGCTTCTCGCTCTGCATAGCTCTTCTGTTGCGCATCGGTGCCATTTGGGGACGGTGCCGTAGGTGTAGGAGACGGGGACGCCGAAGGTCGTTTAAGGATGCGTAGAGATGGCTGGAACGCGGCTGCTGGTGGGGGTACAACGGAAGAGGTCGTGCTTGTTGAGGATATGATTAGCTCGGGCATGGGTGCCGTTTTGTTGCTGTTAGCGACGGGTCATATGCACAGAAGCTAAGCTGCGTACGCATTCTCCATGTCAAGTTGTACGTACGCATTCTCCCATAGTTTCTGAGGCTCCTCCTCCTCCTCTTCAGCATCCCAGTCGTCAGGAACGGTATCAGCCTTCCTCGTCGATACCAATATTGCTGACTGATGAGGATGTCAAATCAGCAACGGTGAGTATCTTCCTAAGGATGCTTACCGGGGTATAGTCCCAAGAATCTACGGGCGCAGTGCTTGGGTTCACCACAGACATGCTGGAGACGGTGAGGAACACACAAAACCTCGGAGCCGCAACGCTCAAAACAGATGCTTCGGGGCCACGTGAATCGGCAAATCAATTATCCGGGCCGCCGTCGCCGCCATCCATGTGGCGTAAGCCTAATCCCTCAGGTGGGATACCCGCCGGAAGAGCGTGATGGACATGTTTGCGGTACCATAGTAAGACTCGTGAAGCCTGGGGCATACACCGAGCATGAGCGAATCAGAGCGATAACAAAGAGGCCGATTGCCCATCAGCTCGCACAGATGACGAATAGTTCGGGATCACACTGAGCATTCTAGGGGCAATTCTGCAGCTTGTATGTATGCGCAAGAATGTTTGACATTATTGAGCAAATTCCACCCTGCGCAGCGTGCACAGATCGGATCGACTGTCAGTCATCAACAGGAGGTTCTTTGTTGGCGTGGACTCATAGACGCCCGTTTAATCCTCCGCGTTGCCCACGGTCGCCGGACATCCTGGACCTGGAGCTCGCCCACCGTCGGTCGTTGAGCATCATACACCAGCTGGGGTTACTGTATTGCAAGTCATTTCGTCAAGCGGAGAAATCTTCTTGAAAATATTCTAACATTTCGTTAACCATCTTCCCCCTTTCGCTCCGAGGTCCGCAATTTTTAGATTGAAACCCGTCGTTATCGGTAGGTCAAAATATCCTTCGCTTTCTTGGTCCCATCCTTACACTAATCCACCTCTCATCTTTCTCGAAATAACGCTTTCTTACTTCCCAACCTACTCCTTGTTCCTCCAACTGTCCATTCGCGGGGCGCCGCCATCGACTCCTTTTGATGACTTTCTCCGACAACTATACGAACTCGCGTCACCCCCGCTTCGAGCAGGCACCGAAGCCGCCATATTCTCAACCACAACCACTACCCTCTTCCTACGTGTCTCAGCCGCCAATACTGAAATCCGAGAACCGAGAAGACTGCGACCTCCGCGCCACCGAGAGTCTCTCTCCGCCGTCTCTTGGGCAGTTCAGTCGAAAGTCATCCGCACCATTATACCGTTTCGGTGATTCTGGCGACGTTACCCCCTCTCCAGACACCACTGTTTCTTCATTTTCTTTCATGACATCGCACGGCTGGCCTCATCCCTCTTCTGGTAGCTCTTCGGGTTACCAGCATCAGCAACACCACTATGCAAACGATCCGATGCACGGGTACGCGGTGCCGACGGTTAGTAGCCAGGCGCACCCCCAGGCTCAAATCTCCATGACGGACAAGTATGATGACGGCGACGACGACGGGCTCAGCGACCTTCCTACCGTCGATGGCATGTCCGCGGGGATGGGCGTTTACGGCGCTTTTGGTTCCGCGGAGGAGTCTGGTAAAGGTGACAAATTGGTGAGGAGGCGGAGCAGTAAAGCTTGTGACCGGTGCAGGAAGTCCAAGTGTAAATGCGAGCGTACCAGTCTTCAGGAGCCATGTAAGAACTGTATTCTCCTCGGCACTGGTACGTCCTTACTCCATATTCATCTGTTTAGAGTACTGACACACGCATATACTCTACAGCGTGTACCTTTCTTGGGCCTTCACGGAAACGCGGCCCTCCTAAAGGTTACATCGACGCCATCGAAGCCAGGCTGCACCAAACCGAGGCTCTTATAGGGATTCTCCTCTCTAGCAAGGATAGTCGTGCCAAGACTCTTCTGGATGACTTGCGAGAGGTGAGTAGTTTCTCCCATAGTATCTACAGCCCCCCTTCGAATCTTTCGCGCCACAGCCAAATTACTACATCGCGCTTATTGTGTGTACTATCTTTCATGTGCGGCGCTAACGTCATTCTACACAGGACACCCTTGCCAAAGAAATCATTAGCCGCGTCGACAACGGAACATATGGTCATCAAGGCCGTTTACATGCTTCACAGCCCTCGACTGCAGCAAGACCGCGTCCACCGCAGAATGAAGCAAAAGATTCAGAAACCCCAAATTTGACAGCCACTCAGTAGGTGTGATTCAAAATCCAGATTCAGCGGACGCTGACGGACCCCTCTTCTATCTGTCCAATAACCCCACCGAACAGTCCATCAGTGGAATGGCAAGAAACCGTTATCTCAAAGTTGAACTCAATTGCTATACAGCGCAACACTCTGGTCTCGGATGACCAAGCAATGAGAGAATCTGCTTCATCGGCCTCGGCTTCAGTTGGTCGAAATGGGGCGAGTGCGAAGACGAAGACTACCATGCAAACCCCCTCCGAGACATCCACGACAGACACTCGATCCCGCACACACTCCGAAGAACGCGAAAAGCCTCGCGCGCGGCGTCCTACCCTCAGCTTGCAACCCACGCCCTCGAACCCAACACCACTTATTGTCCCTTCCCATCTCACGTCAACCACTACAGGTACCGACCGATCTGATTCGGACCAGAACACGTCAACGCGAAGACAGCGAAGGCGAGTGGAGCAATCACAGCGTGAGCCTGGCCAGGATTCTCGGACACAACCCAATCCACCTTCTCCAGCGTCAACAACGGGGAATTCGAGGTCTCCAGTTCAGTCCGTACCGCTGCATCCTGTGTTGCTCAACAAGAAGGCCTCAACAATTTCATTCCGGGCATTGAATAATTCACGGTCACCCGATGACGCGGATGAAGATGCAGATGTGGAAAGTAACGCAGGAGATCGTACAGGGTCCGGTGAAGACGAATTAGCGGTGGCAGTTGGACAGCTCAGCATCAACGAGGACGAACAGGTCCGCTATCATGGCAAAGCCAGCGGTTTGCACTTACTGGGTGCTGGGGAGCGCGATGATGACAGAGTAGAGGGTGGGATCTGGTGTGTACTCTCTGTCTATTTCGACATGATAGCCACTTAACTAGGACATGACATAGGCGATTCCCTGGAGCTCGTGTTTGGCCACCATTACCTGCCACTGCACGGAAGTTAACCAAGACTCGTACCGAGCACGACTGGCAAGGCTATCTTCCCGAACCGTCGGAGCAGGAATATTTGCTGCAAATCTACTGGGCGCATGTCCATCCAGCACTTCCCATCATCCAAAAGAAGTTATTTATGGAGAGCTTCCAGGAAACGTAAGTGTTTTGATAATATTGCCAACGAATGACAGAGGACGCTGTTGCTGAATGACGGTCTCTCAGAGACACGCACGCTGAAGGTATAAACGCACCCGATTCACCACACTCAGGAGTATCCTCGACGTCCAGTGGGAAACGGCAGCGCATACCAGCCATTCTCTTACTTGCGATGTTCTCCATTGCAGCCCGGTATTGTTACGCAACGTCGAACGAATTCCCTTTGCCAGGCTCTGATTCTATGTGGGCGGCGGGCGACTCATATCTTGAAAGTGCGAAGAAGATCTTGGACAGCACCTACGCACACTCGCGGCCGAGCACATGCCAGGCACTGTTGTTGATGGGTTATAGAGAAGTTGGTATCGGTGCAATGGCGCAGGCATGGCTATACATTGGCATGGCTATTCGGATGGCCCAGGATCTGGGGATGCACAAGAACGCGGACAAATGGGTCAATATTGGCAAAGCGCTGTTTACTTCTGATGAGCTCCAAGAAAGACGAAGAATTTGGTACGGCTGTATAGTCATGGACAAATATGTGTCATCGTACATCGGTAAGTCTACTGCCAGAGCCTTCCAAGCCGTTACTAAAACATTATGGTATAGGCCGCCCAGTGGCAATTTTCGAGAATGACTTCGATACGGAATTGCCCAATGTTGACCCTGTGGGTATTAGCTTATTATGCCCTATTGCACTACTCACTGTAATCTATTCTCCTATAGTCGGACGAATACGAGGCTTGGTCACCGCACCCTTCAATGCCTATGATTGAAGATCCATTAGAACCCCATCCTGATATCAATTACGCGATGTCCTCACACATCACATCATGCTTCAACGAGTTTGCGAAACTTTGTAAGACGGTCTTTCGCTGGTGACTCTTCTGCGACTGACGGATATTCTTCTAGCTATTATTCTGAGCATGATCGTTCAAACTGTGTACTCAATCCGTCGCCCTAACTCTCGCTCAAGTGAGCACTCTCGGCTGGAGCAACTCCTGGACAAGTGGTATTATGAACTCCCAGAACATCTCCGCTTCGATCCTGCGTCGCAGAAAGATTCTGAGCTTCCACCCCATGTCTTGACTCTGCATATGCATTATTGGTGCTCAGTGTTATTACTTCACCGACCCTTGTAAGTGGTTTTTTCTGGTACATTTTTCCGATAAGTCATCTTAATCTTCAACAGTGCGAGGCATGCCTCGGAAATAGGGGACAAGTTGTGAGTCCTTGAGTTTGAGTCGCTACAGAAGTAGGACTCATTGTGCCCATTTATCTAGACTAAACAAGGAGCACCCTGTCGGTGATGCTTCCCGCAAGGCTTACGATCTCTGCAGACAAGCCGCTAATCATATCTCTTCCATTGGTAATGCTGTTTCTGTCCAAAGTTCTCATACAATCAAAGTCTAACGGTGCACCCCACACAGTCCACGTTTATACCGTAAGGCAGTGTCCCAAACGTGGTTCCGTATTCCTTTCATACTACGTCTTCACCGCTGCCATCATGCATGTTGCAACGCGTGAGTAATGGTTGACCTCACTCTCAACGCATACGTTGCTCATCGACTATTTTTTCAGTGAAAGCTTTCCCAATGGACCCGCAGGCGAGCCTTGGCTTATCGAGATGCTACGACATTCTCCGGCGGATGCAATACATCTGGCCCAGCGCGTGGCGTGCATATCAACTCCTGCAAGGCGCGAAAGTTTCTCCATCAGGTGTTCGCACCTCTCCAGCCGTCACGGACAAACGGAAACGGGATGCAGACATTGTTGTCGACCAGGAGCAGCAACATTCCCCCGTGCATGAGACTCTATACCGCGGTCCCCATGCGCATTCTCGCGTGCCGAGCTCCGGGAATCCATCGCGACTAGGTTATTCTATGAGTATAGACATCCAACATGCAGAGACACCTACATTCTTCCCGCCATTCGACAGCTGGGCACCTGAAGGCGAGCCCATGCACAGCTATCCAGCGCACAACCTTTCCACATCCGTTCTCCCTCAACAATTCAGTACAGGATTTGTCGATGAGCGCTCTCATAGACAATCCGAAAGGAGCACGCAGAGATTCCCCCAGTACTGGAATGATTACTCCACACTGGGCCAGATGGGACCGCCATACCCAGTCCCATCAAATGATATGCTGCCTCCTGCTTCTGGTTCCTCGCCATCCCCACGTAGTTCCCAGCCTAACGTTGGATACTCTCAAGACCAGTACATGGTGTTCAGTGAGTCTGAACGGCTTTCGTCAAAGAATTTTGGGTCGCTGACTAGATGGCACACAGATAATTTGCCCCCTTCCGGGCAATCTTAGGGTTTTAATAACATTATCGTCTTCCTCCATACCAGTTATCTTATTGGTTCGAGTTTTGATTCTCTTCTTCGACTTCCGTTCGATGCTGTATCACTGAAAAGGGTTGCATTTTTGTATTTCTATCTGCTGTCATTCTTTTGAAGTCTCGCTCAGGGCTATTTTTACTCTGCTTTGCTATAGCTATCGTGGCCCAATACGTACTACTCGTAGAAACTTAACTTTCAAATTGAATAATCATATAACGCAATGAACAATTTTTGGCTGAATGGGAACAGTGATCCAATCATGATCCGCGATCTAATCTTATCGCTCCAAATGACTTACCTCCAAAACAGATCTTCAACTTGAACTTCACACAAACATCCACTTCCAAGTCGACGCAGTGACCTTTGCGTGTATTCAGACGCACCTGTACTGTCGAATATCACCGACAGTATGTCTTCGACGTGTCCGCCTGGGTCGGCACCCATCAAGGCAGAGTGAGCCACCTTATACACTGCATATAATTTAGTCTCCACACCTCATACACGAATGGTTGATAGGTTTTTACTCTCAAGCGCTGTGCGCGATGCACCAGATGATGACGCAGCTGAGGGAGGTAGCAGTCATGTCTCTGGGAACCGCAATGGTACTCGCGAGGACGCAGAAGACAACAGAACTGGTCCCCAGCGACGAAAACCCACTCGGGAGGAGAAGAAGAGCAAGAAGGGTCAGAACAAGGGTCGGAGATTCCAGAAAGTGAGGGATGATTTTGAGCTGTGCTGGAAGATTGCAACTGGAAAGGATTGCGAGTTCGGGACAGAGTATGTGGTCGTTTGTTGGCTTCAGTTTGTCGTCGGATGTTCAACGCCTCACAGTCCGAATTCAACAGATGCAGGAATACCCACGACGCTGACGCGTATCTCGCCGCAAAGACTAGGGATGTTCATTTCCCCTCTACAGACTGCATTATCGACGAGCCGCCATTCATCAAGTTTCCCTCGGAGGATGCAACCATGATTGATGAGAGCAGCCCGTCGATTGATCTGACAACCACCTGTCCTGTATACGCCGTTCGTGGGGACTGCAAAACCGGCCTAAAGTGCCGATTCTTGGGAGGACACGTGCGCAAAACCGAGACGGGGAAATGGGAGGTCACTGTGGATGAGGAGAAGAGGGCTCAGTCGGCTATCTTCGAGACTGAACTAAATTTCATTGGAGGCGATACTGTGAAGAAGCTTCGTTCGAAAAAGGTGTTTTTCCCCTGCCGTCTACTCATTGGACATCTACTTATAACCTATTTCAGTACCCCACCCCCATCTCGGATGCTTATTTGAAAGAGCTGCAGGCAGAAGGGGACGGACAGAACGCTAAAGATGCAGCTCCAGAGACGATTCATGCATCAACTGTACGTCAATCAGAATCTGCTAGTGTCGCCGAGGCGCAAGCCGACACGCCCGACGTCCCCGTTCGCACTGTTGAGAAGAAGCGGTTACATTGGAGCGGGAAGTCGTGTAAGTATTTGTTCCATACTTTGTGGAAATACGGATTGCTCACTGTTCTTACTGCAGACCTTGCTCCATTGACAACCGTTGGAAATCTGGTAGGCACACCTTATTCACCTCCTCTGAGCGGTAGGATGGCATCTCACCCTGTTACTTGCTAGCCATTCCGACGTCTATGCGTTGACTATGGCGCGGATATTACATGCGGCGAAAGTACAGGACTTTCCGTTTTTTCGCTCCTTGACTGGGCCTAACGCCGATTTTTCTGAACAGTGGGTCTTGCCAACTCCTTCCTGCAAGGTTCCAAAGAAGAGTGGTCGCTTGTCCGACGGCACCCTTCCGAGAAGATCTTCGGTGTTCAGGTAGCTGGCAGCAAACCATCCCTCCTCGTCCCGACAGCAGAAATCCTAGCTAAAGAGCTCGGCAATAACCTCGACTTTGTTGACATTAATTGTGGTTGCCCGATTGATTTGGTGTTCAAGACAGGCAGCGGATCGGCGCGTGAGTTGGTCCTCTGTTTATATGACGATACGAGATTTATTTATTGTTATTCTCATCTCAGTTCTGGACTCTGCGGGAAAGCTCGGCAAAATCCTTGTCGGTATGAATAGGGCGATGGGCGAAATACCTGTGACAGTCAAGCTGCGCACAGGTGTCAAAGATGGCAAAAATAATGCACACAAACTCATGCCTCGCTTAGGCTCTGAGTGGAATGCGGCCGCATTGACGGTACGACAGAAGCCTTATCGTTTTTGGTATACACTCATAATCTGTGAAATATAGCTTCATGGTCGTACACGCCAGCAACGTTACTCCAGACTTGCGGATTGGGACTACATCAAGTTATGTGTTGAGGCTGTACGCGCACGAGAAGCAGAAGAGGACTGTGCGTACCGCAATATCCTCGGAATCAATTCACTCAGCTGACTATGATTGATTCGGATTGTTACGACCGCAGTGCACCCCATTCCGATATTCGGAGGTGGCGACAGCTTCTCTTCACAAGACTACTGGGAAAAGGTAGATCACAGCGGGGTTGACGGCGTCATGATAGGTCGTGGAGCACTCATCAAACCGTGGATATTTACCGAGGTGAAAGAGCGACGGGAATGGGATATTAGTGCAAGGGAACGTCTAGAATTGGTTCGAAAAGTATGTTGTTTTTCCATTGCACCCAATTTGATACGTGATCACTAATCTGCAAATTCATCGTAGTTTGCAGAGTACGGTCTCAAGTGAGTTCCCCTTTGCATTCACAGAATACATCGCTCACTAACACAACTTACCCTTACTAGCCACTTTGGGTCAGACACGCCAGGAGTCAACACCACCCGCCGCTATCTCTGTGAAGCGCTCTCCTTCCAATACCGTTACATCCCCATCGGCCTCCTCGAGACACTCCCAGGTAGGATCAACGATCGTGCGCCAGCCTTCCGAGGTCGTAACGAACTTGGTACGAAGTTCTCATTTCCTCCTCGTCTACTGCGTCTGACATTTGTTTTTCTGGTGCAGAAACATTGTTGGCTAGCGGGAACAGTCAAGATTGGGTGAGGATCTCAGAGATGTTCCTGGGACCTGCACCGGAGGGCTGGACATTCACTCCGAAGCATAAAAGCAATGCTTATGGTTCAGAAGAGAGTCAAGGGTAGAGAACTCAACGAAGACGTATAGTCGCATATGTATCCCAGTTGTTGTGTGTATCCTGTAGTTTAGTTAAGTTATTCTCTGCTATGATACCCGTCAAGGTTGTGGAAATCACTGTGCAAACACGCATCACACGTTACGCCCCGCAGTATGTCCAAATACACTCATGGATACATTCATCACGCATACAGTATCATTAAACTACAGTACCTCATCCACCTTCCTACCCACTCCCCAAGGGTGTTGAAACCCAGCCCATCAGTCAAGATCCATATAATCCGTTCTAGGGCTTTCCGGTGGTTCAACAATGGAAGAAGACAAAGACGGAACTTCTGAAAAGTCGAACGCGGGTGTAGACGGCGGTGAGTTTGGATCGTAAGCTCGCGCTTGGACGTGTGGAGACAAGCTTGCTAGTAGCCGAGCATTGTTGTGCTTGACAGAGTCCTGATGTACCAAATAACCAGTTGGTGAGTGCCTGAACATGAGCAAGGGGGTAATTTACCTTGACGGTTATAGGATAAGCTGGTTGCATGCTCTCTTCTTCTGGTGAGATGGAGCGACTGTAAAGGAGGAAGAAGGGTCCCGCGTTCAGGTGTAGGCCGACTGCATCGTTAAGAACTGTTTCCTCGGAAACCTGAGGCACAATGTGTTTAAAAAATCAAGGACCGAAGGGAGATCGAGGAATATGCATTGTTACCTGAGTGACGTGATAATCGACGGTCTTCCACCATTGGCCTCGTTGATTCACGTATGAATAGAGATGGTTGCGGCCGTAGAGACCGTCGTGGACGATAACAAAACGTAGGTCATACTAGCGGAACGAGGTGAAGTACAATCAGCACTGTTTGGGGGACACCACCAGAGAACCTGACTGACTCTGTGTTTTTGCAACTCGGGACAGTCGAATACAGACGCAACCTTTGTTTGATGTTTGGATATCGTCACGTCAATAGCTGTAGTCGCCGAGTCAGGGCAGGGAATTCAAGTCAAATGGTGTTGGCTTACTTTGCAGTTCATTCTCGATCTTGGTGAGGATTTTCCGAAGCCTCAGCGCCGCGTCATGGATTGCTGCTTTGCGGTCTTTATCATCTCCGTCTTCCGCAATGTTCTCATAGTAATGCAGTGCGGATTGTAGGTCGGCCAAGACATCTCTGTCCTGTGGGCCGGGTCATAATTTTAGTAACCCAAAATAAACGAGACATAGATGAGTGAAACTCTCACATTATGTTTCGTAAGCGTATCCCTCTTCTTCCTCAACTTCTCAATCTCTTCGACAAGCTCTCTTTGCAACTTCCTTTTCTCTGCCGCCAGCTCCGCATTCTTCTTCAAGAACTGATCAAGATACACACTCGGAGGATACTTGAAGGTCGCCCTCTCGTTCTTCCCCCCTCCTGAACCCGAACTCACGAAGGTCCTGTCTAGTTGAAACGCCACTACTGCAGAAGGCTCATATATCACCTGGTGCTTCGTGGACTCGTTCTCCCCGATAGCGAGCTCGAAGGCGAGAACGGAGAGAAGATCGTTAGCGTCAGGTGTACCTGCTAACGGAATTCGGACAATAGACATGTCATGCCGTTTGTCGAAGGGACCTTTGAAGTCTTCAGTATCGTTAAACCCGAATCGGAAATGGAACAGCCTATTAGATGGGATCAGGGCTGAACCTGCGAAAGAGAGTATATGCATTACCTGGGCCATGAGGCTATGGGGTATGTCGTAGCCTCGTCTCTATTCAAAACGGCCTCTACTGTAAAAGCCAGATTGTTGTAGAATCCTGCGGCCGGGGGTGAAAACGTATGCAAGCTATAGATTTCTGGTGGGGACTTACGATATGCAATATCCCCAGGTGATTCTGCAGGTGACTTCCACTGTTCACACTCAAAGGCTCCTAGCGCCTGGTCTATGTTCAACTCAGTCATTCTTGCGAGTTCCATATTGGCAAAAAGCTCCAGAAGGGTCCATAGAAGATGATCTGACATAGAGATAAGCGTCCGGGCATCCGCGAGAAACCTGCAGTATCTCACCAGGGCCACTTTGAGGAGGTATGAGTGTGAGAGGTGCAGCGGGGTCATCTGTATCCCGAGGAGGAATGTATAGCGCGATTGCCTGCTTGACTTGAGGAACAAAGAACAGGCCTTGGAGTATGAGGCCCGCGTAGACGTATGAAGATTGAGTGGGACGTAACGAGATGGGACTACCCTGAATTCAGTCCCTGCGAAGTGCGCATTAGGTACGGGTACGAAAGAGCACTCACATATCACCCACTCGTACTCGTTCTTCAAGGGGTAGTTCATCATAACTATCTTCCATGTGATAATTCAGACTTGCTTCGATGGCGCGGTTCAAGTCCTGGTCTCCTTGAGTGAGACTAGCATTGTTTGCATTCACCTCCACCTAGAAGGATAGTGGTGAAGGTAAGGGAGCGAGTTTGTATTGATTAAACCTGAGAACTGTACATTGGACGGAACTACGGCCCAGTTAGGGTCTGGTGCTCTATCGCTAGGTCTCAAAGTTGATTCCATGTCCTGCAAGGAAGCAGCCAATGCGCGTGAAATGTCTTCGTCGTTATCGCCAGTAAGGTCAATGATAGGGGGTGTACCTCTCTCCGGTTTGGATGCTGAAAATAATTTCATAAGGATCAGGCAGCTTTTCGATGGGAAAGGAACGGTGCTCACGAGGGGGTGTACGGGGAACGATTGAGTCTGTTCCAAGATTCAAAAACCATCAGCCTTCCTGCTCCGTGCAGAGAAGATAAAGCGACTCAACCAGCAGCAGCGTTCTCTTCCAGCATAGCACCAATAGCCTTTTCGAGATCGCCGCCGCTGGCGCGAAGGACGCGTAGTGCCTCGTCGTAGTGGCAATTCGGCCCCATCATAGACATCAGCGTGTTTACGCTGCTGTTTTCTTGGGGTGTTGGCGGCGCTGGACTAAAGGTAACTGAGCGTTGGAAGAGCTGTTCCATGGTCGCCGTCGGGGTCGGGAGATGGTGGTCGGTGGTCAACCTCGAACACCTGAAGCGTCCGTAGCACTTCAAGAGGCCCAATGGCCAATCACAGGCGAAGATCGGCTTATGTCAGCTCTGATGTCACCATCGGCAACTCCCGGCCTTCATCTCAAATTGGAATCGCCTACTACCACTGGCAAGCATCCGTCACTATAGCCGTGTACCCAACAAATGCCTCCAGGACAGGGAAACAAGAACATGCAACGCGCGATAAAAGACGCGTTTGGAGACGACCCAGCAGTCATCAGTGCCGTCCAAGTTAGTCGTATGATATTTTCCTTCACAAGTTGGACCCTAATTCTCTGCCGCCAGAACCTCCTCGGGAGCTCGTCTGCGGGTCAGCGAGGCCCCCTCGACGCAGAGGGTGGTATCGGTCGAATCCTCGCCAACTCCGATCCCAAGGATCTCGAGACGCTCATGAACGCGATCGGGAACAGAGACAAGAAGTCAGACTTAGAGCTTGAAGGGTTCAATTACAAGAAGGTCCCAGTCAAGAGAAACTCGTTCTCGGTCGTGCAGTTGATGCATATGGGGTTTGAGACGAGGGACAAGAAGATGAGCGAGACGTATGTTCCGGGAAGTCAACCGGCATTCCAGGTGGTCATTTGTGAGTTTCCCCTACTATTTGACCGTTTGCGACTTGATTTCGACTGACAGGCCATGTGTCTGTCGTCTGCATCAGATGACGAGAACAGCAGCTTCAGGATAACTGACGCGCCTGAGGCCGCTGGTCTTCCTTCCTCCAAATTCGTCCTCAAGTACGCGCCTGCACCTCGGACCATATGGCAGCCACTGACCTGAGTATCCGCGATCACTAGCTGTATTCAACGCGCCATTGCATCACCACTACCTCCTCTTCGACCCTCACTTCCCGAGCTGCTCCTCATTGCACTCAAATTCGAACCGCACATACCCGCCCTTCGACCTTTCCTTGACTCCCTCCCCGTACCGTTCACATGGCGTCTCGAAACTCCGTGAGTGATCCACTTTCTCGGCGGCAAATCTCACACCCGTCTTCTCAGCGAGGAGGCCGCCGAAGTCGCCGACGGAGTCTCCGACCTCAACATAGCAGGTGTCGCCCGCGGTCTGCGCTCCGCCAAAGAAGAAAAAAACCTTGGAAATCAGGCCGTCGCGCGCAAGAACCGCAAGCAAGCCATCAAGCACTATTCCGAAGCTATCGGGTGGTTGCTCGACGCGTTCTCCCAGAAACCAGATGAAAAGGAGCGGAAGGAAATCGACGAGCTGTGGAGTGTGTGTCTTGCGAATAGGGCGGCGGCGTATTTGATGGAGGGAGAAGGGAGGGATCCGAAGAAGGCTTTGGAGGATGCTTTGGAGGCGAGGAAATATGATGAGAATTACGGGAAAGCGTGAGTAGTATTTCTTTTTTTTATTGGGCAGATATTTACGCCACTGTTCTTATAGATACTACCGTCAGGCAAAAGCTCATCAGCTCTTGAATGAACCCAACAAAGCTATCGAGGTTCTCATCACAGCACTTCGTAAACCTTCCCTGGCGAAAGACAAAGGTCTCAACGACACGTTAATCGAGCTGTATGGCGGTCTTCCCTCTACCGTGCGTCTGCCTCCTTTATGTTCTGGACCTACTAAGTTGATGGTTTGTTATGTCTTTAGGAGTCGGAACTGAAGGAGTTCTGTCCGAAAGTCTTCAATGGCAGTGTCAGTGTGGATGGGCTCGCCGAGCTCCGACATCGGGTGGATGAGCATGTTAAGACGATCATTGGGCCGGGCGCATCGGTTCAATCGTTGCTTGCGTGATTTTCTCTCGCATCGGTTAGGAAGTCTTCACGAGAGGAAAAGACAATACTATATGTGCGCTATATTTCTTTTGGTTTCCTACCTAAGCTATCATCTATCATCTATAGTGTGCTGCAATATGTATATGGCCCATCGCTACTGACATACACTGCCCCTCCTCGATAAGTGCTCCCATGTATGTGCCCACAAGAAGGACATTCACATGACGGAGGAATGCTCTAGCGCTACATACTAGGTTACTTGCGACCCAATGAACAGAGAAAACAAATGGAATGAACACATTGTAATAATCATTATGAGCAAACAAGCAAGCAAGGAATGCAATCTACAGGTGTGAGGATAAAATATGATAGTACAAGTGTGAGTGGGTGGTGTGGGGATCCCGTGGAGAGCGACGCAGACAGAACAGAAAGGAATTACAGCAATAACGTTATACGGAGGCCCGTCTCCGTCATGGAAACTAAAACAGACGCAGAAAACGTCCCCACACATGGAATGAGTCAATGAAAAGACCTCCAGGTTTGGTCCCTCCTCACCCACAATCATCTTCGCTCTTCGTCTTCTCTGCCAACGTTAGCAAAGTCTCTCCTCCTCCACAACATCGAAGCGATGAAAATCGACTTAAGCCTATGCCCTTCCAGCCACAACGCTCGCTGCCCGGCCCGCCCTCTCCAAACTCCCATCCCTCAGCTCATACGCCGGGCGATACCTGACCGGTTCCTCCACGGCCACTACTTGATCCAACACCTTCTGGATCTCCTGCTGAGGATTGATTTGCGTTTGTGTCGGCGACGACGGAATTTGTAGCTGCTGCTGTTTCTTCTTGCCGGATTTCATGGGACAACTGTCTCCGATGCACATCTCGGAAGAATCGAGGGAGAGCATGATTAGGTTGGAGGGGAAGGAGGGGATGTTCAGTGTGGTTGATGACGATGTCGATAGTGGTGGTGACGGTGTTGACGAGGATGAGGGAGTACTGAGTTCGGTGCAGTCTAGTTTTGAGGGATCGGAGATGGTGAGAGATGCAACAGAGAGAGGGAGCGATGAAACGGTGGTATCGGATGAGATGGTAGTGGTATTGGAGGTGGGGGTGATTCGCAGCGCTGGATTCCTATATGTGTTGTATGTCGAGCCCAGCGACGTATATCTAAAAACGCGATTGAGATGACGGCCGGAGTAACGAAATCGAGGAAACCCACCCTTCGTCATATAATTTACAATAAGGTACTTTGAAATGCCGCAGGTAGGTCCATACATCCGAGTATGACCAGTTGATAATCGGGTTAACACGTTCGAACTTTGGCCAGTCCGGGTCGGTGGGATTCCTGAACGAGAGCTTCGCTGGAGATTTCGTCAACCAACATGCGCATAGCGCGCCGCAGCAATATTTTGACTCACCTCCATGCGGATCCGTCCGTCTCGTCCCAATCAAAATAGCTTCAATCTCAGGAAACTTCGCCTTGTAATGCTCCAGAGCCACCTTCATACCTTCTCCCCCCTTCTGAGGCTTTGGAGGGTTTTGGGATCCAGGGGTGGCAGGTTGAGTAACGCTCTCTACTGGTAGTGACGTTGGTGGGAGGCAATTGAATAGGTCAAGGTTATAAGATTCGGCGGCTTCGTCGATGAACGCCATAAGTTCTGTGAACGGCGATGGAACAGGGATGTGCAGGGCGGAGACGCGTTTGCATGGTCCGTTTGGCGGTGCACGATTACCAAGGGAGGCTGCGAAGAGATGCAGCAGGACGGTACCTGATATATGCGTGTGAGGTCAGCGACTGAAACCGGGAAATCCCAATAAACAGGAGAAGCATTTCCAGGCAATAGCCGTCGGCATACTGGTTGGCTGAGGAAGCCGGACAGTGTCCGATATACGGTTCCACCAGAGGATACCACAGTCTACATGGACTCGCCGCCGTCAATGTCGTCGCCGAACACCAATACGGCCAAAAATACATCCTCGGCAAACCGTGGATAGCGGTGCAGTTTTGAGGGACTATTTGCCCACATTGGCAGGAGGAGACGACACTCACAGTCCTTTCCACCATTGAAGCTTATTGCTACACGATCTGGGCTGTACGTGACGTTAGCCAATGGAGTCGAGTCGAGAGAACAAGAACGCACCCGAAGTCCTGCAAAGCATGGTCAATGGCGCCTAGACTCTCCTTGACGAGCGGCGCGAGCGGGTCGTCTGAGTCGGCAAAGGCGTACACGTCGCGAGCGATGGCCTTGTAGTCCATTTTCGAGTGGGGAATGGGTGTGGAGGAGAAAGGGAGGGAGGGAGGGAGTATAAGTAAGTGAGAGTGGCATAATCAGGCTCTGCAAGTCACCGTCCCATCATCGGATCCGTAAGCACCCCGATCCTCTCCTTCCACTTCCGGTTTTCTCTCCCACTTATTCCGTCCTCCGCCTGCTCCTTGGGACTTTCTTTGCTTTCTTCTTGCGATTATTCTGGATGTGCTGTGTTGTGTAGAGACCTGCATGCACTTTGTAAACTGCGTTCAGTAGACATCCACAAAATCAGCTGTTCAGTCACGACCTCGGCTCGCGATCCTCGGTGATCTCCGGCCTCTCATCCACGCTCTGAACGCAGCACGCCAACAGCACGCTTGCCAGTGGTCCCTGCCTCAGTCATTCAACTTCATCTGGTGCAATGAGTATTGCATGAGGCAACTGCAATCTTACGGATGTTTGTAAAACAATCACCTCAATCTCAGCTCGGGAGACCGCCGATGGCCACGGTTGCATAGCTTCTCCAGTTCAGTGGGACAGATCGTTCGCCAACAAGCAAGTCATTCAACCAGAAAAGCCAATTCTCGATATCTCACAGAGCCTCCTTTGTCAGTCCTTCGTCAGATTTATTCAGCATCACAACTCATGTGTCTCACTTTATCGCTGTCTCGCTGGCAGCACTGCTCTGCTTGGTTGGAGTTCGCGTTCAGTCGCCTGGAAGGTTTGCGTTGTGCATGCCCCGAGGCTACACGGACTGTATAGCTCAAGCAAAAGGCTGACAAGCCCTAAAAGCGTTTGTACACGTTTACATTATCAGCCCTCTGGAAGGTTTGGATCCTGGACGCCTGACTCAGTCATTACCTTTGGCTCTCGTCGGATTGCAGTTCTTCGGAGTTGAACGTCCTTTCTGGCGTGTCCGTTGACCGTGTTTGATGCCAACTGACGTCGGTCGCAGTTTTCTCCTCGTCACGAGTGTCTACTACCCCGCAACTGCCTCCGCTTCCTTCTGACATCCATCGTCAGACGAACCCCCCGACGCTCGAGAAGAATTGTACGAACCACAACGTGACTTACCACTAGTGCTGCTCTTCTCCGCCGACAAAGCGCCGTTCTAACTTGGTCGTGACGACTTCGAGTTAAAGCAGCCTCACTGCCGAGGTAAAGGCTATTGCTCGGTCACCTTTCAGCACCATAAAACCAGTTCGCTGGGCTCAAGTATGCCTTCAGTCTGTACTCCTTTCTCAGACTAACAAAACCATGAAGTACGCCCTCGTCTCCTCTGCTTGTGCGCTTCTCCTCGCCGCTGGCGCGTCGGCGCAAGCAACCGCATCGGAATGGGGCCAGGTACAGTCCGACCTCCATTACTCACCCAAATCCCGGTACTGATTTATCTCCACGCCCCTCGTATTGGCTTACAACAGTGCGGCGGCCAGGTAAGCACCATGTGTCTCCATTTTTAATATTATGATTTGGACTGACCAATCTCTTCCTACGCATGTTTTAGGGCTGGACAGGACCTACCGCATGCCCAGCAGGATGGGGCTGCGTCGTCTCCAACCAATACTACTCTCAGTGCCTACAGGGTGCCGCACCCGCTGGTCCACCAGCAACGACCGCCAGTGCTCCCGTCGGCGGCGGCGGAGTGCCACCACCGACTCCAACTGCGTCTGCTCCCGGCAGCAGCACAACTCTCATCCCAGGCAACTCCTTCATACGTGCCGTCGTGCGTACATACTTTCCCATCGTCTCCGTACCAAAAATGATTAAGTTCTGTTGTCTGAAACCATGCAGGAAGCCCCCAACTTCCACAAGTACCTTCAATCCGAGAAACTCGGAACAGCAGGCGACGCTGTCCTGGGCGATCCCAGCACCGCCTCTCAGTTCCAGATCACTGGCGGACAGCTTATCCAACTTGTTCCTGACGGCACGAAGTTGTACGCTGTCGTTGAGAGCCGCTCGGACCCGTCGGTCATGAAATTGAAGGTGTCTTGGTCGACGACACCGTCCACCTCAGGCACTTTTGTGTTCTCAGGAGATACTGTGGAGTGGTCGACTCCGGCTATTACGAGGCCTCAGAACAACGTACGTCGTTTGGTTGATATGGTAGTTGGATTCGTCAAGATCTGACGGCGGTTATGTTCTTAGGCGTGGCTTGTATGCCCCGATCCCGCCGGAAACCTTGACTTGTTCGTCAACCTCGGAGCGTACTCGTACATGACCCCAGCTGGATGCGCTGATGAGACCATCCATGCCTACACGGGTGCGACTGCGACTGCTTGATTCATAGTCAAGGATTGTGCACATATCTATGTCTGCGGCGTGTTTCTAAATATCAGGTCTTTCCTTTGTCACCGTTGAACATCTCAAAAGAGTCATCTACTTGGCCGTTGCGTCTGAAGAGTGGCATAGACCAGGATCTAAAGCTCTCCGATTCTGTCACGGTCAGAGGCTCTACTCAACATCGATCCATGCCGAGGCCACTGGTCGGCTTTTTCCCCGTCCTTTCCTGTCTCGATAATACAGAACATCGCCTAACGGTAACATCGTCCCCAACCAGGACGTAACCAGAGGGGGCAAGTGCATACAGGTATTTTTCAATAAATTGAGAGCCGTTATAATTGTCCCACATTGCCCTGAAGACCTTTTTGTCAGATCTTCGGTATCCCTTGGCTCTGCGTCACCCACTGGTTCATCACGATTACCTACCTCCATCACACATATCCCACGTTACCACATTACGGAGACGGGCAATAGACCTTAACCGTGGCGCAGCTGCGACTGTCGACAGTGGTTTTTTTCTCGGGTAGTCCTTCTGACGATAAGCCAGGAATACTGTGATACTAAAAGATATGTCGAGTAAGTACAGCGTGTAGATCAGAGTGTCTTTAAAAGAACTCGTCACAGTCAATGGGATGCCCTTCGTCAGGGATATTGAGGTCCGCTTTGGTCTTGGGTACATATACTTCGTCGCGTTCCATCGAACGATGATTGTGATTGTGACCGTGCCAGTGGTGAGAGGTCTTTCAGCTGAATTACGGTGTCCAAAGGAATGTACTTATTGAGCCTGAGTCAATGGTCGTGCCCAACAAGACGAATCCGGTCAACTCGATGTATGTACACGAGGAATCACCAGAATTACTCACTAATAGCTTCATTTTATCATCACAGAAAACTTGAAGGTTCCTGGACTGGCTTCTGTTACAATGCAGATCAATATCCGCTCACAGCCATGCGGACATTTCACTTCAATCCGGACTCGCCAGAGAAGCCGACGTTTTCATCCAAGCCAGCCTCTCACAAATTTGCCAAACAGCTGGACCTCGAGGTATTCGGCATATGCGGCAAGGACCAGGGTGGGAGAATCACCATCGATTTCAAGGTGCAACACGAGAGGTATTCCGGAACTGAGTACTTTTCAGGTTACATTGACGAGCTGGAATCCCTCGTTGGCTATGTCGGGTGGTCGAGGGATGTTTCAGAAGCGAAACATCACTCCAAATTCATCCTTCGACGAATCAGTCCAGACGTCATGCGATTCCGACCTAGCCCAGCCGAGTTGAAGAGATCTAAATATCGTGCACTATGGAGCTTCGCAATTCGATACACGCTGAGCGACCTACGGCGAAAGAGTTGGTCATGGAAGCACTTCAAAGAAAGAAGAGATATTCGGAACCGATTTCTCAAGTTCCTCATCGCTGCCTGGTTTGATGGGCGGCAGTTAACTGGAACTGAACTGTCAGAGTTCATGGACTGTCGGAGGAGACTCACTCCGCAAGAGGATGTTTTCTACCTCAGTATGCGGGATTATGCTCTCAATAACATACCCGAACACTAGTACGTGTGAATGGCGCATCTGCCAACCCTAACCGTGCTCACCAGTATTTTGTCAGCGGCTATACCTGCGACAATTGCCGTGACCCCATTGCAGGTTCACGCCTTCTGTGCTTGGATTGTCCAACTCCTGAACAGAGATTCGGGGACACGATCGACGTCTGCAGCCTCAAATGCTTCGACACCCACATCACCTGGGTCAATCAAAAGGCGCACCACCCATACCATGATGTCCTCAAGTTGCGTACGGTCGTCACGTACTACGACTTACCACATTTCTACCAACGCGGATGTGAAACCTTGCAAAATGCTCGTGCACGCTTTGCCGCGAACTCGGGCCCACTTTCGCTAGAGGCTTCTGAGGATCTAGACGACGAAATCTCGGTACCTGATGATGACCAGGAGGTAAACGCCATCGTTGCTCAGTCATTGGTTACACCAGAACCAATTGCAGTGAGTGGTAGGGAGGAAATGCGGACGGAAATCCGCTGTGGTGTTTGCAGGAACGCTGTACAAATGCCATGTTGGTCTTGTACCCAATGCCCAGGTAAGCAAACCAAGTTTAGGCTTTGGACCGTCTTTTACTGATGCAATGCTGGGACAGATTATTTCCTGTGCGATAACTGCGAAGATAAGAGTTTACTGTCTTGCCTCTCATGTGATCAACAATACGACCAACCAACATGGTACTATTAGTTACTACTACTATGGCGGCAGACCTGGTACGTTCCTCTCTCGCATCAGTGTCGCAGAAACCCATTATTCATCCGTGTGTGCGTAGGAGACAATGTCCTCTGTAATACCTGCACGGTCAAAGGCGTCGCTCCACCTTCCTTCGACAGATCCCTTCAACATGTTCACAGCCACTCTCTCGTCCGATGCAAACCTCGCGTCGAGGATCCCGTTCCGGATCCGGAGCCTACCACTGAAGACAAAATTACAACGCTTGAACGACACATATTGAACCTGGATACGAAGTTAGACCGTTTGGCTGAGGTGTTCGCTCGTCGCGATGAGATGATCCTGGGCGAATTTGAGAGAATTGTGTCGCGTCTAAGACTTGAGAGGAATGACGCTGTAGCAGCCGCGTAAAATAGGTATGCGTAGATGCGCCTATTCCGAGTTGTCTGATACTCTGTGTTGTGCAGCAAACATCCACACCAGACATATCGTATATAATGCCCATTGTCAGTGCTAGCTACAATAAATGAAAACGGATGTACAGAACCTACAAGTCACATGGAATACAACTAACGCTACAACCAATCCGATTACTACGCTGAAGCGGGTGGGGTTAACTCAGGCTGCGCAAGGAACGACGTGCCAGACTCTGCAGCAGTCTCTGAAACCTGCGTCGGTGTCAAGGTCCCACTTCCTGTAGAATCACCCTGCCTCTGCCTCTCCCTCTCCGCCATGATCTCCTTCCTCTTCTCAAACCTCGACAGCCTGTAATCAGCATACAACTGGGGCAACCTCTCAAAATTTGTGTTTTGCTTGGCGCGTTCCGAGACCCACGCGTACCATTCGTCCTCGGTCTTGCCATTCAGAAGGGCAACGACGAGGACGGTCATGTTGTCACAGCCTACGGGGCTGTCGGAATCTGTATCTGGTGCCACTAAATGGTCTAGAAGACGCTCGCAGACTTCGGGTAGCTTGTACCCTTGCGACAGGAGTAACCGCACGGAGTCGACGGCAGCTTGTGAACTAAGGCAGTCCCATATACCTGGGAGGAAACGAAAGATGAGCAGATATGCTTGAAACTAGATGAACGCCGCCACATACCGTCGCAGGCGATGATCAGAAACTCGTCATCAGCTGAGATGGCGTGTTCAATGATCTCAGGATCACAGGTGATGATCTGGGCCTCGGGACTGAGCGTCTCATTCTTTTTGTATTCGAAGTCCCCAAAGGCGCGTGAAAGGGCGATGTTGCCTGGAACGAGAGCGTCAGTTGAAGTGGAGGTGTTGCGAGACATAACGCACCATTCACCCGTCCGAAACGGACAAATCCTTGAGCTTCTGTGATACGTTTCGTCTCAGCTGTAAGAAATCAGGATCAGTTTGCGGTCGTCAGGAGTTATGGAAGGAGTCGACGCACCAGGATCGCCAGGTTTGTGATCGTTGCTCAATGCCTTGGACAATCCGCCGCTACTGATTACCGCTCTCGAGTCTCCTGCGTTCGCCTGAGGGTCCCGAGTATCCGTCAGCGACGACTTCGTTCATCAAGTTTTCCAACGCTCTCACCACAAACACCCGGTTGTCTTTCGTGACCAGTGCAGTCACCGCAGTGCAGCCAGATGCGCCGATGGCGTCGTTTCCTGTCACTAGATGAGAGCTATCGGATCAGAAGAGCTTCAACAGGCTCCCGCAAACGGGATAGCAGAATTACGCACGCGATTTCATCTCCTCGTCAAACTCAATGAACGTCCGCCTGAGAGCCTCGCGATACTCTCCCGACTTATATGCATCCTGAGTGATGAGTTTTCTGTGTACGTTGGGTCCTGAATGCTTCGCACAGTTAAACCCTGAGCATGTTGGTTCAGTCAAACGGCCGGTGAGGGTAAATAACGCAGGGTCGTACCTCCATGTCCGTCGTAAACAGCAAAAAACGCATTCGTTGATTCTTCGTTCCCATCGAGGTCCAAGACAGCGGCATGTGCATCCTCCATATCTGTTACACCAACCCGAGTACCGTCAATATTCCGCTTATGACGTACTGTGGCAATTCTCTCGGGCAGAGTATTCACGCGACCACAGCCGGAAAGGTTAGACTTACCAAGTCTCCAACCTTGCATCTCGCAGAGAGCGTACAGAAATTTCTGATTCTTTCCATCCTCCGCATGCTTTTTCAAAGCTGAAGGAAAACATTGTCAGATCCTGTCGTGGATTGGAAGCGAACCGCTGAGTAAACGAACATGGATACGACAAGTAATTTCCCTAACGAAAAAGAGTAAACATAACGGAAACAGATGCATCGCACTGTACGCACCATGTTGAGCTTGATATCTTGGTTGTAGCGTCTGTAGTTGATAAGTTGTAGCTTTACCGTCTGGGGTTCTGACTGCGAGCGGTATCGTGGTCAGTTCTAGAGCCAGAGGCGAGCTGATCCACACACGAACGTCAATCGATAGTCCTAAAATATGGAATAATGCGTTGAAGAAAGGGTATCTTGTTGTGGGATGGATGTAGTTGGAGAGAGAGGTGAAAACGGGAGTCACTTCGATCCACAGCCTTGGCCCCATCCGGCGCCTACACAACCCCTGGGTTTCATTTTGTTCCTGCTTGGACCTCACGATTCGTGTTTGATCAGTGCTGGGATTCGCATCTATAAGATGGCCATTTTAGAATGCAAATGAGCCAGAAACCCTTGTGGTACACCGTACATGGTCGGCCCATGGCCTGGGGCAGACATCTTATAGGCAGATCTTATCTTATCTTCCTGACTTCGATCTCCGCCATCAGGGTGTGATTCTCCGCTCAGAAAGCGCACTGAGCAACTGCACCCTTTCGATCTGACCGCGACTTTTTCCCAATCATTCCCCTTTCCTCTGTCCTCCACGTATGTTGCCGTAGCTTTTTCTGCGTCTCGGTTGGGAGGATATTGGGATCAAGGATGGTGGGATGGAATAGGACTGTACAAGGGAGGGTGGGAGTAGTAGCGTTGTACGGGCTGTGTTGAATAGGTATCCTGAACAATCAACATTGGGGATGATGTTGTTGAGAATGGTCCCTCAACGGACCTGCATTGTTCGACCAGACCAACGAAAGCGTGAAGAAGAGGAATCGCACAAACGGGGCGGCCAAAGCACGAGAGACGACTGGAACGAGCAAACTTGGCTCCCGCGAGATTGTGAGACTCGGTTGTCGCACCTCCCTCTTCCCTACCACCACAACGCTTTTCTTCCTTCCTCGACGCTTCGTCGTCGCCGTTGGCGATGTCGGGCAAGTCTCCGCCGAAAGCACCGCGAGCCTTGAGGGGCACGTTGGGGGGCTCCGCAGCTTCTTCATCAGCCACACCTCAACCATCCTCCAGTGTACCCGTTGCCGGCTCAAGATTAGGAGCAGCTCCCCCCACCGGTCCTCGTAGTCTCATCCACAACAACTTGAACAAGGCTCCTCCGACCGGCCCAGCAGCCTCCAGGAATGGTGTAGCAAAATCCTTCCCTAATGGCCACGTTGCATACCCACCAGGGCCGTCCGGCTCAACACCCACAGGGCCTAGCCAGAAGTACTTACAGAAGGGAAAACATGTAGAGGGCAATTGGAATGACCAGGCCGGTCCAAGTTCGGTGCGTTCCCCTCCATGTTTCTTCTCAACTGCTCTTTGAATTCTCTCCATGATAGTCTCAAGCAAATGGAACTGGAGGTTCACGAGTCGCGTTGACTGTCGCAGGCGCGGTGAACGGGCATCTTCCCGCCAAAGGCCAGCCCATATCTTTTCGTCTGAAGCCTGCGCCCCCAGAACCTAAGTCGGCACCCCCACCTCCGCCACCTCCCAGTAACCCTCCACCGCCTGCACCTCCACCAGAAGCGCCGCCTCCTCCGCCGCCCAACGAACCGCCGCCCAGACCGCCATTGCCACCAACTCAACCAAGGGCGCACAGATCGCCGCCAGAGCCTCCCCCTGGCTCAGATCCGTTTCCGCCGCCTCCACCGCCGAATGACCTACGTCCACCACCACCACCACCCCCGCCAGACGGAACGCCATCACCGCCGTCGATACCACCACCAGAACCCCCGAATCAACCTCCTCCTCCACCGAATTCTGATTTTCCACCATTACCGCCTCCCCCATCATCCGAACCACCACCACCACCGCCATCCTCGCCCCCACCACGGCCTGCATCTCCCGCTAAAGTATACTCACTTCCACCTCCACCCCCTTGGCCCCCTGCTCGTTCCGAATACCCAGAGGGAAAAAACTTTAAGGTTCTCTTTGACCCTCTTATTGACAAAGATCGGGATGGGAAAGTACGGTCGTTGATTGAGCTGGTGAGAGAGCACGCCCCCGAGCGCTTGAAAGGAAAGGGAAAAGGGAAGGAGGTTTTGACTCGATATGATGGCGAGGTTGTCGAAGGAGAACCTAAACCGGTGCCCTCCGATCCAAGAAAGGACTCAACACTCAAAAGTTTACCTTGTCTGCGCCCCTATAGAGATGAGTTAATCTCGCTGAAGTATGAGGTACGTTGCATTTGACCGTCACTTTTGGCAATAATCTATATGTTGACATCCTGGTCATCTTTACAAAGTACGACGAAAACGCGACTGGTCCACCGCCTCCCACCACTGTACTTGTTATGAACATATCCCCTCTCTCTTCAAACCAGAATATTCGCCGCTACTTCTCAGCATATGGAACAGTCGTCTCTTTCGAGCCTCAGATCGACAAGGCAAATGGCGGTGCTCTTGGTATAATCCTCATCAGGTTCGCATTCCATGAAGAGGCGAAGAGATGTGTCGAGAAGGAGAACGGGAAGAAATTGGTTCATGGCATGGGTCTTCCGATAAGTTGCGTGGAGGGCGAGAGCTTGAAGGTGATATTTGACGGGGAAGGCAGGATTCTGGAAGCAGTTATGAAGGAGTTAGACATGCGCCGACGACAGGAGCGGGAGAGGAAACTTCGGAAGGAGAAGGAGAGGGGGGATAAGCTGAAGGAAGCCAGTGCGTCAAAGAGCACGCCTACCACTAATCACAGTGCAAGTCAGACTCCGGTACACCCAAGCAACCCCTGGCGATCCAATCACCCACCTCCTAGTGGTCCCAGTCAGACACGCCCCCCACCCACGCACCCACGTTCTAAACATCCTCCACTCCCGCCGCCCCCAGTTAATGGACGCGCTACGAACGCATCGAAGTCGCAGAAAGGCCCTGCTGGTCCACCTCCATCACTAGTCAAAGCAAGACTCTCAATCCTCCAACCGAGCTCGTCCGTACATTCCCTGTCTTCACGGTCAAATCCTCATGCCTCTGGGTCGTCTTCATCTACACCGATCACTCGCGCCCGACGACCGTGGCGTACTGGGGACGATGATCACAATCACCAGGACTCGCCCGCACGGTCAAGATCTCCTTCACCACTTGCCAGACGTCCCGGCCAGGCAGGGAAGAGAGGGAAGCAAAGAGAGCACGAGGCGGTCCTGAAAGAGCTGTCGCAAAACGGCTTTGACCATGTCACCATTGACGTCCAGTTAGGCGGAGCTGTGAGGGCCGATGATGTTCGTCAATTTTTCGATGGGTTCAAAGTGGACAGGGTAAGCATCTTGCTCATTCTGAGAACGCATATGTGCGAATGATCTTCCTTCGCAGATCCTGCAAGACCATAAGGGCTGGTATATCACTTTTCAGACTGCTGACTCTGCACGGCGGGCAGCAACTGTCCTTAACCTTGGCACAAGGACCTTGGCTCATCACAGTGTCAATGTGTCCGTGCACCCACCTCCATCAGCACCGTCCACATCGGTCAAGACCACTTGGTCCGAATCGGAACTTATCGAGGAGGCACAGAAGTTGGTGATGAAGGATCTGAAATCGATGTTGGAGAAGGACATCGTGGACAGGGTGATCGGTGTTGAAGTGAGGCGTATAGTGACAGAGGATAAGGAGAGGAGAAGGAAAGATATGGGGGAGTCGATACCAGTGGATGGGCAGTTGCAGGAGCAGGACGCAAACCTCTTGCACGAGTTGAGGATTCCGACACTCAAAGGGTTGTCCTTTCGAAAGCAGAAGCGGACGCGGGAGGAGACGAAGGTGGATGAGGTTGGAAGGAGTGAGGGCGGGGCGAGTGCGAAGGTGGATGCTGAGGGAGCTGGTGAGGCGCAGGAACCGCCGAGGAAGAAGGTCAAGAAGGCTGTTGTCAAGAAGGTTGTTCGAGAGGATGTCGAGTCAGAGGACGAGGAACCGGAAGCGCCATTGGTCAAGGCATCCCCTGCGCAAGAGGTTATCATCTCCCGCAAGAGGGCCACCTCAATTAGTAGCGTCGTCGAAGAACCTCCGGTCAAGAAGGTCAAACTTGAAGCTATTGAGGAGGGGGTCAAGGTCGAGGTACCAGTCAAGAGGACGAAGAAGACTAAGACACCCGAGGGCAAGAAAGTCGATGAAGATGTGGTCAAGGTGCTTCTCGACGACACCGAATTCGAACCTCCCGCCGTCGCACAGCTTCACGTCACCACTCCTCATGATGACCGCTCTCCTTCCCCACCCCCACCCCCCGTCGTCGTCCCCAAGCCGGTCGTCCCTCAGCGGCGCGCCACTCCGCCACCAGATCCCTTTCTGGAAGGGATTTGCGAGGACGAGGAGGACTTCTACTTTGCGAGACTTGCTCTTTCTGGTGAACTTCCAGAAGAGTCGCTCCCTTCGCCGCCAGAGGAACCTTCCTCAGACGATGAAGCACCTCGTGCCCGAAAGCATCTGACTGGATCTGCTCGTACAGAAGGATACTACAAGATCTCGCACGCTGAGAAGTCTGCTTATGTCGCTCAGTATGCCGCGCGAACTACAGCGGACGAAGCGATTCCTGAACCAGAAGCACCCCAACCACAGAACATCACTTCATCTCGGTCGAATCGTGCAAATGCCAGGAGACGCGCTCAAGGTCTCGAGGAGATCAACCAGGTTCAACGAGCAATGGCTCTCTCCAAGGGCGAATCTGCCGCAACGGATGCGATCAAGTTCAATCAGCTCCAGACGCGGAAGAAGCACCTACGGTTCTCTCGGTCGCCTATCCATGACTGGGGCCTCTACGCAATGGAGAAGATATCAAGAGGAGAGATGGTTATCGAGTACGTCGGTGAGGTTATTCGTGCGCAGGTGGCGGATAAACGCGAGAAGGCGTATGAAAGACAGGGTATCGGAAGCAGTTATCTTTTCCGTATTGATGAGGATTTGGTGGTGGATGCCACCAAGAAGGGGAACCTTGGGTGAGTATTACTGTGATCGCTAACACCAGGAAAACATTGAAGCTCATTTTTGCCCAGACGGTTGATCAACCATTCGTGCGACCCCAACTGCACCGCCAAGATCATTACCATTAACGGCGAGAAGAAGATCGTCATCTACGCCAAACAGGACATCGAGTTAGGCAACGAGATCACGTATGGTGAGTGCTGAATGTCCTGCACTTATTTCACGCGGGGGTTGACCCAGTTCCTCTCCAATGCAGATTATCACTTTCCTATTGAGCAGGACAAGATTCCTTGTCTGTGCGGTTCTGTCAAATGCCGTGGTTATCTCAACTAGACTCCTCACCCGTAACTTCATTCTATGTATTGACTGGACTCAGACCATACCCACCGTTGTGTCTATCTCACGTTACCACCACACTGCTGCTCTGCTTGCTCGTCACATACATTTTCGCACTTTGTCTCTATTCCTCTTTGTCTGTCTAGTCACCCCGCGCATCTCTCTCACTCCTAGGTCTGTATCTTATAATTTCATGCATTATGTTCTGTCACGACCACCACTTGTTTCCACACACACACACACACACACACACACACACCCCGATTTAGACTCGTTCTCGAGTCTTCGTCCCGCACGCAGCATATATATTGTACGACAGGTTGGTTGATAGTATTACATATGATATGTGCCATTTGCTGGGACGAGATGTCCACCCGCGCTTCGGATCTGCCAGTACGTGCAGGGTCAAGTTCTTTCGAACGATAGTGTCAATAAACTACTGAAGGCTTTTGTGCTCAGCACCAACAGAACCTTTCAGATTTAAGATTAAGTGATGCCCCAAAGAATGTGGTAAAGCGAGGTGACCCACTTCTCGTTATACAACCAATGAACCTGTTCCTCCGACTCCTTTCCATACCACTTGAACGCAGGCAAGTGTTCATGGCGGACTTCCGTAACGCCGCCAGTCCGAGCTGCCTCCTCCTTCAAGGTATCCACAAGGTTCCAGACCTCCACCGTCTGTGCACCAATAGTGTGCGCAGCCTCTCGTAACCGTCCTACCAATGGCGCGAGACCAGCACGATCAACCCGCAAGCGAGTGATGACAAGGCCCAAACCGTTGTCGCGAACGTCAGGCGTCCACGTCGCAAAAGTTGAAGCCAAGGTATCCTCCGTGCCCTCACGGACCACGCCCCAATGTTCGCAGCGGAGGTTGGGTGTGAGCGAATCCCCGTCGAATTCCATGGTGCGGTTAATGTTGAATAAACCAACCCCTTTGTCAGGAAGGAACGTGAATCCTACTCCATCTTTCAGACGGCTTGCGGCTTCTCCTTTGATGAACCGGGTATCCTCATTGTACAACGCCACAGTTTCGTTCTTTCGAAGCCATTTCCACATGTTGTCATCAGCTGCACTTTGTCCGTCTTGTTCGACTTTCCAGATGGTATGCTCAGCACCTCTGACAACCCACCCAGAACGTGGTGTTTCGTCTGGACCGCACGCGTTGTAGAAGTCCGAGCCTACGTCACTATACAAGACGGAGAATCTCGCGTTTCCCGTCGAAGGTGCAGGTGCAGGCGGCGTTCCCCATGAAGGCGGGAAGGGAGGTAATGCTGAGTGAGGTGCGAGAACCCAGTGTAAGAGGCTCATCATGCGGCTTGCATATCCGTGCTTGCGTTTGGAAGGCGGTGTGTAGACGGAAGCTATTCCATAGCCTATCACATCTTCCGCACGGTTGTCTTCTGCACCTGAGGACGATTGGATGACTATACTATCTCGGCGGAACCTGAAAATGCCTCTGTCTATCAGAAAAATCAACCATTACTGAGAAGGACACGCACGTCTCACATGAGCACATAAAATCCAATGTACTGGGATCGTCGCGCGGCGCGAGAACCCTGGTGCTGTAGGTCAAAAATCGTCGCACCAACCAGCACTTCAAAGACAGGGGCTTACCATGTTATGAGTCTATCATGGACCGCATGTTCATGCTCGTCCATAATAACATCACGCTGGACGTATTGGCCAACTGTCTTCCCCCGATTCCATTGCGCGGCAGTGCACTTTCGCGACACCGATACCTGCTCTTGGGTAGCTGGAAAAAGCGAGAGGGCTTCGAGGGGATAGGTCAGCATGTCTCTCGCTTCGGAGTGTGTTGAGAGGGCAAGATTATCTGATCCTGACAATGTTGGGCGCTCTGGCCCAAGGACGCGTCGTATCACGTGAACACTCTCGCGAGGTCAGAAATGAAAGGAAATGAGATAGCAAAACAGAGAGCTCAACATGCAGTAAAATCGACCATTATGTTGTATACCTTACAGTTCCATCTTCGCCTCCTTCTCCCAACCCGGATTCTTTTGCAAAATGACGAAGCCCTCAAGTACATGTGCGAATGGAATGAACTCCTCCGTGGCCAGTTCCGCTCGTTCCGTTGTGCCCAGCCGGACTGGTGTGGAGTGTGTTTGGAAGCCGGAGATTGTGCGTGGTTTACCTGCTTGGCCAACAACATCGACGGCCTGTTATTGGGGTACGTGTCAACAGAGAAGAATGGGTGCGGAGATATTGAGCGGGGGAAAACTTACCTGGCCAACGCGTACGGTGACAGGGAAGCTCTTCAGTTCTTCGTCCAGGGTAATGAGGAATCGGGGGTACATCGCGGTAACAAGGAAGTACAACATCCAGTGGTACTTGTCAAGGACAACTGAAATGTAATCAAGCCCGTCAGACCGAGTCGCAACAATGGAAAGGTCACCGCAGCACTCACAGGCCTTAGCGTCTGTAAATGCCGTCAGTGTTGCAAGAAGACCAGCGACCGCATTCTTGCTCATAATTTGACGGTCAGAGAAGAAAGGATTGATCGTGATTGTACCCTTGCCCATGTTCACCAGTCCTTGAGCAATTCGCACGACGAACAAGCAATCAGGCTCCTTGTGGTAGTAACCTGCGAGCTGTCGGAGCATCTGGCCCAAGCGGGCGTTATTGGTACCAGCACCGACAAGACCCATGGCAAAGATGGCGTTCAGCGCTACCTGGAGATCATTGTCGTGGCTGTATTTGGACAGGGTATCGAGGATGGGGAGTTGGGGGTTTGAGGCGCTAACAAGGCCAAGGGCGAGTGGAACTGCCTTGCGGATGACCGGCTCACCGTAATGCATCTAAAGAGAGAATCAGTGCCAGCAAAATCTGGTCGTGAGGATGGTCTTACTAAGTGGTTGAATTGGCGGAGTGACATCTCCGATCCAATATCCTCACCCATTGCCACAAGTGCAATGCCGATAACAGCAAAGGCTTGGAAGGTATCGTCTTTTGGCTTCTCGTCCTTGGCTTCTTCCTCGCCTTCCTTCTTTTCCTTTTCCTTCTCCTTATCATCCTTGCCTTTCTCCTTCGGCGTCTTCTCGATGTGCTCGTCGCAGTGGTGAAGAAGAGTTTGCACTTTGAGAACGTTACCTGTGCCTGCGAATGAGCACATGTCCACAAGGATCTCGGCTTGCTTGGATATTGGGTGCTCAATAGCCTGAAGAGTAGCGATTGTCGCGTCGGACTCGTCTTGCCGGCCTGTCCTAGTAGTTAGTCGTGATCTATTACAACCCACCAGGATGAGGACGTACCAAGATAAACCAGAGCAAGACCCAGAGCCATATATCTGGCCCACTTCTCCTCCAACTGCGCATCCTCCCTTTCCATCAAAGTTTGTAGAATTGTCTGGGCGACCTCTCCGTTCCCACTGCCAACAAAGATGAAACCTAGCGCGAGGGCTGCTAACGACGCGATTTCCATAGAGACACCGTCATCTGCGACGTGAGGGAGGAGAATGGCGAGAAGATCTTCACGATGTGAGCCGGCGTATGCAAGACCCAGGCCGACCATGGCACTGGTCTTGAGAGGAACAGACTTGTTGTCGACATACTCGCCCAACAAGGCTAATGCAGCATCGGCTTCAGTGCGCACACCAGTGTTGAGAATTCCTGTAGCCAATAGAGCACCTGCCTGATGAGTGGGTTAGTGCTAGAGATCTGGACAGCTCGCATGAGGGCGTCTTTCTTACCTTGATGTGCTCTTCGGATGAGTAGGTATACTTATCGACGTGACTGAGACCAACGTCGGTATCCCACAGTAGACTTAGGCCGAGACTCGCTGCAGCGCTCATCATACCTACGAAACACCAAGTCAGCAATGTTTAAGAGCCAATATAGCCAGACCACACACCGTGATCTTTGTTCTTGTAAATCCAACTGCTACCCTCTTCAGCTTCGACCATGAGTTTATCGTTTCCGAAGCCGGCGTTCACAAAGGCGTTCACAAATGTACCGGCTAAGTTGCCTCTCGCGGAGTCCACGTTGGATGTTGTTCCTATAATGAAAGCCACTTTGAGATGGAGGATTACAAAAAGAGAAACAGACGACGTACTCGTATTCTCCAAATGGGATTTGTACACATCTTCCAAACTCTTCGCATCTGCAACGCCAAGCTCCTTTCCGAAATCTTTGAAATGCTGACTCAATTGCGTGTTGTTTAGACAGTCAAGGAGGTCTTCTGGAAGTTCCTCTTCAGCAGCATCTTCAGGGTCAAGCCATTCCTTCGGGACTTGCGCGCGCGCCAAAAGGAATGCCAGTTGTCGCTTCATGAGCGGATTTCCTGGCGCGTTGAAGTCGTCGCGAACAAGGGCGGGGTTACCAAGTCGTATTGAAAGAGCAAGGGCTTCAGGGAAGCGCTGATGCTGAACATAGATGGCATGTGCGGTCTCTAGGAATGCGACATCGTCCGGTGGTGGGAGCAGATTTACACAGCTATTTGAAGAGTTAATGACCAGAAACTCGTAAATTAGCTGTTGTACTCACGCGACCATGTATTGACAGACACGGCTGAAGGTGTTCTCATCCACGATTTCCACAATCCGGTTGACAATCTCCAATTCCTCCAACAAATCCACAGCATCTGGTTCAGCGTTATGTTGCAAGAGGAATGTGGCACATTCAAGACCGAGAGCACGCAGGTCGTCAATAGAACCGACAGATTGGGGGACCTTTGGTGTTTCCTTTCCCTCAGTGGTTGGCGCTTCAAGATCTTCTCCCAACTCGCGAGCATTGTACTCCTCTCCCAACTCTGCGGCGAGATGCCTCACGTATTCATGACCCCAGGAGCCGGGTTCCGAAATGGGAGGCCCGTTGGCCTGGAGTGAGGCGGACAGAAGACGGTATCTGAGAGTACCTCGGGGTTGGGTGTCGGAATACGTCATTGCAAGAACAGACAGGATATCTGCAAACAGTGCCTGCCTCACTCGTGAATATGACATAGTCCAAGGTATTACATGAAAGACGTACCTTGTTCTCTGACGCGGCCCATGTCTCGTATAATGTTTGAAGCTCGGGGTAATGGGGATGCAGAAACTTGAGAGGTTTGGGCACGGATGTCATTGACGACGTTGATGTTTTAATCAATGTTCGAAGCGTTTCCAACGCAGGTCGGTAGAGTTCTGTGTTTGATTCCTACAAGTCATGCTAAGACATTGGATGTTGGACTATTCGTAGTGAACGTACCTTTAATCGTTCTACAAGCATTTCTAGCTCATTCTTGAGCTGCAAATCTTCTTCAGACTTAGGAGAAACATCGTTAGGCAAGATTAGATGAAATGTGGCGAATGTACTGACCAGATCCTCCCCGGAATCTGCTTCACCGTTCGGTTTGGACTTCGCATCGGGGTCCTCAGGCTTTTTCTCCTTCTTCTTAGGATCCTCGGAAGGAACTGCGATTGAAAACTTTGTGGGTTCAGCCATGGTAAAGTGGAAATGAAAGGAGGATGAGAGGACAGTTAAGAAACAGCCAATTCCGCCGCGCACGCTCAAGTGCACCAGGGTATACGCGTCGCGTCTCTCACGTAAGCATCATGACCCTTCTGCTTTCGGAACCCTAACCTTAGCACCAGCTTTACAGGACTCTGGCCTCATAACTTCGTCCAGGACCGCAACATTCTACTGCACAAACTGATCTCTCGAAGCAACAAACTCCTTCGACAACGCAGTTTTAACAATGCCGTTTGGAATACAAGCATCTTCAGAACAACAGTTCTGATTGCCCAGTTACGGTAGTCTTGGCACCGATGACCTCACCCACACCCATCCATCAAATACCCTCTGCTTGCAGCTCTCCAGCTCTCTCTCCATCGACATCCTCATAATTCCCATCACAAGACACCATGGCCGACTTCGTACGCCGTCTAGTATCAGGTCGCAAAGCCCGATTCAAGGATGGAGAGTTGGATGTCGAGTTAGGTACGTCATAGATGGCCTTGCAGAGATTTTGGCGGGCTCACGCCTCCATGAACGCAGACTTAGCGTACATCACCGACCGTGTAATAGTCATGGGATATCCTGCTATAGGCTTCGAAGGGATGTACCGCAATCGTCGCGAAGACGCAAAGAAGTTTCTCCAACACCACCACGGAAACAACTATTGGGTCTTCAACTTTTGCCCCACTAAGGAGAATTCATATCCTGCCAATGTATTCGACGGCAGAGTGAGTCGATATCCGTTTCCAGATCACCAGTGTGTTCCATCTCCTTTTCGTTCCATTCTAAATGACTAACCTCGTACTTTTAGTGCACCACCATTGGCGATTTTGCCGCTCATTGCTCGCGAAATGCGCGTTTGGCTTGATGCTTCACCAGAGAACGTCGCAGTCCTTCATTGCAAAGGTACTTCAAGTCACTACATGACCTCGCAGTACATGCTGACCATGTTAATAGCTGGCAAGGGTCGTTCAGGAACCATGGCATGTTCATACCTGCTATCCTTGGAGGATGCCCCAAGTCCACCAACACTGATCCGGAGCAAAACCAAGAAGGAGCAAGCAACAGCCAGGGCGGAGGAGCTGATGAACACAATGCCTTCCGATAATAACATAGAGGATGGCCTGCGTGCAGAGCGTATTGACGAAACTGCTGCCGACCCGATTAAAGAGGAACTCAAAGCCCTCCCCAACGACTCTACTTCACCTCCCTCCGACTCCTCCGAAAAAGGCGTTAACATACCGGCCGACGGCAACTCCACCAAGAACAGTCTGGCCCATGTCCTAGATCTGCATACTCAGGGTCGTATGCGTCGCCCCTCCTCGCCAGGAAAGAAAGTCAAGCAGGGGGTCAGTATCCCTAGCCAACGCCGCTGGTTATATTACTGGTCGCTGCTCCTCGCACACCAAGGCCCTCCAGGATTCTGGTCATTGAATCCCGAGAACCGACAAAAGCCTTCTCCCAAGGTTCGCCTCACCAGCATCGCCGTACGCATGCAAGAGCTCTCCAATGTAAAGACGGGTATCGTACGTGTAGCGAATGCGGTCATTGATCGTACCAGTTTTGCGAAGGCCACTCATCTTCGAGCTGCGACTACCAAGAACACGGAGTCTCATCTATGGGTCTCTTTGGCTCGTTATGATGACGATCTCGTGGAGGAATTGGAGAAGTGGGAGAAGCAGACGAGGAGTGAAGATGGTGACCTCGGAAGGCGGAAGTTCGAGTCGGAACATATGGATGGCAATGCCTTGAGCGACTTGTTCGCTGACGATAAATGGGACCGAGGCAAAATGGTCCGAAGTTTCGCTCGACTGGGTACACATGGTGAAGGTTCGGTGACACAACAAACAACGAATGTAAGTGGATGCTTGATGAATGGGGACGCTAGTCTAATTCAGTCTCATTTGGCAATAGGACGAGAAGGCCGTGACGCATATGCTGCGCCAACTCACGGGGGACAACTGGGAACTGCTGCGAAATGACATCGAAACCAACACCGGCAAGACGCCAGTCAAAGATGGTCTTGCTTCGGAGGAAGCGTCGTTGTATGATGCTACTACCAAGTTGCAGGGAGATAGTGGCGTCGTTCTGGACGCTCACCGTGAGTTACGTGCCAAACTATACATGGGGCAGGTGCGACATTCATTGTACGAGTTGTTCATTCGGCACGCTGATCTCAGCTGTGGCATGATGCCCCTAGGTATTTATGGGTTGGTTCTGGCTCATACCAACGTTTCATATGCCACATCCTCGTCAGGAGGGGCCACAGACCGCAACAATCAAGCTGACACGGCGAGAGTTGGATTTTGCGCTGGGGGTCGGCTCGCACATTGTGGATGTGGAAGTCAACCTGGAATGGTGTTCCGAAACTGCCGATGTGATTTCGCCACCGGAAAGACAAACTAGTGTGGACTCGAGAGAAGGAAAGGGTGAACCAGCGGGCATAGCGGCGACAATAGAAGCTGTTGCTGGTGGCAAGGTCAGTGAGATCGTCGAGGCCAAGCAGGCTGCAGAAGACTGAGCAGGAAGCCGGGTTTGTCTTGTTCAGAATTCTGCCAACCGGAAACTGATTTATGTGCACGAGTGGTTTGTGCGGTGGTTAGACTGCTACTTGTATACACAGATCAACACATTTATGATACAGTAACGTCATGCCATCCGCTCTCTGCTGTTCGAAGAGAGATGGATCTTTTTGGACAAGGATCCCATACCCACGCCTCTGACTGTGTTTGGGCTGTATGGGAAAGACTGTGCGTCCACACGCTGACACGCTGACTTACACTCTCCATGGCTTTCACGCAAGAATGGGATGAGCGAATGATATGACACGGTCTTATCAAGTTGCGCAATTCCTATCACTGGACTAATGTGGTCTAGCCAATCTCTTGTAGCAACCCGCCGGTAACTCTGTCTCAAATGACCGGCCCTGGAAATGCTGCTGGAACTCGCTTGCTTTATGAAGACCTTTCCGATACTTTACCCGACGGTCCTCGAGGTGATGCCATCCCTCTGATGGCGCACTTTGGCTCGTTAGAAAACCCTGAGGGGAAATATGACTTTGGCCAAATTCAATAATTATCACCCCTTGGCTGGGCCTTATTGATCCACAGGACCAGTCACAGCCCTACTGTATCCCTTCTCCCCGAGTCTTGCTACTTTGCTTCCCTCCACCACCATCGCTCTACCAAGTACCGGTCCTCGACCCTGCTTCACTTCTCGCGCACACCACTGGACCTGTTGTTGCTGTTGACGAAAGCAACGACTCTTCCATGCGTCCAAGGTGGTCATGCTAAGCTTCGGTCTGAGAGTCACTTGGTTTTCGCTGTCACTATCCGGTACGTTGTCCGATGCATTGCACAATCCACTTTCTTTCTCATTAGTGAATGGCGCAGGTCTGTTAAGCAGCTGGGCTGTGTTCCCAGCTTTCGCTAGAGCTACTGGAGAGCGATGGATGCCACTGCTGTACAGTGCGGCCAATACGGTGTTGCAAGGGATATTCTGCCTCGGTTCGTCGTCGCTGTAATGATGATCACAGATTGGACCTCACAGCCCTCGCCACGCAGGTCTCATCTGGGGAATGGATCCTTTCGGCATGCCACACTCGTTTTGTGTCGGTAAGTACCACCCTGCATATACGGGCAGACTCAGATATCTGAACGGTCTCACAGCGCAGTCAATTCTGGTGCATGCATCCTGGGCTTGCCTCGCAGGAATATGCACGGCTATCACACTGTCCAACGCCAGCCGTGTTTTCCACAAATCAACGTTGCTCGTTCGGCTGTGCGTCCTTATTCTAAAAATATATTTGCCGACAACGACTAAATACTCGACCCCTACAGCGCAGCTCCCCTCTTTCGAGGGGCATTGGTTGCCGGTGCTCCTTGCGCCGTGCTCGCAGCTCAAGCCGTGGTCATCTACGAGCTGAATGCCGCACAGCCGGTAGAGGGGATGTATTGTGATGGGTCGATGCCCACTTGGTGAGAGATGAATCGATTGCGGTCATAAAACCCTCCTGACGTTTGAATATTCGGTTGCAGGGTCCGCACGTTAGGTTACGCTGGTGCCAGTCTTCTGCTCGTCGTCCCTTCATTCACACTGTCCTTTCTGACCGTGGTACACGTCACTCGCTCACGGAGAAAACATAGCTTATCCCCCACATACTCGCCCTCCAACCCTGTTGATGACGGTCTAACTTCTCTACCTACTCGCAATCGGGCTAAACGGAAAACCAATCGAACACCCAACGATTCGCCACAAATCCGCCAAGATCTGTCACCTACAGCCCAATCCAGTATTGAGCCGTTGTTCCCGTCTTCTAGGACTATCTATCCTATACCCTCCATGCCGGACTCCCCCTCTACCATAACTCCCCCTGGCCGAGCTAAGACTGTCTCTAGACGAGCTAGATACCATCTACCATACGACTGGATAGAGACACGATATTCACCTGAACACACACAAGAGCCAAGCATTAGGGAACAACGGCAAGCACCCACCGTCCCATCACCTGCCCCTTCTCCTTCACCCACCCCGGGAGCAATACACTTTGTATCGGCATCCGACGTCTCGAGTACAAGAGCGTCCAGTCGAGTGATTTCTCCCGCACTATCTACGGACATGGAGAAAGAGTCGATTCGCTTGCATATCTTCAGTGGCTTCTCGTCGGATGGCCGCTTCCTTTCAGAAATGGATGACACGAATAGTGGGTCAATGAAGTGGGCGAGGAAATCGGAAGATTCCTCGGCTGAGGTGAAGTCTGAATTGGTGTTTGCTCATGATGATGAGGATGATGTGGAACATGGTCCGACGGATTTTGTGTACGAAGAGATGGGATTATCGTGGAGACGTGAGTGGTTGCTCTATAGCATGTATCAATGCGTCTATTCTAACGAAAATCGTAGCATCACGACAAGTAGATTCATCCTCCTCAATACGTCCTACACTCTCCGCATGGCCTATCCTTGTATTTCAGACACTGGCGTCATCGGTCCAGCTCCTCGCTGCTATTTCCCCTCTCATAGACGTGGCTTCAAGGGCGTCGACCCCCTCTGCATTTGGGACTCAACATGTTGCCCTCCTCTTGGCTGCCTGGCTTCCTTGTATAGTGTTCGGTGTCCCACTAGTCTTCCGGAGATGTCTACGGTAGTTTCTTATAACGTTTTTTCCTCGAGGAAATCGCTCTGTCAATCGCTTTCGTCCGTGCTTTACACTACTTGTCACAAGTATTTTGGATAACCCACTCCCTGATCTGAACCAATGGCCTGCGATAGAGCGTGCGCCACATACCACCTTCTTTTCTTGGTTTGTGAAGATTCCCTTTGGCTGTTTTTTTTTCATTCTCGTACTGTGTGTATTACATACCTGTTGTAGCAGTTAATCTCCACTTTCTTGGAAACACGACGATCTGGAATTCTGTGCGGGACAGTCCCGACTCTATCATATGAATTGACGTTGTAGTACAAAATATACCAAGAAACACCCAGATAAGATCATATCAATATAAACCACGGCGAGAGACGAAAGTCTGTGCAAGGAAGGAGTTGACATACTGAGAGGGATCGTACCATATGATGTGAAGTACGAACCTGCAAATCATGCGGCGTCGCTACCCCCAAAACGAATTTTCGGCCATAGTCCGTCACTTTAAGTTACAAGTTCAAGATAGTTCAGTCGGCGAGATAGGCTGGAAACATACCCAACGCAAAAATATTGTTCTCCAAGAATGCCTCCAGCTCTGACAACGGTGTTGAAGGGGTGATAAGCGTGTAGTGCTCCGAAGCCGACCGGTTGAACTTCGACATGAACTTCGACACTTTGTCATCCTAAACGGACGGATTTGTGTGGGTTTATAGATGCATGACACATTCATTCAGAGCGTACTGGATGAGCCTGCCCTGTTTCCCACTTCTTCTTCAACGATGCGACATCCAAATACCCAAGAGGGCGACGATTCCGGTCCAGCACCCTATACGAACCATCGTAAACAAGGCAGCATCTATAAAGTGACCATATACGCACGGTATATGAGAGAAGTCTCGCTCGTAGGCAAGTTCTACTGCTCGAGAGATCGCCTCACTTGCGGGCAATGCGAAAGCAGGGGGGAGTTGCATGTCCTAATGATCATGGGAAGACAGAATGGTCTGCACGTCAGATGAATTGTACAATATTATTTAGGACTGAATTGTACGCCAAATTGACCTCTACGACTGCACCGCGGTATCTGTCTCCAAGAGGAGCAGTTGAGGAGGCTGGAACTGCATTTGAAGACATAGGAATATATGTGTGTGGTAGGCCTGAGTTCCGGAATACGGGTGTGTGAGTTGAGTGATTGTCCTCGGTCGTTGGTTGTAAGAAAGAAAAGTCGTGAAGGGAGTTGAAGAGCTCAATTCGCAAAGCACTGAAGCGTCGATCATGCCATCATGGGTTGTCTTTTTGGGCACAGCCACGTGGGGTGAAGCACAGTAGACGCCCGTTTCTGTCGCAACTTTGGCAGACGAGCATTCCTGGTGACACTGACGACAATCTCCAAGACGTCCACCTCCACGAGCAGGGTCCATTCCGCGCCGCCAAGTCGCATCATACGACGCCCTTGAAGAGGGAACGATTCCGGTGATATCGGCGTGGTTGTCAGGAGGACAATTATGGGTTCAGAGGGTTTCCAGATCAGTATACCAGGTGAGTTCATATTCACTCACAAGAGTTTCAAAACTTAGATCGGATGTATAGACTTTGACGACGATGGTGATGACTACAACACGAAACCAGTCTTCGGTCGCTCTGGTGCTGCGGGTCTTTGGGGAGACTCTTCCAACTCCGCCCTCGATTCACCAAGTATACAGACGCCAACTGCTCATGACAAAAGTGAACGAAGTTATTTCCACCATTCTCGAGGGGATTCAGTTGCCTCAGAAGACTCTGCAACCTCTGTACAGCTTACCTCGCGGAAGCTGAAAGCACCCTTTATACATTCTGCCCAGTCCTCTGTAGCTACCACAAGCAGCTCTCCATTCACGAAGAAAGGATCTTTTGCCTCACTTCGGAACGCGTTCAAAAGCTCGAAGAATACGGAGCCCGCCCCTCCAGTACCTGCTTTGGATCAGCTGGTGTATCCTGCTCTCAAGAACCCGTTCAATCGCTCCACCTCATCTCTTGCACACATTGGCCCCAACGGTCGTCCCGCCGCACATCCTAGTCCACGACCGTCAACCCCCGCATCCGGAGAAACGAAGTATCGCGGCACACCCAAGAGTAAGGGACATACTTCTGCTCGCTCCCAACACTCTGCATCCGGCTCGATATTCCACTTCTCAGACGGCGGGAGCGACCATGGACATGGTGGTTTTTCTTTCTCTTCTCCGACATCTCCTCCTCCAGTCCCTCCTTTCCCTAATGCCTTCGGACACCACATGATGAGCAGCGAACCTCTGTCCCCCCCAGACTTTGAGGACAGGAATATACCGGAGGCTAGGACACCCTCAGATTTCGCCCTTCACGCCATTTTCATCCGATTCGCTACACTAGCAGATTCGCTGATCAATAAATTTGTCTCGCAGCCAATAGTATGTTTTTCTGTCGTTCGATTCAGGTGGATACTCATCCTGATACTGCGGTAGGACCGTGACCCCCTCCTAGATTCTTTCATGGGACCAGGAATAGTTGCCGCTTTGGATGAGGTCCTTCGTTCGTTTGAAAAGATCGCACAGAAACACGCGCAGCAGGTCGTGGATAGCATCAGGCGGTGGCCAAAAGCTCAGATTGAAATGCGAGGACTCACTTCTCCTCGCACAGCATTTGCCAAGGCCTCAAGGGGCTTCGATTCGTCGGCCACTCTGGCAGAGCGGAAGGCTCTGGCTTCAGTTTACCTCATGTGTCGTGCGTTGATCGCAGCCACTCAGTCAATGACGAAGGATTCTCTCTCCGATGTTGCAGGCAACAGTCTTGAGGAGTTCACCTTTGAGCAATTCCGCAAGCCGGATATTAAGATGTTGACGCACTCCGTCAATCACCGCGCCATTGCGGAACTGTATGCCGTGCTTTTGGGTAATCTAGCCAACATTCGGTATGCACATTTTTGAACTTCTTCTGCCTTCATGTCACTGAATTTTTGTTTAGCTTCGAGTCTGTTACAGACCGTTTTCTCACAGAACTGAGCCCCATTGCGGCAGGACAAGTACCTAAGGATTCCGATTTCAAGTACGAGAACTTGGTAAAAGGTTTGAAGCATCTTCAGATCAAAGTGAGTTGAACAATTGTATAAAAGGCTCTCTAGGTATTTAGTATTGTTATAGGTATGGCCGCCGGAACGGTTTGAGGAGGGTGCTGAATTCCTCGAATCTCTTTCAAAGTCTTTCGACCATGCACACGGGATACGGCTTAAGAGTATCTTCGCAGAAACTCTGGTCTATATTTTGCATCCCATTGGGAAGGTATGTGATTTCTCTCTCTTCCGCTGTGACCTGTGACTGACTACAGCAAAGACGGCTCAAGCTGAAGTTAATCATCCTGAATGGGCGAAGGCCATCGAGCTCATTTACCCCAAAGCGAAGGATATGATGAGCAAGCCTCGGTACTGGCAAGTCGCGTACCCGCTGGTCGTTAGCAGCCTATGTGTTGCTCCGCATGAGTATTTCCTAAAACATTGGCAATCATGTTTCGAGGCTGGGATCGGTAAGATGAAGGTGTGTTGCGCTATTTCGCGGTTTGGGCAGCTGCTCATTCTTGTATGAAGGAAAAACCATACCGGATGACTGTTTTGAATGGCGCCGTTCGTCTTTTATGGACCTATCTATACCGATGTCATGAACCAGGATCTACGGTCACGATGAAGCTTGAGAACTTGATGAAGTCATTCTTCCCTCCAAACCGCATTACCATCGTACCTCAGGAGGACCGTATGGATCCATTTGTCTACATGGTTCACTTCATCCTCTCTCGACAACCCGAGTATGGTAGCGAGCTTTGCTTGGAACTCCTACAAGAACGTGCTCTCAGCGTCATCTCATCATCCACGGTGCACCAGCTCGGTCCGGAGCGGTTCTCTATCGCTGTCCAGGCTATCCTACTTTCCGTTCATCTCCTCGAGAAGGAAGAGAACAGCCCTGCATGGCCCTCAAGCGCAGACTTCTCTCAACCTCCTGCTCATGAAGACTATCCAATGTCAACGGATTTTCTCCCATCACCGCCCGCCCGACAAAGCATGGCCGATCTCCTGGAGCGCTGTAGCAAATGCGTCTGCGCCGTCGCATCGACATGTTACCAGTCGGTGGGGATTATCACCATCTTCAATGACCAATACTTGTCGTCACAGGTTGGACCAACTTACGAGGAAGCCTCAACCCACGTGGTTAGGCAGCTTCCCGAGGGCACATTCGCGTATCCCCAGTCCTTTGTCCCCCATGTCAATGTACTTCAAGCTTGCTTTCACGCATGGCCACGCTGCCTTCACTCAAGTCTCACCGTGGAGAACGCATTGGACATGTTGATCAATGGTGTTGTCCACGTAGAACCGGCAGTGAGCGAGGTAGCTTCTGCTGCTCTCAAGCGCTTCATGACCGATACAACACATGCCGATACCGTCCTTTCGCGGTTCTACCTGTATCTTTTTGAACCACAAAGGATTATGGGTGAAGGGTCCGGGTTGAGACTCCCGATAGAATGTGCGCGGCTGGTGATCTTCTGGCTCACTCTCTTGGACCAGTGGATCGAAGCAAGACTGCAGCAGCCTCTCAACGGACTCTCAACACAGGATCGGACCACTATAGGGTGCCGTGTTGAAGAAGTCGAAGCTGGCTCGCTGTTCCTGCTAGCCCACGCAAGCCGGACGATACAGCGGCTTGGCGCGAAAGCCATCCGGAAGCTGTCCACCCTGTTAGCACACATATTCCCCGAACCATCGTCGCCTTCTCGTGGTGATGCTCCATCTCCACCACGCATCTCCAGAGGCTTCTTAGGTGAGGTATCACCCACCGCTTACTTGAATGGATTCGAGGACATGCTCGACCCAGAGGAGCTCGCGCGTCTCAGTCACTGGCGTACTGCAAAGCTGGAAACTCCACTGCATATTGTTGAAAGCGATGACACCGTTGACCGCAGCTTGTGGAAGCATGTGTTGTCGAAGGTGATCCAAACTTTGACCGAAAGTCACAGCTCTGGTTTGTCTGTCCTTCGTGAGATGGTCAAGGCAGCCGCGACCCGATATCATCCATACATCCTTCATTTCTCTGGGGTCAAACCGTACGCCGCACTTGCTAGCAAACAGGCCTCCACTTCCAGCGAAAGTCGGGTCGCTGCCTATCAGTGGTTCATTTGGATGCGGATTCTCTGCGCAACTGCTCAAGTCCCAGATTCTAGACCTGGCGCAAGTCATACCCCACGGGACCACAGTCGCGCCCGCTCTGAGGCAAATGTGGAACGGACAGACCTCACATCATCTCGTGACCTGTTCAAATACCTCAGCCAATTCTTAGATACGGATAACAGTGCCATTCGCGACGCCGCTGTGATTTGCATTAGTTCCCTTCCCGCATTTGGGTATTCCTACCTGCTCGATGATCTTAACGTTCTTGCTGCGAGACAGATCTTTGATGATCCTCGAGCCAAGTCAGCGTCCACCATCACCCCCTTACAAGTAGGACGTGCACGGCGACAGGAACGTTTCCAGACCACAGTTGCTCGTATTTACTTCCTCACTGCCCATCTCATCCAAGAACAGCGGTCTTCCGGGAAGCAAACTGCACTCACACACGTCCTCAAATATGTCAGGAACATGCAGGCGACGCTTTCAGCACCCGAAGCTAGAGATGCATTCTCCCTACAGAGGTTGCGTCGCTACTTCTGTGGGACGGTGGAGCGCTTGTTTGAGGGTTTAGCAACACTCAACGACTCGGATAGGTTCATACCTGCTGGAATGCACCTGGCCTTATATCGCTTGTGCGAGGAATGGTGTCAGCTTGGAAAACAGGCTGAACATATCAAGAAGCGACTTGTAGTTATGCAGACGGCGGCCGCAAAGTCCTACCAAGATCCCACCGGTCAAGCTGAATTGATTCAGCGATTTCAGACGGAGACAAGAGCACTTTCGCATGCTGCTGCTGGTGCCATGTCTGCTATTGTCGTATGTCCAATTATTTGGTCACTGTATGTATGTCTACTGATGTTTATTTCACCCAGAGGAAGGCCATCTTCCCGCCAGATATAACGGCCTCGCCAGTTGAGGCGTCTATGGCTGAGCATGCCAAACCACTCGAAGCAGCCGCTGTTCTCGACAGATTTACAGCCATCCTTGCATCCTATCATGAGGACGTGCAGAAATGTGGAAAGTATGTTTTTTTATAGTTTGGATGGAGGTTTTGCTAAACATAATGTTCAGGAAAGGATTGCGATCTTTGTTGCTTCAGACCCCATATAGCGCCGTGTTCGCAGACGAGGTCCTCAGACGTGCCTTCGTGACCTCGAAGGACTTAGCCACGAGCAACTACCGGTTCTTTGACGTCGTAGCAGAGGTCATCTGCCATTCTCCTCACGGCTTCAAATTCAGCCAAGTCGTCTGCTTAGGCCTATCCAATTTGTGTCATCCGCTAGTTGAGGTCCGTCGCAAGGCGTTTTCCATGCTTGAGCTGGTCCACGAGCAGAATGCAGGGATCATCTCCCTGGACCAGTACGAGGCAGCTGTGGACAGCTCTGCGCCCAGTATATATCAGCACGCTCATCGTCTGATATCTGACATTCTGGCCGGCGAACACCCCGATCAAGCCCTCAACGTCCTATCCCATTTCGCTGAGTGGATCCCGCGTGTGTTCGATGGCCGGACCGATCGAGGATCCTTGACCCTGATCATGCTCCAAAGTTTGGAATTCTGGGTTCCCCATATCAATCTCATGGTTGACGATCGATCCGGTCTTTCAACAACTGGTCGTTCCTCCATATACCACCTGGTTGCTCTTACCCTCCGCTATTCGGAGAGCCATGCTGAACAGATATCAGTTCTGTGGTCTCGCATTGTTGATCCTCCGTATCAATCCAACGGCCATGCGATCGTTCGATTCCTGCTGGAGCAGTCACACAAGGTTGGCAGCACGATATTCATCGGTTGCGCAGCCAAGATTGTTGCTTGCCTCTCTCAAAGTGTAGTTGGAAAGCAACTCTTTGAGGAACTTTGTAGCATCATTGAACCCGCAAGGATGCTTCCCAGTATCGAGCACAAACTCGCCCATCCTGACGCAGAAGACATCGAGATGTGGTCCGACCTAGACGTCCTATTTTCAGAGCAACCACGACTATCCCTAGGCGTTGCACAATTCTCCCTACTCTTCCTCTCCGATACGGTAATGGACCGTTATTGGGTCTTCCAGGAGCAGCTTCCGATTATCCTGCACGCATTGTTCATGCATTTGGATCATCGGCAACCGTATGTCCGGGAGCGCTGTCTTCACATGCTGTTCCAGCTTCTGCGAGCCTGCCTCTCAGGTTACGACGAACTCATGGACAGGTCGCTATATCCTGGTCGGTCCAGCTTGAAAGCAGCCATATCAGAGCTTGAACGTGACATGGATTCCATGTTGTGGAACGAAGACGATGGCTGGGAGAAAGCGGAACCGCGGATGCGTTGGCTCGTTACTCAGGTGTTGGAGCTATTGGTACCACTCCATGCCAGGTTACCAGTCCTATGGGCGTCTTTGTCCCTACACTGGGGAACATCTTGCTCAATACGCCCCATTGCGTTCCGTTCACTGCAGTTCTACAGGGCGTTAACGCCGAAGCTTCAACGGAATGACCTGGGTGTCCTTATTGGTAGAACAGCGAGCACCCTGGGAGACGATGACATCGGTATCCAGGAATTCAACGTCGAAATCCTCTTGACATTCAAAAACATGGCGGCGTCAAGTGATCTGGAGGTCTCCATGGTTCCCCTGCTCTTTTGGTGCGCACTAGCATGTTTATCGACGACAGTTGAGGCGGAGTTCCTTCACGTTCTTGGACTCCTCGACACATTACTAGATCGTATGGATCTGGATGATCCCCATACTGCCGATGCTCTCCTTTCCCAGCAACCCCTAGACTGGAAGGGTTCATTCTCCATGCAGTCCACACTCCTCACGGGGTTACGATCGTCCATCACGGTTGGCCCAACGGTGAAGCTCATTCAGCGGCTTACAAAGGTCCAGGATTCGAGGTTGATTGATCCTTCGGAAGGCCGCGTGAGGGATCTCTACACTCTCTGCCTCCCTTGGTGCCTTCAGGCTATGACAAACGAGTCAATAGACAACGCCTTGCTGGAGTTGGCCACGAATATAGGGGAACTTGCAGACTTAGAGGAGCGGCCTAGCATCACACGCATCATGACCTCCTTCGCCAAAAGTAGATTCAGGACCAAAGACGATTTCCTACGGCAATCGATCGCTGCACTTCGCGAGCATTACGGAAAGGAACATTGGACGGAAGTGGTCACGTTGTTGGTTGGGCTGATGCTCAATAAGGAGCGTATGATTCGTGTCAACACCTTGCAGATTCTGAAGGTTCTGTTTCAGCAACGGGAAACGAGGGCACCGATGGACCTACTTGGCTCGGAGCTCCTGATGCCTTTACTCCGACTATTGGAGACAGATCTTGCGCCGCAGGTTCTGGAGGTACTCGAAGAGCCACTTCAGATATCTGGTGGGCCGGCTGCAAAGCATATCCTACGCATGAGCATGCACCATCACCTGGCAGCAGACAGGGAGGAGGTGGAAGATGTCGCGGAGGTTTTCGGGATCGCGCAAGAGTCCGGCTGGTGCCTTCCGCACGTGTCTCTACTTCGCGATATATGTCGGTCCAACCTGGTCGCTGTTTTCGACGCTTGCAAGATCTCATCTCGACCTTCCCGCATCGACTTCCACATCGAAGACCATGGATACATCCACAAGGACTCGATGGATAACCTCGGTGATCTGGTGCAGAACTTGCACGAGCTCACCAGCTTCTTCGAGGACTCACGTGTTCCAACGACAGTTCCTGTCAGGCAACTCGAGGCTCGAGTGGCCGCCATCCTTGCCAAATCCTCCGAAGCGGCCAACGACACGCCACAGACCCCGTTCATGGATGTTTTCGACCTATCTTTCTCCTCATACGAAGACTTCGAGGGATCCAGCGCGAGCGACACAGAATCCGATCTTTTCGAGTTTGATTCCCCACATGCCCTTTGATGTTTTCTCCCTTTCTGTCACCTTTTTGTTTGTTCATTTTGCTATCCTCTTGTTATCTGCTCTGTACCATGCACACTCCATTATGTAGTATTAGCATCCTAGATCCGCATATCTCTATCTTCCTGGGACTTTTGGTTATTCTATGTTGACCGTCCGTTATAGAAGTACAACATCGCATATGCCACCCGCATATTAGCCGGCAGCTAGCAGCGTTCGAAAACGCGATAGAGATCCGGGAGATTCGCTACCTCCACCACATCTCTGTCCAGCAGGGTCTTGGGGGCAATGAGATAGCGAGCGAATGTGGGGAAGAGAACGTGCTGTATCTGCCATGCTAGTGCTTTCTCATTAGTATCGGCCGTGGGTGATCCCTCAACGAGAGAATTCTCGGGTATAAGTGGCTCTGGAACGTAGAAATAGGCAAGTTCTCTGAAGAACGTTGAGAAACATCCTTTCTCCGATGTCCATTCTACCTGCACCATCAACGTCATTAAAGGAGCATGATTGTACGCGGGGAAGGTCAAACCTGTGGCCCGAGACGCATAAGGAACAGTGGTAACTTATCGAGGTTTGGTGTGTAGTCTGGCAGCAAGAGCGGGATGGATTCCAGACGTCCCTCCTCGGTGATGTTCATGGAAAAGTACTCCGAGAGCATGGCACGATGTTCCATCAGGATTTCAACTATACGCTGCCAGCAAGAGGAATCAGGTTGGAATCACTGGAAAAATATTTGGGTTAGACTGACATCGATGATAAGAGCCTTATTCAGTTTTGTCTTCTTGATACCTTCTTCGACGTCTACGGCGAGTGATATCAGTGTCTTGATTGGAGGAGGCGGGTCCAGCTTGATTCTCCTCAGATTACCAAACTGCCGCAGTCCCAGTTGATAGAACAACTCCTCTCTACGCACAAATGGTGAGCGATTCTTCTAGTCAGAGCCGAAGCCGAGAACTCACGCCAGTGCACCGTGGTTAACAAGGTAAAGCTTCTTGAAATTCTGAACCAGAGATAGACACCGGCTTACGTCAACTATCCCAACGAAAATATGGTTTTGAAGTATCTCAGTGAACTCTGCATACATGCGCCGTGGTAAGTAAACAGGCAATTGTGAGAGTGAGTGATCGTACGCTGATGCCTGGCCGCCTCGATAGCCTCGCGAAGTTGGCGTACCGACATGAGATAGCATTCCGACATCGGTATATCAGTCCTGCTCTTAGTGGTTTTCCGGCTTGTCCCTTCGTCTTGAGAGCCTAAATCAGGCACCAATTCGTTGGGCATCTGGGACGTGTTCAGTACAGGAAACATGGAGTCTAGGGTGCGGTCTTTCTGTGATGTCCTGATCTTATGGTTGGATGGGACCTTTTTCGTAGCAGGTGTCGCTTGAAGGGCGTAAGTCGCTTGTGCATGCTCATGGAAACGCTGAAAGCTCACAGACAGATGTCGATGAGCCGCTGTCAGTATCTTCATGCTCTTCCGCAGGAAGTAATCTCTCCTTGCCCTTCCCTTTATTGTTACGCGCAATCCCGCCGGTGAGTAGAGTCTGGATCGCCAGCTTTATAGTGAACAATAATCTTGGTGAGAAAACAAAAACAGACCTGATACTCAAAAGATCTTGACTGGCTCTGCGCCACAAGAGATTGTTGAATCTTGTCGCAGATGCTCTCAATGATGGCGTCCTCATCCAGAAAGTGGACCTCACGTTTTGTTGGATGTACATTGACATCCACTGTTCGAGGGTCAAGTTGAAGGCTGACCGGGGTGATGAGGTCCCTCCGTTGCGAAACTAGTCAGGAGCTTAAATACCTCAGATAGATAAAGGGGGATGTCCCTTTGGGTAATATTCCAGTATAAACTGTCTCTAGTGCCTTTTTGATTTGTGTCGACTCAACTAAGCGATCTACAGAGAAACATTAGCAGCTTGGAGAGTAAATGAACATATTAAAAGCGAGCCTACGATTGATAAAGAGCAAGAAAACGGTCTTCTTAGCATGATAATTAGCATTGGTGTAATAAGCTTCTGCAGACCAAGTTGGATCATCGTCACTTTCCCCTGATTCATTAGGGGAGGAAATGACGGAATGAACTAGATCTTTCGCAATCGTCTGCCCGTACAATTGACGAATCGCCTGAGTGACAGTTGAACCGGACGGCGTTGTTACGTCTGGAGAATTCGAATTTGCCTAGACAGCAATAATCGTTCAATAAAACGGAGGGACGAGCAACGGGAATTGCGCACCTTTCTACAAGTGAAAGCAACATGCGGATTGTGCACTGCATACTTGGTGACAACATCTAAAATGCGTGCATACTCCTCTGCTGAACCTCGCAAGGCAGACAAGCGAGTAGGAGTATTATAGAATAAGTTTTCAACCTACGATGTCAAATGTATTAGTTCATTGTGACCCAGGAATTGGAACCATAGTACCGTTATGGTTGTTCCATCCGTCCCAGCGGTTGCTTTTGGTTCCGCTGTAGCACCTTGTTTGAACGGTACCAATGCACCATCTGAGTAACAAGCCCTGAGGATCGTTAAGAAGAAACGGGTGGGCGTGAATCTAACATTGACTCACTTCCATGCACAGCTATCTGCCTTGGTCTTGGTCGTCACAGTCATCTCAGCGACATAGGAGATGGAGGCTAACGCCTCGCCGCGAAAGCCATACGTCGTTAATTTTGACAGATCAGAGAAAGTAGAGATTTTGGACGTTGTGAAACGTTCAGCTAGAATCGGCAGATCGCTTTTCTGCACCGACAGCACGTCAGAACACCAGCTGCAGAGTTGGTCCGATAGCGTACTCTTATGCCGCAGCCGTCGTCCTGTATCTGCAGTAATCTCATGCCACCGTCTTTTATTGTGACGCGAATGGAGGTAGAGTGGGCATCAAGACTGTTCTCAATCAGCTCTTTGAGAGCTGAGGCGGGCCTGTGTATTATCTGAAGAAGCAGGGGTTCGAGGATCAGCAGCACAACTCCTGTTTAGAGTGATTGTGAAACTACCTCTCCTGCGGCGATGCGATTGATGACTGACTCCTGCAGTCGTCGAATTGGGAGTGGCTCGGATGGAGAAGCATCCGTGTCTGCCATTTCTGGGCAGTAATTTGCCAGCTCTCAGTCTGAGGAGTGTTTTGTTGAGCGGTGCTGTGTTGAAGATGCTGGTGTGAGGCCAATGCCCGATGGTCCTCCCTCAGAGTCGCTCAAAGCAACGCGTACAGAGGACGGCAGAAAGTGTCTGGATGTCATGGACGTCGCGGTCGTCAACAGTGCGGAGATCAACGCGTGCTGCGAGGAGTGTGACCGACGCGTTCTGTCACGGCATTGGTAACAATATTTGTTATCCCAGTATAGTAGCCGAGATTAACAATCTTTATTGACCTTTATTTACCTTTTACTGATGGCATGGCAAGTGTGACAGTTGGCCTTCCCCATCGCATCGCTCTCTCCTCTATATCTCTCTCGGGGCCACCCTTCGTCAATGTTTCCACAACAATGTCCTCTGTAACTTCGCCGCCCTCGGCCTCCCCGACCGTACGTCTTGCATCTCTCTTTTTTCTGTGACTCGGATTAACACGGCATGAGTAGTCCGAGACCCATGATACCGAAATCACACCAGTGATTGTTGCGCCCTCAACACCCCAGCGAGGTCGTACTGTCTCTCGTTATCCCTCGCATCTATCCGTTGGTGACCCAGGTCGCGTTCCCCTACACCGGAGAGGGACTTCCAAGACATATGAGCGCTTGGAAGACCTGTTGAGAGAAGCTGGATATAAGGAGACCAGAATATTCACGCCAGAGGCGGACAGGACAGAGGAGAGGGCGAAACAGGATGCCAAGAGTGTCAGGTCATTCACGAGTAGAAGTGGTGTTGGTGCGGTGATGGACTTCATCTCTGGCTGGATTCCCGGTGCCAACAGGCAAGACGATGGCTCGTTGACGGATTCAGAGTCTGCAGTAGACGACTCACAGCCATGGCGACGGTCGTTACCTGCCTCTCCGCTGGCCCACAAGCGTATTCTCCCATCTCACTCAGGCTCATCTTTGACAGCCCCTCCACCGCACACCAGTTTGCTTACACATTCCCTCCCTCACGCCAATCCTCGTGTTCTTCCTCATCACCAATTCTCTTCCGGAAATCTGCGCACCTATGCTCAGGTGTCCGCGGCGCGCAATCATCTGCGGCATATGGCATCTGCTCCCAATGTGGCAAGAGTTCAAAGTTCAAGACGACCACATACCGCCGACCCACACACCCCGCCTCTACCACACAAGTGGTTCGAGTCCGTTACGAAGGTTGTGCTAGGATCCTCGAGCACCGACGCGCATATAGGTGGACCCCAGCCCTCTCATCCGTCTAGTCGTCAATCACTCCGAACACTTCGATCAACTGCCAAAAGCAGTGCTCTCACTGATCGTACAAATAGGCGTCCGCGCCCACCTCCGCTCAACTCTGACTGCCTTTGTGTGCCACCCGCTGCACTGACCGCATATCTCAACGCACCGCAAACAGCGTCGATCGCGGTGTCGGCAGTGCGCGTTGTGTGCCGTTCCGCACCCGCCTCCCGATCCTCGTCCCGTGTGGGGGAACGATCGACTTTGACGGCTGATGCGGGGATATCACAGGCTCGATCAAGTCGTTGGCCCAAATCTGCGCGGTCTGGAACATCAGATAATGTGCCATCTTTGGCAAGCACGCAGCTGGAAAACGACGACGCTTGGGCGGCGCATTGGGTCGATGGTGTTCGGATTTCTAACACTAGTGACGACGACACTGATCACGATGAAGATGACGGAGAGCTTGATCTTGCCCGTCTTCTGGTCCCACCCAAGAGACAGCACTCCATCCGTAGCCTCCGCCGTCATCTACACCGCAGTGAGAGCGCGCGTGTGCTTCGATCACCAGAAAATCGAATGGACCCTTGGGCGTCAGAAGAGGAAGACGGGACCAGAAGTAGCAGGGTACAAAGCCTGAGGGGACGGAGCAAGCGGAATTCTATGGAGGACGACGAAGGGCACAGTCTCGGTTGGGAGACTGGCGGTGCGCCGAGCTTTGATCAGACTGGCACAAAGCGTCGGAGGGGTTTACCTGGGACTTGGGCTAAATCCAATCTTGGGTCCGGCAGTGTTCGCTGATTTACACTGCATTTTCTTTCACACTCACCTCCTCGCCTCCTCAGGTTCACCGGATATATATACCTTCTTTATGTTCTTAATCATCTATGTTACCCATCCAGAACTTATCCTCTCCTTAATCGCCTATCGTTCCGCTCTCTACCTCATACCTTCTTGAGCCCATACATACATCTCACAACACATACTTTCAGTTATATAGGACCGCATTTGTGTACACGTATATGCATAGGATATTGTAATGCTAGACTCAGTACCTAGGGAAATGAATGCGTTCGACCGGGTAAGAATCTCCCGTCATTTTGAACTAAGTCTCATGGTCAACTTCTCGCTCAGATAGAAAAGTGAATCCATTTACTGTCGTAAACATCAGATTGGCCAGGCGAACTGGCACTATTCCACGAGAACCGGTAATGAACGTTACAATGAATGCATAAAGAAGTACATATGATGACTCAACGACCAGCGAACGACACGAGCGATAACACAGCAAAGACAGAGCGAGGATTCTCTAGGCATGAATGCATGATGATGAATCGACATAAAGGGGAGTGGATTCAACGAAAATCGAAGAGCGACGGAATTACAAACGCAGCACTGGTGCTGACGTTATCACAGACAACTGAATAAAATGCATGCATGGAGCGAATATGCGAAAGTCCCAGGAAAGTGCAATAAAGGTTTAGGTAAGCTTTGAAAGTCGCTGAGCCAACGCCTCGACCAAGTGTGGTTCAACACCGAATTCTTTTGCGAGGTTACCATAAGGAGAGGTGTTGCGCGAGACATGCGAGTTCGCTTTGCGGCTAGGTTGAAACGGCTCCGCACCTGACCTGACAGAGTCCGGCGTATGCGTGGCTGTACGAGTACCAGCAGAGTTCGAGTTCGAGTTCGACTTGGATTGAGGAAGTGCTGCTTCCAGGATATCTGAGAGTTTGCTCATTTGTTCAGCTGTGAAAGCTGGCGGAGGGTTAGTCCGGATATCTTGCATCAAGGAGCAGCATGCACGTACCATGACAATCCATGGTCGCCCGGACCAACTGCGCGAGTAAGCCGGTCCATTCCGAAAATGGATTATCTTCAACCCGCGAGAGAAGAACCTGAACTGCAGCTGCGGGAGAATATTAGCATCGGTATATATTGGAATCGGGGGCGAAGTTACCGAAGGTGACATCTGCAATAAAAGAGAGGTTAGACAATGATAAAGTGCACGTAAATGCGCCTCACCGTAGAGGATGTCGCGAAGTGAGAGGGACCAAAATACCCTGCTATCTTCGTCCGTTGGGAATTTGGACAGGATGCTTATAAGCGAGTGGAAGGGAAGAGAAGGGACTTTCAGGAAGTGACTCTGTTGATGGTTAGTCAGGAGGATATGGATTAACTCAAGAGATGTACCTACATCAGGTGAACGTATCAAGTGCAACAACGACTTCAGCTCGACATCCGAGATGAGACCTTGTTGCAGAGTTGTAATGACATGCTCGTTGCTCAGTCCAGTAAGGGAGGGGCGAGTTCCTTCGAAATTACCCTGCCAGGAAGGAAAGAGCTGTGGGATCATGCAGACATTGTCAACAGTATCCTATCTCCTAGCAGGGGCGTGAACATACCGCTCTCATGAGCTCTTCCTGGTTGCATCTCGTGACTGTGACTCCACGCGCGCGTTTACCACGACCAAGCACAGAGTTTTGAGAACTTCGAAGAGCAGCCTTCGCGGCTTCGGGAGTCGCCATCTCGACATACGCATGACTCAGCGTTTTGCCTTTACGATCCAAGAGGACATGAACACGCTCCACTGGGTGTCTAAGCCACGTCACAATGGCCGGTGGTGTAATATCCTGAAACCACAGTCAGATACTGCACCACCATAATGGCGGGGATTAAGAACGTACCCATGGCACATTATCAATTCGAAGAACAACACTCTCATCTGTTTTTGGCGGCATCTTCGACGAGCGAGCACCTCCAACCGGGGTAGAGGTGCCCTGCGCCCTATCCACGAAATCTTCGAAGGAGCCATCCAGAAAACCAGGAGTAAAGGAGAAAGAGTCGCTGTATGCGTTGTGAGGTGCTTCCATCGCAGGTGGCGATATCGCTGAGCCACTGCTAGGTCCCTTGTAATTTTGCAGCTTGAAGTCATCTACTTTAATGTTGCAAACGGCGCATTCCATGTCCTTTTCCCCAACGATGTTGAGAGCACTGGTCAAACATGCTGAACACAGTGGATGGGCACATGGATTCAACAGCGCTAGTGCCCCATTTGAGAGCCCACAAACGGAGCAACAAAGCACTGGCTCGACCGGTGCAGGGAGTGGGATGTTGTCAAAATGGGAGACTGCGTCGTAATAAGAGAGCTCGTCGGAAAGATTCGACAAGTTGGAGAAGTTGAAAGAATCATTGAGGTGCAGTGGCAGCGTCTGAGACTGAATCTGGCCAGGGGTGGGAGGGGAAAACGCGGGTGGGTAAGGCATATATTCATCTTCATCGATGTCGCATAGTTCGGAGGACTGTTCACATTAAAATATCAGCATAGGGGTTACGAAGAATGGAGCGGAGGGTATGACCAACCTGTCCGAAAGCAGGGCGTCTGCGAGTATGAGCTGGGTCCGTCACTGAACCTCTAATTCGATATTTATTCGTGACATCAGGTTTGGGTGGGGGCGTGTTCAAGAATCCAGGTGAGAGAGTGAACGTTTGTGCGAGCGGGATCCGGCCAGGAGTAGAGAATTGTGTTGGATTGGGTATCTGAGTAAGAGGACCACTGAACATTTGAGGATGCACTTGAGACATTGCGCGCGCGCGACGTTGGGAAGACAAGAACGGAGCGGGAAGGAGGGCTGCGTAAACATCAATATTGGCGCACTCGTAAGAAATGCGTTGCACTTACGCTTGTCACTTGCAAAGAAGTTCAATGAATCCATTTCAATGTGATCATCGCCTAAATCATGTATTGAAGCGCATATATCAGTGAACTGAGAGTTAGAAAGGAGCGCCACACAACCCACCCTCATCGTCGGCGAATTGGGACTCGCCCGAGGTAACACGAATTCCATTCTCGTTTGCGCGGGTCCTCCAGTTTTCAGCAATATCAGCAAGACTCTTCTTGCTGTTCTTTCCTTGAAAGCTGACTTCGGGTGATAGGGAGAGGCTAAGACGACGAGCATTGGCGGACGCCGGTGTCACAAGAGTGGATCCGCTGGAAGATGGTGCGGAGCGAAGGCTGAGAGGCGTATAAGGGGTCGAGATGGACGTCGCTGGTGTGTATGGTGACTGTGAGTGGCGATTATTGACACGGTTGGTGGTGCGCTGAGGGGTTGCAGGGGAGTTGCGATCTGTCTTGCGAAGGACGGCAGGAGAGGTGGGAGCGGAGGCGGGGATTGCAGGGTATGAAAAGGAATGTTTTGCCATTGTCGTTGAAGGTTCGTTGATGTCGGGTGGGACGATGAGCTTGAGGTCGTCACCGTCGTTGTCGTCGTCGAGAGTGGAGGTTTGAATCAGATGTAATGGCCAAATATTCCAATGTCCTGACACGCGGATCGTGAGAAATTTCTTCACGAACACATCACATGACCGCGTTCGCGTTCGCTTCCGGCGCTCAATCTCCACGGGCGTCTGTATCACCTTTTCCAGTTTCTTCCTTCAAGTTGGCCTTCCGACCACATCCAATGCATATACCTATGTTCCTGCATCGAGAACCAATGAGGTAAAATCGATATTAAAATTACTGGAAGCTGCTTTATCTCGAAACGGTATGACATATCGGATTTTGTCCGGTGTTTATGCTCAACCATTCAAGTTTCCATGCAGTTATTCAATCATACCACATCATGATATCGTTACTCCCTCCACTGTCAATTTTATCTGACAACTTAGGTTCAGGCCCTCGTATCATCTCTAGATAAATTTCTGTCCTACTAATCCGTTTATCTTTGCGGTCCTCGGAGCGGAAACACCACTTTCGGGAATATCGAAGGTGGCATTGCCGCTCCTTCATCCGCGACCAACCCGCATTGCTATAAGTACGGATGCAGTTTCAAGGATGCAATATCTTACCCTCAATCAACAACATACCCCCACTAGCTTTCACCACCTTAACAATTTCTACACCAACCAGCCATGGGTCTTGTCAATCCTAATCTTCTCGGGCGCACCATTGGCAACGGTCAACTCAGACTCAACGCCGTCCTGGGCTCTGGTTCTGGAGGGGTTGTATTTCTCTCCACAGACGAAGCTGGATCTTCTTCTAGTCTGTATGCTGTCAAATGTCTTCTCAGAGCACCACCTGGAACGCCCAAACACGACTCGCAATGGCGAGAGATTCGCAACCATCGTGCAATGTCCCACCATCCCCATATCGTCACTCTTCATCAAGTTATCGAGGAAGAAGACTACATCTTTCTTGTCCTCGATTATTGTGCAGGCGGCGATCTTCTTAATTTCCTCGCCGATAACCGTGCACTTGCTGGAAACATGGACCGTATCAAGACCATGTTCCTCCAGCTCATTGGGGCTCTCATGGCCTGTCATAAGGCTGGAATATATCATCGCGATATCAAGCCGGAGAACATCTTCTGCAACGAGGATGGTACCGAGATCTATCTCGGTGACTTCGGTTTATCAACTACCAATGCCTTCAGCCAAAAATTTGGTGTTGGGAGCTATTCGTATATGAGTCCCGGTAAGAACATTCTTCTTCCACTATCGATACATGGTTAAGCTGATCTCCATCTTTACAGAGTGCATACACTACGATGTCATCGCAGACGGCTATTCTGCCCGTCGCAACGACGTGTGGTCGTTGGGTCCTATCTTATCCTATATGATCTCGGGACGTCACCCATGGAGAGTGGCGGCAACTACGGACGAATCCTTCAAAGCATTCCTACGGAATCCAAATTACCTCAGGACGATCCTACCGCTCTCTGAGAAAGCCAATCTCCTGCTGCGTCACATCTTCACGAGGAAGGAGAAGAATAGAATCTCCTTGGAATATTTGCGTCAAATGGTGGAGGAGATCGACTCCTTCTTCATGTCGCCCACCGAGATCAGACAGGCAACTCCGGAAGTGCAGTACATCGCCGCGACCTACTTCCCCACGCCTCTCTTCCATATCTCCTCTTACGGTATTGAGCTGGCCCCTTTGGATGAACGACGAATTTACAAACCTAATGTCGCAGTCAAAGCCGAGGAGAATGCGGAACAACCTCAGTATACCCCGAGACCCGCACCAGCCCCTCGGGTATCCGAGATCCAACAAATCAATCGTTCCGACCCGACGAATCCGGATGGCGTCCCGTCCGAGGAAGGGCATCTTGCACCCGATCTCAAGCTACCCGCCCCTCCGCCAAAAATCTACCTTCCAATGCAGCGATACCGCAGAGACGATCCCAGATCCTCCAACACCCCCCCATGCACTAGAGACCGAGTAGATGCATGGAATCTGAGCAGATTCAAGAGGGCGGTTGTGCGCATCTGGGAATGAACTGGCATGTTACGATCTGGACTGGGGATACTTCATGTGGCTACCACTATATATCATCATATAAATACCATACCCCTCTCCACCTTTGCCATCCAATTGCCATGGATATCAAAGAACTTGTTGGACCTGGTATGTGTATGTTTCCGCTCGCACGATGCGCAACGGGTTGACTCTTTGCATTCAAGAGCTAAGCGGATGGAGCACACGTCGGGCCGTCGCTCATGCTGCCGCGCACCTCCCGCTCCTGCTACCGTTTCCGTTCCGACGCGGGGATAGCCCTCTGCTTCCATTCGCCTCAAATGAACCACACTGAGGAATATATAAGTCTGCTAAGTCCACTCAGATTCTATCCCAAGCCTCCCTTGTACGTTGACGTACGACCACTATCTACATCTACACCACTAGTGCTTTGACAGCACCAGCTCCTACATCCTCCAGTGCTTTGACAGCACCAACAAACCACGCTTCCACCGAATACCCACTGCATTGGTAGTAATATGTCTGTTATCGCCATCCCCTCCGCTTTCCCCGATTTCACTGGCCTGACCATCGACGAGGGTCGTCTCCGACTTGTCGAAATCATCGGCGAGGGCGCACATGGCGTCGTTTATCGTGCCATCGAGGAATCATCTGCTGGGTCTTCCAGTGCCCCTTCACCGAAGGAGTACGCAGTGAAGGTCCAACCAAAAGCAGACGAGACCTCCCGCCAGGGGATGGCCCAGGCTCGGGAGATCATCACCCACAAAATTGCGTCTGAGCACCCCAATGTTGTCACCCTCCATCATGTCGTAGAAGAAGACTGGTTTCTCTTCCTCGTCACGGACTATTGCCCTGGCGGTGATCTGTTCCGCGTGGTCATCGAGGACCCCATATATGCCCGAAGGGATGACATGGTGAAGAATACCTTCCTTCAAATGCTTGACGCGGTGGAATACATTCACGATAAAGGGATCTACCACAGAGACCTTAAGCCCGACAACATCTTTGTGAACGCGGATGCCACCGAAATCTATGTTGGTGATTTCGGCCTTGCCACCGACATCAGCCGAGGTCAAGGATTTGGATGTGGAACAACCTCCTACATAAGTCCAGGTAAGATATTGCCGTGCCTACTCCCTTCCTTGAACGCTATACTGACTATCCACTCAGAATGTATCGGCATGGACTTCAACTACATGCCATTTGATACCGCTAAAGCGGACATTTGGTCACTCGGCATCATCCTCATCACCATGATGACCGGTCGTCACCCCTGGAGGGTGGCTACCACCGACGATGAGCACTTTGTCCGCTACCTCGAAGACGAGAACGCCCTCCTCCAGGCCCTCCCCATCTCAACGGGGGCTAACGAAATCATCAAACGAATCCTCACATTCAATCCGAACCGCCGCATCAGCATTGCTGAGCTGCGCGAGGAAATCAAAGCACTCGATACCTTCTTCATGACCGACGAAGAGATCGCAAACTCCAACGAGCTTGTACAGGAAGCCGCGGCAATATATTTTCCGCGTGCGCTTGGCGACGCTGACAAAAGGGAGGCAGCAGAGGATGCAGTTCAGATTGCAATGGCGGGCAGAGAGGATATTTCTTATCCCTCCCTCGATCCTGGCGATGCCTACGCATTTGTCCGCCCCGATCATCTCGCCCTCTCGCCTCGACCTGGAGTACTATCCGAGAGCGTGGTGTTCACCATTGGCTCCGTCAGCGATGGCACTGTGTCATCGCCATCCTCCGGTGGCTCAAACACGGACAGCTCCGGGAGAGACAGTACAGGACCGCGTACCCCAGACGTCCCTGCGGTGGATGATAAGCAGGTGGTCCCTCAAACCACTCAGGACGCCTTCGAGTTCCCCGCTCGTGCGGCTGAACCTCAGAAGGGTCCAACACCCATTCATTGCCTTGTGCAAGGGATTGAGGAGATCAGCCTCATAGTGGTGTAATCACCATATATCTGAAGTTGGACGAAAGAACGCGGAGAGCCATGTCTGTATAATATCACCCAATCCCCGAGCCTCCGCACTCAGTCTCCACGTATAATACACACATAACGTACCACACTCAATGTGTGAACCGAATAGCTTGAAGCCTCTTACTGTAAATTCGTAGAGGTGGAAAATACACTATGACCATGTCAGAACAGTAATGTTGCGATCAATAAGTTAAAAGTACAAGTGAGTATCAAAAGCGAAAGACAGCATGGAATAAAGTTCATGAAGCCTCTATAATGCGTCTAGTCTCTGCAGCCCTCTCCTTGAACAGCGCAATTCTCCTCTCCCCATCCTCCTTGAACTGCTGATACTGAATGTCGATCTCGCGTCGAATATACTGCTCAATCGTCATGGCGCTCTCCTCCTCTGTGAGTGAAGTCAGATTGACCATCGGGAAGATACCCAGTAAGGGCACGATGGACTGTGGCGTTTCAGATCCGGATGGCGCGGGAGGGTCGGCACCGTCCGGAAGGAACTGAACGGTTTTAGACGTAGGGGTCGAGGGTCCAGCGGGATGCTGTGGTGAGGAAGATGATGTGGCTGGAGGTGGGGTAGCCAGGCTCTCGGAATGGGATTCAGCATATTCCATAGCGGCCTCAGCGTCCGTGTCCATATCATCGGCGGTTAGGCTTGTGGGCCTCTTGTGCGACGAAGAAGCGACGAGTACCTCGGCTTGTAGTTTGCCTTTGCCCTTGCCCTTGCTGTTATTGACTGTCATGACGTGAGGTGGCTCATTGTACGGTACCGTCGGTGAAGATGTGGTCTTTGTCTGATCACGTTTAGCGGTAGACCCTGAAGAGACCGGTTCTGCTTGAGAAACAAGCCGTATTGTGGGTTTTGGCAGAGATGAAGGAGCGTGCGGAGGAGAGGGAAGGCCGACGGATTCTGCAAGTCCACTATCTCGGTCGTAGCCCTCTATCATCACAACATCCTCCTGGTTCTGCTTCGGATGCCTTGCACGTCGAGGTTCCTCCTCTTCTTCAATATCGACATCCATAGGAAGCTCGGCGGTCGCGTATCCGGCGTCATCAGAGGTCGAGGAGCTCTTGCGAGTCTTCGTCTGACCTTTGTCGATGCGCGATCGGGGATCGTCATTGCGTTCTTGCTTCGTCCGTTGAGCGGATGCAGCGCGAGATGACGAGACAGGTTTGGTAGTTTCTTTTGCCTGTTCATGGATGGAAGCGGCGAGTTCATCGTCAGAATCACCAACAACAACCTTCGTCTTGGTCTTCGATTTGGACACTGTCCTCCCCTTGGTTGGTGCTGGAGCCGGGGGTTCTGACTCTGGAATCATGGTCTTCGTCTTTTTGCGCAAGGTGGTCGACTGAGGTTGTGTATCATCTTCATGTGGCTCTGCGGCTGGAGTACGATGTTTCTTCGATGTAGAAGGTTTGGGTTGTGACTGAATAGACGCAGGTTGAGACTCGGTATCCACCTCTAGGTTCGCCTTAGACCGAGTGCGGGTGTGCTTCGGCTTTGTGGGAGGCGCCGCAGGCTCTGGCTCCTCGTTCTCCAGCTCCTCCTCAATATCATCAGGATTCTTCTTCTTCTTCGACGTGGACGAAGCAGCTTTCTTTGAGCTGGGAGGCCGTCCCCTCTTTGGCTTCACCGGCTCGGGTTCTTCGTTCACCTCCTCTTCGGGCTCCAAATCCTCCTCCTGGACAACCGTCATCCGCGCCTTCCCATTGGCCTTTCCCTTCGTCTTCTTCGCCGGTTTCCTCCCCACCTCATTCTCACTTTCCACCGTTGCAACCTCGTCATCCTCACTCGCCTCAGCAACTCTATTTGTCCCCTTGCCTTTGAATTTCGCCTTTGATACCTTCTTTCCTGCCTCGTGATCACTTCCACCAGCCCCAGTCTCTTCGTCGTCACTTGTCTCCACCGCTTTCCCTTTCGCTGTACTCTTACTTCGGGTTGCCCTACGAGTCGCATTCTTTGGTTCCGACGCGTTTGATGACCCAACCGCTGTCGACTTCTTTGCTCTCGAGTTGCCTGTGGACTTCAACGGCTTGACTGGCTCTTCCTCGGCAGATGAACTTCCTTCCGACTCCGACACAGCGATTGTTGGTGCCACAATCTTGGAATGAGAAGCAGTTCGAGAGGGTGGCTTGGATGATACCCTGGGAGGAGCCTTTCCCGTTGGTTTAGAAGAGGGGACAGGGGAGATGGTGGAAGAGAAAAAGGGACAAGCAACACGGGTTCGTTCCTCGCGCTTTCTGTGTTCCTCTCTGAAAGTTGGTGAACAACTAGTACGGGCGGAAGATAATATGAGTGCGTACAATGGGTCATCATCAGCATCCCATCCACTCAGGGAGATCCTACAGTAGAAGCAGGTAGCAGTGTCATCTCCTGGTGCCTGAGGGGTGTACACAAATCCTGCTTTTGCCATCTATGCGGAAATGAGTGAGATAAATGATGACCCCATGCGTATGTCAACGGCACCTTCTTTGAGTTCGCACCATGTCCTTTGACGTTATCATGGGGCCATGCCTGGTTCACGGTGAATGTTTCAAGCCGCGCCCTCTCCATAGGCTTACTCGACGGTAAGCGCGTCGAGTTGGTGAAGTGGTAGCTAGAATCAAGCTTGAGCTTACTTCTGGAGTCAAACCAATGGTATGAACGCGTACCTCCCGGTCTCATCCAAATCCAACCGAAGACTGCACCGAACCATCGCCCACGAACAGCTGCTATTGCATTTGTCCCAGTGGATGGCGAATGGGTCGTCGTTCTTATCCCAATCTGCGAGCTCCTTCTCGCACATGAAGCATGTCACATTGTCGCGATATTCTGCGCTGGGACTCCAGTAGAAACCGGCTTCGGCCAACTCGCTTGGTGTAGCCTTGTATGTTGCCGGGTGAGGCCATTTGAGAGTGCCAGATGTAGACTTGGTTAATGACTTGGAACGTTTTGTAGACTTGAAGGATGCGAGACGACCCTGCAACGTGTCCATCGTTGTCGAAGAGAACAAGCAGCGTGGAGGAGACGATGGCCACCGGCGCGACCAACTTGGCGTGAAGTTGGCAGTTGTGACACGGATCTGACGCCGTCACGGCGTGTCACGTGTGACCCAGCGCTCCGACGGTTGTTTATTCCGCTTCGCGATCGGTTCGGGTTGCTCAAGGACGACAAACACGCCAACGGCCACGCTCATTCACCCTTGGTTTCTACTCCAATGCTCCCAAGAACGTACGGTCGCAAACATCGCCGACAGTCAAGGCCAGCAGAGGGTCTTTCAGATACTTCATCTGACAGAAGCTTCAGCCCTCCGAGACGCAAACGACGAAATATTGAAGTGGAACCCGTAGATCCACCTGACACCTACTTGGCCGCGGAGGGTGGTGGGTCCTCTGAGGTGGATCATAACCATGCCTTGCTGAAGTCGAAGGGTGAGCATTGCAATACTCGATTAGTAGTGTCGTGATAAGGTGTGTGTATGTTCAGTAATGAACACACCACTTTTGGTCAATTAGCATTGCGTTGTGCATCTCAGAGTATTTGATCAAATACTTAGGCCCTGCTTTGTCCAGACTTTAACCTTTCCTCACGCCTCTCTGCCCGGCGCACCAAGACAGACCCCACACCAGCCACTCGTGGTTCAACTAAGGCCGGCTCTAAAACCAAAACCAGTAGCGTCGCTTCTTCCTCAAACTCCACACCCCAGAACGCCGTTGCGTCTTCCTCCAAGACACCACCTCCAGATAAACCTATCAAAGACTTGTCTGCCTTATTCAACTTCTCGGCAGATGACCAGCGCCCATCCGCCAAACCTTCCAGCAAGAGCGGCGGAGTTGCGAAACGTATGCTGCGACGAGTGAAGACAGATCCATCCTTGAATGTACCTGGTGGAGATGTGATGCTATCAGGTCCATCTACACCGCGAAAACCACAGAGGACGGATACAGAAGTCGTCCCAAACGTAGAAACCGACATTTGGGGAAGCCACCCCTCCACTCCACCGAAGTTCTCTTCATTAGAGGATGTTACATCCCGGCCGTCGCTGACTGGTGCAAGCTCAAGCATGCGTACTTATGGAGGCAAGTCGCGGTCGTTCCTGGTCGCACTTGGACCAAATGGTCAACCAATCGGTGATGACACCCATGGAGGCGGCTCTGCCGATGATGATCTCAGCATTCGCGAGTCCTATGATGAACTACGTCAACGTTGGGGTGTTGATAACTCTGAGGATGACCCGTACCCGGAACCGCCTATCGCCTCTCCTGGAGAGAAAACGAAACGCAAGGGCAAAGGGAAACAACCTGATACTCCCACAGTTCATCTACCGCCTGGGATGATGAACGACCTAAAAAGCATCACTGAACTGCGGAGCAAGGGGGAGTCTAGGCGATTCCTGGACGATGTTGGCTACCTCTTTGAAGGCCTCGAAACTTCCGCCACGCTGAGCGTTCGTCGAGCAAGGTCAGGGCTCTCATCAGTTTGGTCTATCGTTACTAAATAATGGTCACTCTACAGTGCCATCGAGATTGTGACCAAGCTGTGTGACGCCGATTTTGCACGCAAAGCAAAGGCTGCAGACTTTCTTGGTCGGACGTGGGACGCAATCCGTGAGTCCGGCGGTGGAAAGGGCGATAAGGTTAGTTTATTCTCCCAACAATACGACGCTACACTCCAATTCATTTCAACTGTGAAGGTTTTAGATACCGTCCTTGTGTTGCTTGCAGCACTGGTGGCTCGTGATCCGCGTGATTTGCCTGAACTTTTACTGAAGTCAGACTTCACTTCGACTCTTTTTCAAATGCTGAGCACTCTTAACAAGAGTAATGATCCGCTCTGGCTATTGTCGTGTGGCTTGAGTGACACGGAGCTAAAGCAACTGGGGGTGGCCAAAGTGGATAAGACACTAGTGCGTGAACACCGTCATTCCCAATGACGAAAGTGTTGCTGATTCGCCAACAGTTGTCTGGGCTGCATAGAATGGTCCTTAGGAAATCGGACATTTTTGAAACCGAGACTGCTGTGCGTAGTTCAGCTTCACCGCGTTCACTCAAACTCACCCTTTCCTTTAGATTTCAAATAGACTTCTCATAACATATATTCTTTCCGCCCTTCCACCTCGGTTCAACCTCTCCTCACATCTAGATCCCCTTCTCAGCGAACTCCTCGCGGAAACAGAGCACGTCCCCTCCCGAATTATCTGTTACGCGTCAGGTCTCCCGCTTGCTCCTTCACTGTCACCAAGTTCACGCATGCACACCTTTTCTTTCCTTCAAGTGGACCATTGCCTTAGACTGTTGGACTCTTACCTCCTGGGGCGCTGGTCCGATCCCGTTGAGAACGTCCCTTTGAAGACAAGGGAACTTGAACCCGAACTCAGTCATCTCCCTACCCGGCTCATTGCGCTCTGTAGCGCAGCTGATATCACCTCTCGTGACGAAGAATTAGACGCAATGTGGCAAATTGGTGCGTCTAGTGAATAAAACCAATGTTTAACCCTGCTAAATATTTCGTAATCATAGCAAACAAATGCATGGACTCGGCACTGAGAGTCCTCATAAGCCTCACACATGACAGTGCACAGTGGTCCCACATCATTGCAGAGGAACCTTCGGCTCTGCTGACCCTTATGCGCATCGTCGTCACTTCCCATAGACAGCGTATGATTTCACTGGCCAAGAAAGAGTCTCAAGACGAGTCAGAGACCAGCGCTCAGCTTTTGGATCGGCTCTGCCTTGCCCTAGGAGTACTCACCAACCTGATACAGAATGACCGTACAGCTGCCACATTACTTCAGGAACTTCGTAAGGCGTTTTGATATTGTGTATATGATCATCACACTAACTTTGGAATAGAGCTTGGGCCTGACTGTAATGCGGATCGCGGATGTTGTACGGCATGTCAATGCCTGGTGAAGTCAACCGGCCTCGACTGCTTAGCCTCAGTGTATCTCGAATTCTGCGAGCTCAGCGGTGACATGGATGTAGTCGTACGGGGACATATCGCTATCCTCTTTGGTCTCCTCCTCGAAGCCAATCCTTCCGCACAAAAGGCGGTTCTTCACAAACTACCAGGGGCAACGAACAAGAAGAAAATCGGGGGCCTTGTTGATGACGCCCGTGAATTCACCTTGTTCTACGTGGAGTTCGCCAAGAAAGCATCAGCTGCTGCGGAGGGTGGGGAGGAAGCCGAGGACGAAGATACTTCAATGGGGAAAGGTGCGGACATGCGGATGGTGATGCATGACTCGCAGGGGGAGTCGGTGGCACGGGATGTGTTGGAGTTCTTGACGAAGTTGCAGGCTCAGACGCGATGAGTGGGACAATTTGACATTTCACCGGATGATTTTCCGCCAGCGATAGCTTGTCTTCGGCTTTGAAGTTCTAGGATGTAGGTCTTTCTACCATACGAGGAGCCAGCGACTGATTCTTCACGACAGATTGTACTTGTTCACAGTTTAAACGATCTTAATAGCGCCCATGGTACGCCTGGACATGCGTCTGAGCAATGATGTTGCTACCAAAACCTGCAAGTGCACTGACGATGTTGTCTATTCCTGGAGGCATGTCGGATGACAGGCAGAAGATTCTCCACTTTGTTCGGCGAACGTATGATCTTTGCGACAAAAATACCACCCACCCCGTCACGCGCTATACAACAAGCTCCGCTCCATAGCTTCACAATTCATAACTTATGCATAGTTCTTCTCCTCCCGCTTCCTCGCATCTTGACCATGCGTATTCGGACAGAGCGCGACTGGAGAACGGGCCGTGGAAGAATGGCTGTCTCCAACTATAAGTAATGTGGATTCGGTTGGCCCGGTTGCTGGTCTCAAGTGCAGACGGTACATCGATGGCTCGCCTTAACAGCTGGCTTCTAGCCTCCACTTTCTTTGCAGCAATCTCTGGCTGCATTGGTGCCACAGTTGTCGTTGTAAACGGAACTGCCAGCCATGCGATACCATCCACTCTGTGTAAGAAAGCCTTGATTTGATTTATGGAGAATGCAGCTGACATTCTCAAACATAGTCGGGCAGATGTTTGAGGTATGTGATACCGTACGACCTCGTAGCTTCATGAAACTCAGATCCTGTCCATAATTAATCCTAGGATATCAACGTGAGCATACCGATAACTTCTTCCTTGTCGTTACTGACAATAATTTGACCTCCAAGCACGTGAGTTTTCAGTGAGGCTTATTGCGAGACCGTTAGGCTACAATACTCTGTGCAGAGTGGTGATGGAGGCCTCTACGCGGAACGTACGTACTACTACGGGGAGGGTTCTGATAGTACACCTGACAATTTATCTTCTGTATCCCAGTCCTTCAGAACCGCGCATTCCAGCAAGTAACCCCAAGTCAGTTAACCAAATTATCGACGTATCCGGGCACCACTGACCGATCGCTCTTGGTAGATACGGCTGCGGCTCTCAATGCATGGCATCCCGTCAGCGGTGCTTCCATCAGTGTTATCAAGGATACCAAGCCTGTCTCCGCAGCATTGCCCAACTCACTCCAACTCACAATTCCCAGTGGTCAAAATGGCGCTGTAGGATTCAGTAACGAGGGCTTTTGGGGCAAGTCCTGCGATATCAATGGCAATAATGCACAGACCAATTAACCGTATCTCCGCCCATAGGAATCAAGGTCGATGCATCTTGGACATATAACGCTTCGTTCTTCTTCAAATTCCCGACTCAATCTGCGTTTAAAGGTAGCATGACAATCGGCTTGCAGACTTCTACTGGTCAGATGCTAGCCTCGGAGAGCGTTGATATCAGTGGTTCTACGACGTCTTGGACCCAAGTGCAAGTCAAGTTGAAGCCCACAACGTCAGCTAAGGATACGAAGAACAGCTTTGTAGTGACAGTCAGCGGCGCAGGTGGCCAAACCATCGACTTCGCAATGTTCTCTTTATTCCCTCCGACCTTCAAGAACAGGCCAAATGGGATGAGGATTGATATTGCAGAGGTACGTGGTCGTTTGGTATCATGCGGACCACGGGCTAATTTGTTCTCAGACCTTGATAGAGATGGGGCCATCATTTTTCAGATTCCCTGGTGGTAATAATTTGGTATGTTCGTCGTAATGAACCTTGCAACTGCGCTGACCGATTGCTGATCCGTGTAGGAGGTGTGTCTGTTCGCACTGAGCCCGTGGTATGAGTTTGCGACTGACTCCTGTGCTAGGGACAAACAGTTGCAACGCGTTGGCAATGGAACGCCACTGTCGGTTCTTTGCTCGACAGACCAGGCCGAGTTGGCGATTGGGGCTACGTTAATACCGAGTGAGTACCGAATCAAACTCGACGTTTAAGTTAGGTCTAATGCGCTATACGCAATAGCGGACTCGGCATCCTAGAGTACCTTACATTTTTCGAAGACGCCGGAATGGAGCCCATTATGGCCATTTGGTCGGGTTATGCGCTCGGTGGCACGAATCTCGCTGAGAACCAATTAGCACCATACATTGCACAAGCGAGGGACCAGGTATGCTTCATTTATATGATCAGTTGCAAATCAGTTGACATGCAAACCGACATGTTTCGTTAGATAAACTTCGTAATTGGAGATCCTAAGACTAGTGCACCAGGTTTGTCTGGAGAGCTTGTCTAGAACATCTAGTGTCTTAGTTATCTCGTGGTTCGCAGCTGCATTGCGTGCCTCCCTTGGACATCCCGAGCCTTTTGCCCTCAGATACATTGAAGTTGGAAACGAGGTCAGTGCCATGCATGTTCATGCGACCAACGTTCCCAACAAAACTAATGTCGGTATTTCAGGACTTTTTTGCTGCTACAACGTCAGTGTGCAAGATTGTTTCGCAAGATCTCAGCCGTTGCTGACTTTCCACGAAACAGATACCCCTACAGATGGCACGACATTGTTGCTAACCTGAGCGCCGAATTCCCCCACCTTCGTAAGCTATAAGAGACCCATACTTGCACGAGTTGAACTGACTGATTACTTTGAACTATCCAGAATTCATAGCGACCTCGAACACTTTCAATCCTATACTTTCGCCCAACCCAACTCAATATGATGTCCACGTATACCAAACGCCAGGCACGTTGTGATTTTGAAAGAATGTCTTGCTTGCTTATCCTCAACACAGGGTGGTTCGCTCAGAATTCCTTCATCTACGATGGTTTCCAGGTGTGCCCTCTGACTCTGCATTGTTTTGTGCTTCAACTTACGGTACACTTACAATAGCGCAACGGTACAACATACTTTGAGGTGAAACATAGTCCATATCACCATACATCAGCAACTCATTGATTATCCAGGGCGAATATGCTGCGATATCAACGAACGCGAACAACCTTTTCGGAACTCCGGACCAGGGACGTCTCTTGTGGCCAACTATGCAAAGTGAATCGCTATTACTTGAGCTTTGATCAGGACACTGATTTCGTTTAGGTTCAACGGGGGAAGCCGCATTTATGACGGGTCTGGAAAGGAACAGTGATATCGTCTTTGCCGCTTCATATGCACCGTTACTCCAGGTTCGTCATATCATTCGATACCCTATCCTTACCGTGACCATGACCATGCTTCTAATCTACTCTACTTTTGATATCCAGCACGTGAACTCTACTCAATGGGTGAGCGCCACCATTGTCATTGCGAGACGGTTCTTTTCTTCTAACTGAGAGGATATAATTACAGACCCCGGATCTCATCAGCTTCGAGTGAGTCGGCGTGTTCAGCATTTTTTCTGCTTAGTAATTTATGTGCACTAGTGCTGGACAAGTTTACAAGTCGACAAGTTTCTACGCTCAAAAAGTACGAAATCACCACAAGGACCTTCTCATTATGCTGATCTTACACTACTCATAGCTGTTCAGCGTGAATAGAGGTGACGAGTATCTACCCAGCACTCTTCCTTCCCACACGGGAACTCTGTTCTGGAGCGTAACACGTTCAAAGGCGTCCAGTAGCATCATTATCAAGGTCCGTCGCCATTTCAGAGACAGATTAACATCCTGATACACCCGCAGATCTCGAATACTGTGGCCACCGCTGCGGCCATGACTTTCCAGCTACCCTTCAATACTGTCGCGTCGACAGGTTCGTTACAACAATTGCACGGTGCTCAGACCGCGAGCAACACGCCAGCACAGCCACAGCTCATCGTACCAGTCACAAGCTCGATTCCTACCGGGAAGACTTTCGACTTCAACGCTCCCGGGTTCAGTGTCAACGTCATCACAATTAGGGTCACTTGATAACGGTAATGAGTGGGCGGAGTTGTAGTATTCAATTGTGTTGTATGTGGAGTGGAGACTGGTATGTTATGTTGAACCATTTGGCATTTGTCTTCAAGTTCGCTTCGGCTATCAGAATCTGTGTGCCCACGCCTCTCCGTAGGCCTTTGTCACGGACCCATCAAACTTACCCGAGTCCTCACAGAGACATGCACAACTTGGAGAAGACTTCGATGAGCAACAACAACCTATCTGCAAATTTGGATCGACATATTAGGGAGCTAGGGAATTTGAAGGCGATGGGTTTGGACCGCTATAGTACAGGGTGCTTAGTATTCCCTCGTGCTGCGTCACATATCGTTGAAATGCCAGGAGTCAAGACGGGGCATTGATGTGAACAGCTGACTGTTTCATTTTTGCTGGCGTCACCAAGTTACACCTCCCACTCCCATGAGTCCCATCATCTTCGATTGTGAGTCGATTTCTTCTAAGTCAGGTGAAGGCGACTGACCAGAGCCGCTAAGTCACCTGTCTCAGTATCCACAAGATAATCCAACCCCATAACTCCCAGTGGCCCGGGCTCGCATACCTGCGTCATAACGCAGTTGTATCATGCTCTTAACAGCTGCGAGCGTATCACTTCTATTGCGGGAAGTTTGGGGGAAGTTGCTCCCTATTGGCGTACTATGGAAGCCTTTCGGTGTTCCCCAGCGCCACGACGGACCGTTTGCTGTTCATCACGCGCTAGACCACGAGCTGCTCACACATTGTCTTCACAGTTTATCCCGTTCTCCGCTGGATTCTTCGTAATAGATCATGCTCGATCGCACTGTTCAGGACTTGCGGACGGGCCGCGGTTTGGTGGTCATCACCACGGTATAAGTATCGCGGATGTTGGTCGAATGTCTGTCTCAAACGTGACAGCATCCTATCCAATGGCCCGCCTCGCGAGTTCAATGTGGGCTTTAGCGTTGGCTCTCTTCACGGCAGTCTCTGGCTGCCTTGCCGCCACAGTGGTGGTTGTGAACGGTACAGCGAGCCATGCAATACCTTCCACCCTTTGTAAGTTTCCTGATTGATTGACGGCCAAACCGTTTCTGATACTGCGATCCTAGTCGGACAGATGTTCGAGGTATGTGGTCTCCTCACGCCATCGCGCCTCAGTGTTCTATCCCAAATGCTCATCCGGCATGTTACAAGGACATCAATGTGAGCTTCATTTACAGCAATCTTGCACTCTGACTTACCACAATCAATTTTAGCATGTAGGTGCTGAACGTGTACTCTGGTTCGTATCAATTCTGACTTGGGGCACCGGCATTTAATGAAGAGTGGTGATGGTGGCCTCTACGCAGAACGTGGGTGTGGAGTACGCTTGTTCATTTGAGTGCATGGTTTTGACCATATCATCGTCTTGCAGTTCTGCAAAACCGAGCATTTCAACAAGTGACACCAAGTGCGTCTCCCACAATGTTACTAGCTTTCTCTCTGAACGCGACCCTCTTTTAGATACAACTGCAGCACTTGATGCATGGCATCCTGTCAACGGTGCTTCGATCAATGTCATCAAGGATCCTAAACCGGTCTCAGCAGCACTCCCGAACTCGCTTCAACTCAAGATCCCCAGTGGCCAGAATGGTCGCATTGGTTTCAGTAACGAAGGGTTTTGGGGTACGTCGGTTCGTTCGATGTTTGTCCGTACCCTTATTCAATGACCACCTCCGATTCCCTTATAATTAGGTATCAAAGTTGATGCCGCATGGACATACACGGCCTCTTTCTTCTTCAAGTTCCCAAACAAATCCAATTTCCGTGGCAGCTTCACGATTGCCCTGCAAACGTCGTCTGGAAAAGTGCTAGCGTCGAAGAGTGTTGGCGTCAGTGGATCCACAACATCTTGGACTCGGGTCCAAGTCCAACTACGGCCCTCGACGTCGGCCAAGGATACGAAGAACAATTTTGTGGTGACTGTCAATAGCGCAGGTGGCCAGACCATTGACTTCGCTATGTTCTCTCTGTTCCCTCCGACCTTCAAAAACAGACCAAATGGAATGAGGATTGATATTGCAGAGGTGCGTACGATATCTGCTGATGATGCACATGCTAACATCTCATTCAGACGTTGGTAGAAATGGGGCCTTCTTTCTTCAGGTTCCCCGGTGGCAATAACTTGGTACGTCCGTCGTAGAAAAAGTTCACCCGAAATTGGTCTACAGTAACTGGAATGTTTCCACAGGAGGTTGGTACTCCTCGCTTGGTGTAGCGCGAGTCGCTTCAACTGATTTTGTTGTAGGGACAAACAGTTGCAACCCGCTGGCAGTGGAATGCAACGGTTGGTTCTTTACTCGACAGACCAGGCCGAGTAGGTGATTGGGGCTATGTCAATACAGAGTGAGTGTGTGACGTCTCCCGTCATATGCCGTCTTAACAAGCTGTATGAGACAGTGGGCTAGGCCTTCTGGAATATCTCACATTCTTCGAAGATGCTGGGATGGAACCCATTATGGCGGTCTGGGCGGGTTATGCCCTCGGGGGAACGAATCTTGCCGAAAATCAGCTGGCACCGTACATCGCTCAAGCTAGGGATCAGGTAGGTTCATGCCTCTGTGTGCACCTCGTATGTGAGAGTTGACATTCTCATGTTAGATTAATTTTGTCATCGGAGACCCTAAGAAAAGTGCTCCAGGTATGATCTACTCGCATTTACTTTACGCAAAGCGTCGCTAACTATTTACTCATAGCTGCGCTTCGCGCCTCCCTCGGGCATCCGAAACCTTTCGCCCTGAGATATATTGAAGTCGGTAATGAGGTTAGTCCCCGGAAGCCATCGTATACGTACTATAGCGTTGACACTTTCACACCAGGACTTTTTCGCTGCTGCTACGTAAGTTATATCTCAAGGTCTACAATGCTACGGGTGTATGATGTTTTCCCTGGATTAGGTACCCATATAGGTGGCGTGATATCGTTGCAAACCTGAGCGCTGAATTCCCGCAGCTTCGTAAGTTACACACCAAATTGTTAGTTCTTAAAGTTTTAGACTGATAGGGTGCCTTTGAACTACGCAGAATTCATTGCCACTACAAATACCTTTGACCCTCTCCTTTCTCCCAACCCAACACAATACGATGTGCACGTTTACCAAACACCAGGTACGGCTTGATTCGACGGGGTACGCTGTCGTGCTGTCTCACCTGTGGTATAGGATGGTTCGCCGAAAATGCCTTCATGTACGATGGGTTTGAAGTGAGGACTTTGTTCTCCTAATTTATGCTATCAAAAGATCTGATGAGAAACTCACGATAGCGGAATGGCACAACTTACTTTGAGGTATGTCCCCATGCCATCTGCATGCCCCGATCTCCTCCTGACCACATGATCAGGGGGAATATGCCGCAATCTCAACGAACTCGAGCAACATCTTCGGTACCCCAGAAACGGGACGCCTGCCTTGGCCAACGATGCAAAGTAGGATTATTTCATGCTGAAAACCATTCCATCGATGCTCAGTTCCCATACAGGTTCAACAGGAGAGGCTGCGTTCATGACAGGTCTTGAAAGAAATAGTGACATTGTCTTTGCGGCCTCGTACGCTCCGTTACTCCAGGTTCGTCCACCATTTATTTGATCCCTTCAACTGCTCACAAATGACCATTCTTGATATGTAGCACGTGAATTCGACTCAATGGGCAAGTCCCTTAATCCATCCACGTCTCTTGAGCTGACTGAAGTTTGCCTGCACCAGACCCCGGACCTGATCAGCTTCGAGTGAGTTAAGATCTCAGTCATTATGCGTCATTGCTCATGTTGACATTCATCTACTGACAGCGCCGGCCAGGTTTACAAGTCAACCAGCTTTTATGCTCAAAAGGTAACTTAAATGATGTAGTAAAGTTGTCACTACACGGACCCACTCATCATGCGTTGAACCACCAGCTCTTCAGTGTCAACAGGGGTGACGAATACCTCCCCAGCACGCTCCCTTCTCGCAATGGAACTCTGTTTTGGAGCGTAACTCGCTCAAAGTCATCTCGTAGTGTCATAATCAAAGTCTGTAGAAGCTCCTCCGCTGGTCTACCCTTTTAGCACTTCTAACACCAAATTTTAGATCTCGAATACGGTCGCGACTGCTGCGGAGATGTCCTTCAGGTTGCCGTTCCGCACTGTCGAGTCGAAGGGGACGTTGCAGCAATTGCACGGAGGCCAAACTGCGAGCAATACCCCGGCGCAACCCCACCTCGTCGTACCGGTCACCAGCTCGATCCGCACTGGAAAGACGTTTAACTTCAACGCCCCTGGGTTTAGCGTCAACGTCATCACAATCAAGGTCGCATAGTCGAACGATGAATGAGTTGTGTGTAGGATTAGTTGTGGTGTATGTGTGTACAAAGAATGCGCTGGCAATGGATGTTTGTAAGTTGTGGCGTCAAACCTGAAACTACACCTCAGGCCTCAGGTACCTCCGCGTCCACATGCACCAACATCTCTGCGTCTTCTTCCGGGTCTTCGTCCATTGCAGCCACACTCCCATAAAATTGCTCCATCGCAGGCAGATACGCACGTAACTTGCGCATATCACCGATGCGCACTCTGGCGTGGTCAAACGCTAGGACAACGTTCGCCGTGTAGTCGTTGCTCAGGAGCGCTGGAGGCATCTTCGGGTATCGCGCGGAGAAGTGGGTGAGCATAATATTCTGGGCTTCCATCCTGACAGAGTCGGGTTATCTTTTGTCGGGAATTACTTTCGCGGTAGAAGGAAAGAGAAACGTACTCTGTACCGATTCGGACGGCCTGGCCCATCGTACTGTGAGCTTTTTGAGCGGCTAATTCCTCCTGGTCGTCACCCATGGTTGCTTCATGGATCAGTACTGTGGCTCCTTTCCCTGCTCGGACCAGGTTTTGAGTTGGTTTTGTGTCGCCTGAGAATCTGGAGAAGCGCACCACGTCAATGAGAAGGAACATGATGGGAGGGGAATAATAGGCATACACTATCCGCCAACCATCTCTATGGTCTATTACTAATCCGTAACATCGTGTCCTGTGGTCCACGTCAACTGTCGTGAAGCCCTTCAGACCCAACGCAGCACACATCTCCTTGCTGACTCTCTCGGATCTACAAGATCAAAACGTCAACGGGACTGGTTTCATTCACGACACCCAAAGCCTCCAAAACAGACCTCTGATGATCCATCCACTTTTCCCCATCCTTAAGCTGCCATTTCCCATACTTTGCGACGTACGGACCTCTGAAATTCAGAGAATCGGACAATATGGGGATGACACCGTTCCCGGTAGGATCGTCCACACCGAGGTCTTCGAGATCGTTGAGCTCAGAAGTGTAGAGATGAACAGAACGTATCCCGACGACGTAGAGTGGTTCTGAAGGTGGTGGATCTAGCTGGGGGGAAAATTAGACAATAGTCGCGGGAATAACGCATAGACGGTAGGCCTGCTTACTTGTTTGCGCATGGCAAGGACTTTGGCGAGGCCGATGTGGTGATCGCCGTGGATATGGCTGAGGTATATACACTTGAGGCCACGCAACACTTCCCATGCGCCCGAAGACATGACATCGCTCCCAAAAGAACGGGCAATTTGGCCCCATGTACCCTCTCCACAATCAAGGAGGATGTTTCCGTGTCCGGGAATCATGATCAGCGTCGATGACACTGTGAAATAACGCAAAGATTGTTAGAAAAAGAGTACACGGCAAGGCTTGATGAGTTTACTCGCCATTCCGGTACTTGCTGGGCAGAGCACTGCTAGTTCCAAGAGGGATGATCGTCACTCCATCTTCAGGTTTAGCAGGTACTGCGTCCAGTTTTGAAGCAGCGATCTGAGCGTCCTCAAATGCCTGTAACGTCTTCTCCTCGATTTCAAGAGACCTTTCGCCTGTGGCGATAGGGTGAAATCGATCGTAGTCCAAAGACGCTTGGTCGAGGATCGGTCCCCGGGCGGGTCGAACGTCGACGTTGAGGCCTGAGCGGAAGAGATGGACGTTTGGTGGGAGAGATGATACGGCTGGGCGAGAAAGTCGATCAGTATGACAGAATCAAGAGGAAGGAGGGGACGAAACATGCATGTGAGGTCCTTAGGGGAGTGGAGCCTGTAGTGGTGAGGAGGGAACATCACTGCGTCCAGTTTAGTGAGTGCAAGCTGGTTGGCCGCAGCGCTTGTGAAGGTTACTGGATTTGGCGCGTGTTGTCGCGACGCAACGACATGCTGGTATACCCGACTAAAAGTGAGCTACATGAAGTCACCACTGAAGGTGGAGACCTACGTGTGTTGCAGGGTGAAAGCCGGTCATGAAGGCCTTGTAAGCCTCGCTCTCCAGCACGTCCTTCCCGCAGAGATGGAATATTGCATGAACGACGAATTCCTTCCTGTGCTCCTCATCGTGTGACCTGAGCTTGGAATAGAATGGAGAGTTGGCGAAGGAGGATGCTAGAGATGGGATATGGTCGATCGTCGGAACGTCCAAAATCATGACTACCTATGGTATACAGACATCAGTACCGGGTACACCGGAATCTCATGATTTTGGACTCACATGTGGAGGGTCAGATGGACCCATCAACTCATGCGAATGCACCATTCTTTTAACCTTTCCTCCATGCCCATCATCCACTTCAAAAGTAACTGACTGACCCAGAGTGAGATCACGTCGAATAGGCCCGCGAGGCACACCCATGTCGTTGGCTTTCTTCGCGTCAAACTTGCCCCGGACAGCAGGTCCCACAACGACATAGCTCAAGGCTGGTTTAGATGACATTGGCTCAAACCTGGGAAGCAGCCTGTCTCGGTGAGTCTGGATAGTCGGATGCCTACTGGACTGATAAGGACGAGGTTGAGGGGTGGGTGGAGGAACTACTGCTTCCTGGACATTTGATGCAGCATCCTTCTTGCTCTTCTTTTTCTGCTTTTGAACTTCTGAAGGTGCAGGTGTCTTGGGTGGCTCAGCTGGGAACATGTTGTCTATCGTCAGTCTCCGCCATTCTTCAGCGTGCTCGCCACGAAGTGCGGACGGAGAAAACGACTGTTGTTGGACCTCGGACAGTACGCTTTCCGTAGGTAGACCTACATCTGACATCTGTCCACGATGAGGACGTTTGAGAGATGAAGACGACTCTGGTGACACCCCTCGCTTCCGTTTCGCGCCAACAGGCTCGGCGTCAGTATCCACAGACGTTTCGGTCGAGGGAGACGCGAAGATTGGAATGCCAAACACTTCGACGTTCGCGTCTCTGAACAGTGGTGTCGGTTTTGCCAAATCCGACTCAGTAAGAGTGTTCTGAGCTTGGGTAACATTGACATGCATTCCGTCCCTGAGATGATACATTGAGCGCAGTAGATTCAGAGTAACCTTCGTGACAGACAGACCGCCAAAGGTACGATCGCATGGACGCGAGAAAATGAAACAGTCCTTGGGGCCCAACGACATCCAGCTTCGTGGTGGTTGCATCAGCAAGGAACATCATAAGGCCTGGGGTGTTGTCGTGAGCCTGGTGGACGTCGGAGGAGAAGGACATGGCGCACCTGGAAGGCCTGCACCTCTCTGCGTGCCATTCTGGGTCAAAAAAATCGCTTTGGTCTTTGACCATTTGTTCCTGCTCTGCAGCCACGAGCGACCAGTGTTTTCACCCGCGTTGAAAATGTACTTTCCGGACTCGAACTGGACGACGACTGTGGGCTCTGAGTCGGCGGAGAGGGTGGATATTGTTGTGGCGGACCAGAGCATGGGACGCGGGTCTGAGTGTTTTGTGGAATAGAGCCTAGAAATACAGAGTCTGAGCGACCTATGGCATGTCCGAGCCGCCAGCGTGGGTGACGACGAGGGAGGGATGGTGGTCGTCGTGGCGAACGTTGTGGATGGGCAGGGTAAAAATAGATGCTTACGTGAGCAGGGCTATTTGTGCTCGCCTCGTCTCTCTTTCTCTCCAAGTCTTTCTCTCTTTCCCTCCCAGATCACTCGTCGCCATGCTGCGGTTCCCCACCCTCGTCTCTCTTTTGGCCCTCGCCCTCCCACACGTCGCCCGCGCCGACCCTTGCGTCGTCTTCGATGCCTCCTTCAACCTCTACGCCTTTGGTCTCAACGGCAAGGACTGGAATGCAGGCACACAGGATGCCTGGGCATCTGGTACGTCGTTGTCAGCTCTCCCCATCTTCATCTCTAATAATATCTGTAGGTACTGCTCAGGATGTCACCACCTCTGGTCGCCCGTAAGCTCACTTCGTTTCCTTGTATTCTGTGATTCCCACTGAATGAATCCGTGCAGACCGTTCGATGGTACTGGTACCACCTGCTACCTGGCACAGTTCTTCAACGCCATTTACGTTCTGAATGGCGACAAGGCTAACCCCTCAAACGTCCATATCTACGATGCGGGTGCCAAATCATGGTCAACTCAAGCTACAACTCCTGGCACCTTCGACTTCTCATCATTCGACGCCATCCTTGACCACGACACCAACGTTATCTATGCCTTGTCCAAGAACGAGCTCTTCTTCTTGAATATGGGTGATCTCAAGGCGGCCAACGAGACCGCCCTTACATGGACTGATGTCGGAAAGGCACCATATGATCCCAGCTACGAGCCTGTTATGGGCTTGGCACAAAACCATATTCATTTCCTCAACGTCCCCGGTACCCCTGCTGGCGATGCTCAAATCTTCGTCATCCACTGTGAGTCTTGTGGGCTCGATTCAGCGGGCATTTGATTCTCACAACGCTTCTCACAGACTCGTTCTTCCAACCTGAACCTCAGGCTTATCCTCTGCCCGACGGCAAAACCTTCCCCGCTACCCACGGCCAGGTAGCATCCTTCTTCCAAGAATCCGGTGTCCAGCAGGAATTCGCATTCATTCCTGATGATGGCTCAACGACCTACGTCATCAACGTCGAGACCAATACCACTCAAGCCCTCCCCGGCCCTTCGACAAAGGACCCCAAAGCTTCTTACGCTGCTGGCATCAGCTCGTTGGTCCAACTCGACAGCACCGGAGCCATCTCGTTCCTGCCTTACAAGCAGGGTGACGCCTCGACCAATGCACAGGCGGCGTGGGCGAAGGTGGCTAACGTCGCTGCTGCTGCGCCACCTGGCTCTTCTCCCTCGTCTCCCTCCGGCCCCAACTCTACTAATCCCTCGAGCACTGGGCCCAACGGGTCGAAGCCTACTACGAACGGAGGTGGTTCTCAGACGAACGGAAATTCGGACTCAGGCGCAGTGAAGCTGTCGGGGACCAGCATGAGTGCGATGGTGGTGTTGGCGGGTATGTTTGGGGTGTTTGCGTGCGTGCTGTGATGTGGACGCTTTGCAGAACTAGTATCTTTCTGCTCTCTTCTTTGCTTCGTGCTCTACCCCCGTTTCTCATACGTTCTTCCCCCCGATGGAATGCATCCAACCTGCTTTTCTTCGTAATTCCTCATTTCTCTGCGGCATTTCAGTCGTAGAGAGTTTGGGGTTCTGGTGCTTGGTTTTTTTTTCGTTTTCGTTTGGTCGACCATGCTTTGCATGCATGACACGGATGCCTCGTATACGTATTGCCATCGCACACATTCTATCATTAGCTAGATCACGGACTACGTATTTATGGACATGCTTCCTCCTGACCAATGTGCGCGCAATTTGCTGGATGCACAACTGTTCCGCGACAGGACACTCGAGGTCGAAACACGTGAGATCGTGGAACGTGCTCACATGGTCGTGAAGCTCCAGAGAATAAGACCTTCCATTCGGGCGCAATTCGAACTCGCAATAATACTTCTTCGCGACACTGAAGTGGAGCATGTCATTGCCACTCAAAAAAGACAAGGCAAACGGCGAACAAAACGATACATTGGTGAGCAAGCGATCGCGAGGGTGTGCCCGATTGGTGGAATAAACAACAAAAACTCTTGCACAGCGTACTTGCATGCAGCCGCGTTCCATCCGTTTTGCTTGAATTAAAGAGAAGAAAAGGGGGTTCTCGATTACCACCGGAAAGTCTTCTCCGGGGTTTGAATACGGGGTAAAGTACGAGGGAGGAGGGTAGGAGATGTTAAGAGCACGCTTTCGTCGTTGGCCATAGTGATAAATAGTCAAAAGGGGTCGTTTGCACAGAGATGAACTTGAAGAGAGGTCGTGAGTGAGGTCGTTGGAATGCCTTTCTCCTTCTTAAAAACGGGGGAGGGGAAGAGGGATCCGTGGTGTCGTGAAGGGGTCGTGAATAGGTCGTGAGCGGGTCGTGAGGGTGTGATAAATAGGAGACAGCGGAATGACGTGAGATGGGATAGCGATGCATGGTGATGAGAGATGCAGAGAGATGCAGACGTAGATGTGGGAGAGGCTGGGGGAGGGGAAGAGTGTTGAGGTCAATGAGAGTCTCTGATGTAGTGAAGACCAGACTCACTGCAGACGCGTTGGAATTAAGGTCATGATGACTTGATGACGCTTTCACTTTGCCCTCTTGGACGACCAGAGATATCGCCAGGAGATGTCCGTTTTACGTTCGACAAGGACGAATCGTCCTGCGACTGTGAGCGTGCAAAGAAATCGTCATCTGACTCATACGGCGATGAACTTGAGTTTATCTGTACGAAAGTCAAGCACATCAGTAATCAGTATCATTTGAGGCTGAAATTGCTATGGAAGGGAGCGACCAATTCAGGTCCGCTACGCCGCTGACAGAAAGAGGATTGAAATTGAAAAACTGACCCACTGGCCCAACACCTCTGCTACTCTGCTCGCCTCCTCCGGCGTGAAGCTCGGGTCTGTGCCCTTTTCCGCGTGCAGCTTCAAAAGCTCGCTCAACGTCCGTTTCGACTTCCCCCCGTTCGACGTGGGTGGGTGCTGATGGGGGTGGTCCGGTTCGTTTGCGGGGAACCGGACTGAGTTGGGGGGGTTGAGGTCTGTGTCCTCCGTCATTGAACGGTCCCAGTCTTCTGTAGTGTTGGCGTTTGATGAGGACATGGCTGGACTGGGACTGATGGAGGGGACGGCCTTGCCAGTGTTGTTAGCAGGAGCTCACCAATTGCGGTCGAATCCGACAATTGCTTCCGCCGTGGGAATGTTGGCTCTAACCCTAACCCCGTATGCGCGATGACGACCAGTGTCTTGCTGCGTCCTCTGACATTCCGTCAAATGTTACTTGGCAATTTCACGTCGCACGTTCACCGCCGAACAGCCATCGTCAACCTTTTGACGTGAACTCGCGCTCGCCGTGCTGCCTCGAGGGTGCACTCAACAACGGAGATGAGATGCCAATACTGGCACACAAGCTCACGCTCCATTGCCCTCTCGACACTTGCCAGAATATTCTCGACAATCCTTTTTCCAGCTGTCCAGTGTTGATGCTCCTCGGACCCTTTTGCGCGTTGTCTATGATTGTGGACGCAATAAGAACCGCGCCTCGTTTTCCATCTCTTTTCTCCCATGGTGCGTCCTTATTATGGGGGCTCGGTTGTGTTCTGGATACGATTCAATAAGGATCTCACAGCTAACTAATGGAAATCTCCATAATGCCCCCTCGTTGGTTCTCCGTCGTGGCGTCTGATGGTGTCTTGGCTAAAATTTGGGTCAAACGCCGCACCGTGACCTGGGCCTGGCGGAACGTGTTCGTCTATGGAGACACTGCAGATCCGCACCATGAGTACGTTCCTTCGTTTCACTTCATACCTGCCTCTTAATTCGACCACGCTAATAACTTTCCCTTCCTAAACAGGCCCTCATGTCGCAGCAGTGTGAAACGAAATATACCCCGTAACTGAAATCAGCATGCGGTCGTATATGAACCCGAAATCATAAAGCGTTTGCGCGCAACTCGGTCACCGTTCTGGAATGTGCACTTGCTCAAGATGAATACAGTTCCGTGGTACAGAGTTTTTGATTGACACAACCATGCGCAATCAACCCCACCCTCGTCGTGTATAAAATAGACTGTTTGGCTATTTGACTTGTGCACTTCCTCGAACCCACACCATCCCCTTCAAATTCTCCTGCCTCGTCATTCAGCAAACTCGAACTTTGTGCCACCACGCAGCCCAGATGTTCTCCAATAGCCCCGAGTATGAAGCAAGGTCAGCTCCTTCCTCCCCACAGCAGACGTCCACTAACTCTTCGTCTTGATTACAGGCTGCGAAAACCATTCTCTCCACCAAAAGTAACATTAAAGCAACTCCATGACGCTGTACCGAAAGATCTCCTCCGAAAGGACCCCCTCCGTTCCACAGGGTTCATCGCCCGGGATGTTGTATTCTGCGCAGCGCTCTTTATATGTGCAAACTACATTGAACCCGCTGCGCATACGGGTTTCGGGGGCTGGATACACATATCCGCTCCATGGCAGATCCAACTACTCAAAACACTCCTCTGGCTGTCGTATTGGTGGTGGCAAGGCCTGGTGTTCACTAGCTTTTTCTGCATCGGTGAGTCGTTGATCGTCTATGCAAAACGGCGCCAGCAGGGGCTAATCTTCACACCTTCTCCAGCGCACGAAGTAAGTCTCTGCCTAACATATGCCTTCTGTCAACGTCGGATTCACACCGCTCTTTATAGCTCGGACATGGGACTTTGTACGATTCCTGGTATGCGAACAACATCCTTGGGTTCTCAATACATTCGGTCAGTCCGACTTCCCACCGCTAGCTTTACTGTCTACTGAATCAGACATGATGTTCTGAAGTTCATCCTCGTACCTTTCTTCGCATGGAAAGCAAGTCACAACGCACACCATGTAAGTTCCGACTTATCAGCCTGTTCTTCCTCCCTTTTGAAATCGGCTGAACGGGACGTTGCAGAAAGCGGTCGGCTCGATTGAACGCGATGAGAATTATCTGCCATATTTGCGGAGCGACTTCAAGTTACCGCCGCAGGAACGAGCGCGAAGAGCGGACTATGCCGAGGTGTTCGAGGAGACACCTTTGATGACACTTGGGAGGTTATTGGTCATGCAGTCGTGGTATGTGTCCTTGGTTCTCTGGTCGTATGATTGTCATAGCTGACATCACTGTGCTTGATAGTGGCTGGTGGCTGTATCTTGGGTAAGAATCGAACTAGGATTAGATGGTGATATCGCGCGTACTGATATCTCATTTCTTGCTAGGTGCAACGCCATGGGAAATAAGATGTTGTATCCCGAAGGCACAAACCTTTTGTCACCGTATTCTCCTGTTTTCAAGAAGGAACAACGTTAGCCTTCTTCACTTATACCATTCGTCTTCTGCCCATTGACGTCACATCTCCTACTCGCACAGGCTGGGGCATATTCATATCCGATGTGGCATTACTCGTGATGGGATCCGTTTTGGTTTCGTATGCAGTCAAATATGGCTGGTTGTCCTTGATTGCGTACTACTTCATCCCTTATATGGTATGAGCGTTTTCAATTGCCACAACGTCTTGTGTTCTCATCACCTCTTCTTTCAGCTCTGCAACCACTGGTTTGTCCCGTCTCTATGTTTGTTCTCTATTGACTTAGCGCTGATCATACCGACCGACGTATTGTCTCACACCAGGATCGGTGAGTGCTCACAGAGATCTTTTCGATGTCCTATTCTGAGTGTGTATATGACTAGTAATGTGCACGTTCCTCCACCATTCGGATCCCACACTCCCGCACTACAGGAACAAGGAGTGGTCGTTCTTGCGAGGTGCTGTTGCAACCGTGGATCGACCCATTCTTGGCTGGATAGGCAGATTCTTCTTCCACAATGTACGTTTAATCTACCTTTCCACGCCTTTTATCATCAACGGTGCTGACAATCACCTACCTAGGTGTCTCATGATCACGTCGCACACCATCTATTCTCCCATGCGCCATTCTGTAAGTAGTTTCTTTGTACCATTTGTATCACGTCATCTGCCAGTGTACCTTTTGCTTACTACGCCGTTCCCCAAGACAATCAACCGCAAATCACCGACGCAATCAAGTCAATTCTCGGAGAAGACTACAACTATGACTCTACCAACTCCTTCTATGCGCTTTACAGGTCGTTTACGGAATGCGTCTTCATTGAGGACGAAGGAGACATCGTGTTTTATAAGAATGCGGATGGTGTGGCCATGAGAGACGTTGCGAAGGAAGGTCCCGCAAAGGGAATGCAGTAGCTGTTAAGCTTTTCTGTATTTTTGCTGTCTGTTTATCCATAGATGGTCACAGAAAATAATTCTGTGAAGCTGTAGATTTCAATCATTGAATCAACAGAGGCTTAGAGGCTTGTGTGGTTTTGTTTGAAATCGAAGCCGTTGCCTTTTATGGTTATTTCATGAAGGAGGGCTTTGGCGCTTGCAATTTGCACCCGAGCATTCTCCTCTGATTTTATTCTGGCTGAATTTGCACACTGACAAGGTGCTGTAGATTGTGAAAAGTAAGCTCCTTGCATTATATCATGGATTTGGATGGGACTTATCACCCTTGAAAGCGGGTTCACAAAACTGCCAGTGGCCATTTGTGAGAGTCCCATCATTCGTGTCTGTTATGTCGTTTGTGGACCTTCAATCAGCGAGGAAAAAGAAAGAGAACAAGTCCTTTGTAGGCGCGAAGTCGTCAAATGCTGAAACCAAACCGGGCAACCAAGACCAGTCGTACTTTGGTTCCGATGGCTCGTCATCATCTCAACAGCTGTCGGACGCGATTACCGCACAATTACCTGCGGGCCTAGAAGTACGGGCAGATGAATACACCGGCAGGGGTGTACATACAAAGAGTCATGTTCAAGCTGGTAAGTGCATTCTGCACAGTTAAGATCATCCGCTGATTGGGCGGTTGGGATACTAGGAAGCGTTCTGATCTCATGCAGACCACGTATCAACATAATCTCTACTCAACACTTGGACGTGTACTGCTCCTACTGCTGTGAGCGACCGCAGAGTAACGGTGTGCTTAAGAGATGTACGCGATGCAGGCAGGTTTGGTATTGCAATGCGGTAAATCTCCTCCGAACGCATCAACCCTGGGAGATATACTTACGATTGATATAGGCGTGCCAAAATAACGATTGGAGCATTCACAAGAGCGAATGCGCTGCGCTTCAAAGATGGAAGAGTCATGCGCCGTCAGAGCATGTGTCTGTTCCGGGCGACGCTGTACGTTGTCTTGGTAGGATAGTGTGGACTATGCAAAAAGAAGGACAAGATAGTAGTTGGGTGAGCTTTTTCGCAGTACCTGTACTACATCAAATCTGTCGCTCATTGCATATACGCAGGTCAAAGAGTTCAATTCCATGCAGTCACGTACGTTTCAACAGTGAAGCAGGACATTGGCGCATCACTTAAAACCGTCTAGATAGGACATCTTTACCTCCATCCGCGGTTGACTCCCACGCCCATCTTGCCCATGCTCTGGTGCAGTATCTTGGCGTATCCTCACCCATAGAACTTGCACCATTTGGATTATCATCGGCAGCGGATCTGGTCGATCTCATTTCTCGAGTAAGCAATAGCGTTGTACAAGCTTATCGGGGGCAACAGTTAACCCGTTTTCCAGTTCACCACAAATACATTCACTCTCACGACTTCTTCACTTGGGCCGATTGGGATATGCGTGTCACCCGTGATGGCTCTGGTCAATCACTCCTGCGATCCAAATGCCGTCATGGTTTTTCCTCACTCCTCGGATTCTACTGTCCCACGACCGAACATGCAACTGATTGCAATAAGGGATATCAAGCCGAATGAACAGGTATGTTCTGTTACATTTCAGACGGTTCAGTTTCTAATGATGATTTTGGTGAATTGTGTAGATTTTTGGGTCGTATGTTGATGTTACCCTCCCAAAAGAGATCCGACAACGTGAACTTCAAGAAACATACAACTTCAGGTGTAAATGCTCGCTTTGCGTCCGCAGGGATATCTGGATAGATCCTAGGGAATCTGTGCGCTGCCCGAAGTCATGCGGCGGGATCTGCCCAGCTCCCATCGATGGTATGTTGTTGCCCGCTCGAGCGATCACTGTTAGAGCCTAAATGTAAATCCAGATGATGATCTCTGTCGTTGTGATAAATGTGGTGCTGTTGTACCAGCTACAGATTCTATTGTAGACGCACGACGTGTCGGGCAAGAGGCAGTGGACAAGGCTACTTTAGTGCAAGACCAAGGTAATGGCGTTCGTTGACTATATCAACAAGTAATACTGATTCGGTCGCATTCACGCCTAGACCCTGCGAAAGCCAAGCAGCTCACGAGCAACATGATTCCAATCCTGATCTCGACCGGGCTGACACCCTCATCACACCCGTTACTCCCGCTCTACAGAATTCATCTCGAGCTCCTCGTCAGCACTCTAGGCTCGCAGCTGAATCAAGAGACTCTGGATGAAGCGATCCGGACATCCGCGAAGTACAATGCGGGTCTCTCTAATGTATTGACCAAAGGACATCCTGTCCGCGGAGTTGCTCTCTCTGAACTTGGGAAACTCCTCGCAGTTGACGAGCCGTCACCCGCCAGTCCAGATTCAAATCCTCCCCCCGCCGCCGCCTTTCCGCCTTCTGGTCCCGCCCGCTTGCGGCTGGCACATGAAACTCTTGTCCGCGCACTTGAGGAACTTAGCATTGGGTTTGGGAAGTGCAACAACGGTGGAGAGTTGGGACAAGAGGTTCGCAGGATGATTCTGAGACTGGAAAGCGAAATGAAAGTGTGGACGCAGGGTGTAAGGAATGTAATGGCAGACACTAGAGCAGCAGCCAGCTAAATTCGGTTGCATTTAACGGATTTCTAAGACACTGAACTGGAGGGGCAAGCGGTCCTCGGTGACGGAGGATGCGGGTTTGAAGAGGGAGTGTCGGGTGGAATGGGTGCGGGCGGGATGAGAATTCTACCTCCGTCCCGACACACATTCCGTCGCATTCTGAGCCTGCTCCCGTGGTTCCGCTCAAGATTTAGATAAAAGGTGCGAGTCTTTGCGTTAGATTTCCTCAGCAAGTTGACCTTGACTCACCCAAAGCCCATCCACAACCACTCTTTAACACCACTCTGCTCCTTACTCTATCCGTCATGCCTGGTCGCAATCACGGAAACAAAGTCGTTAAACGCCCCACCACCGACTTCAGCCAGAAGGTCGTTGGCAACAACGAACACACATACAAACTTCTTGAGGAAGTTGGTCATGGTGGATTCGGAACCGTTTGGCGCGCTTGTAATCTCAGCGAGAACAAGGACTACGCCGTCAAGGTTCTGAAGAAAGCCAAACCTGGCACCCATCATCATACCTTCCATTACCGCGAGCTCATGAACCACAAGGCGGTTTCTGCGCATCCCAACATTGTCAACTCACATGGTTATGTGCAAGACAAGGAGAACCTCTATTATGTCATGGACTTCCTCCCCGGAGGAAATCTCCTCGACCTCATCACCAAGGAGCGCGCATTCGCTAGGAATGATGCCTTCGTCAAGGGCATCTTCCTGCAGTTGATCGATGCTGTCTACTACTGCCACGAGCAGGGTATTTACCATCGTGATCTCAAACCCGCGAATATCCTCCTCAACCGTGAACGAAGCAAAGCCTTCATCACGGACTTCGGGTTGTCCACCATGACACCTGTAAGCACGAGCTTTGGCACTGGCAGCAAAAATTACATGAGTCCTGGTACGTTATGATTTTCATAAGCTGCAATTGCAAGATTGCTGACCTCCTTCCGCTATAGAATGTATCGATCGCCGTGCAGGGTATTATCAGTCCGCACGGAACGACATTTGGGCTCTCGGTGTCATTTTGGCCAATATGGTCACCGGAAGGAGTCCTTGGTCGAGCGCCGCACTCGACGACGACTGCTTCATGTACTACCTCCGCAATCGCAACTTCCTGCGAACCAACCTTCCCATTTCCCGCGCCACAGAAATCATCCTGCGTCGCATCTTCACCGTTGATGCCGACCTCACCATCGGGCTCGTTGAGCTCCGTCATCTTGTGAAGCACGTGGACACATTCTTCATGAGCGACGCCGAGATCGCACAATCTTCCGAGCGACTCCGCTCGGCTGCTCGCTACCTGCGCCCTCGCCCTCCAGCGGCACCGGTCAGGGAGGTCTCGACGAACGAGGCTCCGTCTGGTGGGCGACCCAGTTTCCTGGTTGCCACCACGACATCGGATGACCTATCAGACTCGTCGTTGTCCGACAACTTCGGTCAAGGACCCCCACCACCTCGGGAAGACATTCCCCGAGCCTTGCGTGCGGGTGTACCCCCAGAGGGACTTGACAATATCAAGGCCGCTGGTATTCGGAATCAGGCGCGCACCTCTGATAACCAAATCACGCCGACAACCACATCACCGACGGGTTCCACTGTGACTTCGACTCAGCAGGATACCCCGGCCACCATGTCGGACGAAATTCGCTCGTCGCTCCGTCTAGAACGCCAGGTCGTGGCTCCTATTAGGGAGAAACGTACCAAAGAGAAATCGGGCAAGCTCATGCGCTTGTTTGGCCAGTTTAGACGGATGGTTGGCAGAGTTTGATCCCCCCCCCTCTACTACGAGATAATTGAGCCTGCAAGGGTGCTGGCATCCCTGCTACTCGGACAATGAACACATGGACAATTTTATATCATTATATGTAGCAGTATTTGTCTTGTAGAATAGTATACCCAACCATAATATTTCCTTCCACCCACCAAAATTTCTACTGCGACTGAATGTGTGATTACTACCAACTTGGATGAATACGCATCTTCCTCTTTGAAACAAAACCACATTCAGGCTATAGCCGCGGTAGCGGCATCTGTACCAAAGTTTGTCAAGTGTTGAAGATGAGATATTTATGAAGTGGTTGTTCCAAACTGGGCACAGTGAGGGTTGTGCCCGAAGTCGGACGCAGCCGAGGCGGTGACTCGGGACTGTGGCGGGTGGTTGAACTTGCTGGCGGGAACTGTTTCTCCTTCCTCCTCCACGGCCCACGACAATAACCCCTTCCGCCCGTACAGAAACAGCGCGTGCAATCCCGTACAATGCTTCCGAATACCCGTTCCACATCCCTCCAGCGAGATGGAAGGAGAATGGCTGGCGGAAGAGTACCCGTGCCCTCCGTACCGCCGGATGGAAAGGTCGGGGAGCGGGATGGGAAGTGAATGTTCTACATCCTCCCGCCGTCCCCTGCTGCCGCAACACCCATCCGCACAACTTCTGCTGCCACATCCGCAGCTCGAAAATCTATATAAGACACTCAGGATGGGGGTAAGTGTCTGCCATTCTTTCATTCATACACCCGAGTTGCTCTGGTTAGCACTCCACCCCTACACTCGCTACTCTACTCAGCACTGCGTGCTCTGCTACTATCTTCTACCTCTTGCTCAGCACTGTGTGCTCTTGCAACCTAAACCCACCTTCTACACACACTCATCCTACCTCCTCTACCATCATGCCTGGAAGAGTCGCATCTGCCGTCCCCGACTTCACTGGTCGTGTCGTCGCTGATGGTCGCTACCAATTCCTCCGTCTCCTCGGTACGGGTGCCTACGGCGCTGTGTACCAGGCGTTGGACCATACCGCTCAAGACAGCACAACCTGTCTCCGAGCCATCAAAATTATCCATACGGACAGCCTTCGAGAGGGTGAAGTCTCAAACCTCCAACGAGAGGTCGCCATCCACCGCATTATGTCTTCCGACCCCAACATCGTTCGATTCCATCATACTTTCCAGGACGAGGAATTCTTCTTCATCGTCCTCGACTTCGTCGCTGGTGGAGACCTCTTCACGAGGATTTGCGGAAGTAACATGTACTTCCTTGACGATGACAGGATCAAACAGGACTTTGTTCAGATCCTGGACGCTGTCCAATCCTGTCATCGCAAGCGCATCTTCCACCGCGACTTGAAGCCAGAGAATATTCTCTGTGGAGAGAATGGAAAAATCTACCTTGCCGACTTCGGTCTGGCTACCACCCGAAGTACGTCCACGACGTTCGGGTGTGGAAGCCCCGCCTACATGAGTCCAGGTAAATATCACATATATTCACTCAATATCCACATCGAACTCACCTTATCTTGTCCCTCAGAATGTATTGGCGTCGAGTGTGACAATGAACCCTACTCCTCCAAGGCCAATGACGTGTGGGGATTGGGTGTGATCTTGGTCAACATGATCGCCGCCCGAAACCCCTGGTCTCGCGCCATCACCGACGATGACTGTTTCCACGACTTCATCGTCGACGAGAACTTCCTTCTGGAGATGCTTCCCATTTCCAAAAGCGCAAACAACCTTTTGAAACGCATCTTCCAGTTGGAGGCTATCGGCCGCATCTCCATCCGCGACCTCCGCGAGGAGATTCTCGAACTCGACACTTTTTTTATGTCGGAGGTGGAGGTCAAGCTCGCACCGAAGAACGTCAGGATTGTATGGGACGAGCTGAGCAACCCGAGGAAGAGCAGCTCCGTCCGTTCCCACCCTCGCTCCACCCCGCGAGATGATACACCTGCGACCTCCCCCATCACTAGTCCCAATGCCACGCCTCGCGTTAGTGTTGTAGAGCCTCTCCCTCTCGGACCTGGTCCCTTGCTCAGGGCCAACACCACTTCCGATAGCGACGAGAGCAGCGAGGGGCCCATGACTCCCGAGCGCGTCGCTACCGCTACCGTCGAGATTCCTGAAGAACAGGATCTCGCGGACATCACCCTGCTTCACGAAGCTCTTGCTTCGAAGCTTACATTCTCGCCTCGACCTCTCCGAGTCATCAATGACTCCGAGATTGGTTCGTTCTGAGCGGGTGATGTCCAGGAGCGTTGTAATATAGCCGAACACCTTAGACATAGACTGTATATTAGTATACCCAAACCAAAGATACCCCACAAACCAATAATAACATAAACACACCCAATTTCTACGTCTGATCTATCCATGAATTGCTCCGACAAAACGTGTCAAGTATGAAGGTATCACGATAAAGACTGAAATCTGGTACATACATACAATGGAAGCCGTCCGTATCCATCCTGCGGGAATACAGAACTAGTCCATAACCCAAAGCAATCCCGCATGAACGAGTCCAAGAAACACTGAGATGCGCAAGTCTTCAAACCACGTGTCCACCACAGCGGTAGCCAACGCTAGTCCTTTGAATACGACTGAAACGGTCGAAGTGTTGTGTACCGTCGATAGTGAGAGTACCTGTAGTACGACGCCAATAAGTGTTGAAACTTCAGCGATACGAAGCTCTCGCACCTTTGCCACCAAGATTGATGATTTCAACGTCCTCAACAACACGATGTGGGAGATACCACGACGGGAGCTGTTTCCGCCAAAGGGTAGAATCCTACCGGTACCATGATTCAGAGGAAGATCGGGTATACCAGGACCCGTCGACCCGTTTTCCATCTTCTTCTCCGAGGTTGAAGTCTCAGGTTCAGGCAAGACCTCTGCCACCGACACATCGCCGTCTACTTCTGACACCTCCATCTCTGGTTCGGTTGGAGGTGTCGTCCGTCGGATAGGTATCAGGGATGTTTTCAAGTTCAAATCTGAGCAATGTCGAGAATCAGAAGGAACGGGGTCCAACTGTAATTAGAAGGGGGAGGGCCACGGAAAGGGGCCGAGTAAATCAGAGATAGTTAAACCACTACGAGAGAAGACTCACCCTTCCTTCGCGGATGGCGGTGAGGACTCGTTCGGAGGATGGTCGAGCCGTTGGGTTCACGTTGAGCAGACCTTCGAGGAGAAGAAGGAAAGCACGAGGGAGGTGTCGTGACTCAAAGAGGGATACAGCATTTGGGGACGATTTGAAACTAGAGAAGACCCGGGTTGAGCGATCGAGAGGAGTGGATGATTGTGAATGTACACACCCTGGATACTCCAGTACTTCTCTCTCCAACGCATCTGACGTCGCCTTTCCATCACGTTTCGAGTCTGGCTCTAGATTATCCGAAGCATGCTGATACGGTAGTCGGAAGAAGAGCAGTTTGTGAAGGATCATGCCCAGAGACCACATGTCTGACTTTGAGTCCAACTGCGCCAGGAGGCCGGTTGCAGGTGATGGAAGGGATTCAGGGGAGGTATATTCCAAGCTGAAGTGTCTGGTTAGATGTATGAAACACAACTATGCTCAGATGGCCTACGTTCCAGTGTTGCCTGAACGGGTTCTTGAGTTCAGCATGTCCTGTGAAGTTCCAAAATCAGAGAGCATGGCTTTTGGTCTGTGAACCATGCGACCTGGTCAATCAGCACCGCACAAACAAGGATGAAATGACATACATGAGTTTCCCTTGCTCCCATGTTAAAAGGACATTGCCAGGTTTCAAATCTAGGTGAAGTATTGACCTATCATGCTAAGAAATGATGTCAGTGAAACTTTCATCGGTGCTGTTTTGATGCCATTACTAGGAACGCCAATCCTGCCACGACATCGTTGAACAGAGCCTTGACCTCTTCTGCACTTAGCAGATGAACTGCCAGCCAGTTTCCGCCGCCACCGTCACGTTGAGGCTGACCAGCTGCAGTACTCATCGACAATTCTCTTCGCAAACGAGCCCTGTCCTCCGGTGCTGCATTCTGCATCGCTCGGAACGCTCGTATTCGAGCACCTCTTGAGAAAGGAGTTGACGAAGACAAGTTAGCGTCAGGACTTTGCGGCGATGAATTGAAATGTGGCATTGGGGAGTTGGCGGAGCGACCGAGACGAGCGTCGATGAAATCATCAAGACTTCCGCCTTCGGCCCATTGCATGAGGACGCTGTGGAGGCGATGAGTTTGTCGGATACAACGCTGAGCTGCAAGTACTCAACTGTAAAGTCGGGACTTTGGGGCCAAATGCTGAAAATTGGCAAGTTTCTAGCCATGCGTGGTGGTAGGTGATAATGTTCGGATGATGCAATTGCTCCAGAAGTCGCACCTGGAGGACGGAAATGTGAGGAGGTTATCATAGAGTGCGGAAACCAGAAGCGTGCCTCGTGCAAGATGTTCATCAGGTAGGAATGTGACCTACCCACCGCAATCTTCTTCACAGCGAAGCGACCTACGATGTAGCTATTAGCTTGCGGGCGGAATGTGCAACCAGGGCTCCGACCGTACCAAGTGAATTGCCGTTAAGAACATGCTGCGGAGACCGTCAAGAGCATATGGATATTTTCAGAGACGATATCGCTCACCTCACAGAGAAAGACCGATCCATTTGCACCCATCCCCAGCCGGCACTCTTCACGGAAGAACGCCTTGAAGTACCCCTCCGCGACATTGTCCGTCTGATAGCTGTCGTCACTGCTGGTCGCTTCGCTTCCACTGCGACTTGAGGATGTGCCACCCACCAGAGGGGATGTTGAACGTGGAGTGGGAGGCACCGAGGACTCGTTTGCCACTTGTAGCAGTTGGAAGTAGTTGGCTGCGCGGGAAGTCGGGATGGCGTCCATGTCCCTGTCTATTTCCTCGTCAAAGTCGGGGTTGCTCAGCTCCTCCTCCTCCATTGGCCTGTGGCAGAATGGACAGCGTTCTCCGACATGCAGTCGCCTGATCACGTCTGCGACGACGGGTGGGCCAACATGGCGCTGCACGGAGAGGGCATGCGATGTGGGGTTGTAGAGGACGACCTGGTTGGAGGCGTGAAGGATGGGGTGCCACTGGGAGTGAGATGGGTCTGGGAGAGAGAGCTGCATGCGAGAGGGAGATCCGTCCATGTCGTTCGCCAACTCGGACATCGCTGGTGGTTGGGAGAGGAGAGGGGCGTCCACGTGACATCGGGGTACATGTGCTGAACATGAGGCAGCGTTTATCTTTTTGTGCTAGTTTTGAGTGAGTGGACTAAGGACTTGCTCTCCCCTTCACCTGCTGACTGTGACTATGAACAGGCGCAACAAGCCAAAGGGCCAGCAGCCCCTCAAGCCCGCCACAGTCCCAAAACCCCCGCCAGCAGCCCCGGCCAAGCAGTCTCCGTCTCCCCCGCCACCACCCTCGGCAGCACCCAAACCACCATCGCCCCCGCTATCCACCCCCTCCAGTCGGGTCCGTGCAGAGTGGAAGGCATTCCAGCCATGGCTCGCAGAGCGCCGTGCCGAGCGAGACAAACGGCTCGCGGAGGCTCGTGCTCCAAAACCCGGCACCCGAGTCAACATCTATCGCAAACCCCCTCCTCCCACCCTTGACCCCGCCGCACAGCTAGAGCTGGAACTTACCCTGAACACTGCCCTATGCAGGGACGCCCATGCAGAGTTTGAGAGACGCTTGGCTCTCAAGGGCTTGCGCTCAGAGGACTGGACGGATCTCACCTCAGCAGAGATGAGGGAGGTCGAGGATGCTTTCATGGCCCCGGAACCCCCTTCACCGTCAACTGATACCAGTGGGCGATATCGTCCATATGGCTTGACCAAAGAATCGCTGAGTGCCACCACTCTCGATTTGGGCTCTGAAGCTCCTCCCTCACACCCTGCACCTGCTCCTACATCCAAACAAGACTCTCCCTGGGGGGCCGCTGGATCATCGAAGTTAAATCAGTCCCAAACGCTTCATTCTTCTCGAGATCAGACACGCTTTGGAGATATCTCAAACCAGCCCAATGCTCGGGTGAGAGCGGTAAGGAATCACGAAGCCATATTCTATTGGTGGTCTCATGATTTCTCTCTTGCTTCCAGGATTCATTCTCTCGTCAAGCGTATGCTGGTCCCGACCAACGTGAGAGCCTTTGGGAATCAGTCATGAGGCAAAGAGCGCATGCTAATTATGCCTCTGTTCAACCCACAGCCGCTGCCTCCACCGGTCAGCAAGAAAGCTTGTGGAATACAACCATGAGTGGTAGGAAGACACCCGCGCCTCCCCCACCCCCAGAACCACAAGAAAGTCTGTGGGAAGCTAAGATGCGCGGAGGCAAGAGTAGCATTCCTTCCTCCAACACCACGCCTTTTCCCATGTCAGACGCCACCGAGAGCCCTTGGGATTCCTACCAGAAAGGCAGGACTGCTGGGCTACCAAAAACCGCAACGACGTCACCTGAACCCCAGGAATCTCCCTGGGAGGCATCGATGAAAGCCCGCGCGACTGGAGGAATCTCTGGCACACGATCACGGTCGACTTCTCTGTCCGGTGAAGTAGCAGCTGATGGTTTCTGGGATTCACCCCTTGGGTCAATGTCCCGCTCAATGTCCTCTTCGAGCACAGATCTCAGAGATGCCTCATGGCAGGACATTCCTCAAGGGAAGACTCGGAATGGGCTAAACAAGCCATTCGTCTCCAGTCCGCTCGCTTCCTATAACTCCGAAAATCCCGCCTCGCTGCCACCGTTTCGCGTGATCAGTCCGACAAGCATCGAGCTGGAAGACGGCGATTATGTGAAAGCTGGCTTCGAAGGGTTGTCGGAGGCAGAGCTGGAATCCACCATACGACACTTCTACGCCGATGTCGCCGATGCCGAGATCGAGTTTCGACGACAGCTGTACTTCCCTGGCACGGATGCTCATCGAAGAGCAGAACTCCTCGAGGAGTTCACGAGCGGATTGGTGGAGACCGCTCGGGAAGTCTGGGAGAAGTGGAAGCAGCTCCGAGAGAAAGCAGCGGAAGAAGAGGAAAGGAGGCAGCGGCTGATGGCAGAGTCAATGAAGAAACCCTTGTGGAAGAACAAAGCCCAAGCGGCGGCGACGTCCTCGTTTGCCCCCTCACCCCCTCCTGCACCTGCACCAACACCCACCCCAGCACCTCCACCGTCAGCATCCAATAAGAAAGGAGCAAAGAAAGGCGGTAAGAATGCAAAGGTGCAGGAAGTCACACCGGAGCCTCCTGCTCAGGAAGAGACGTCTCGCCTTCCTGGAGGGTTCGAGGATGCGGATGCGTCGTCTGGGGGATGGAACAACATACTCTCTGCTGGTCGGAATCTGTGGACTTCAGGAACCCCAGCACGTTCTTCCAGTCCAGCTCCCACCAAGAACCCATTCTCCGGCAGCTTGAACGGTAAACCATCATCGACCCCTTGGTCAGCTGGACCTAAGAAACCCAGTGGACTTGGGAGGGCGACGGTCGCAGATGAGGAGGACGAGGAGGAAGACGATGAAGAGGCTCAGACGGAAAGAGTAGCGGGGGAGAAGAGGGCCGCGGAGAACCTCGCTCAGTCAATGGCATCGCCGTGGAAATGGACAAACTCAGACACCTCGACGCCAGGTGGGAGGAGTGGGACTCCGAAACCAGCGACCCCAGCAGAACGCGAGAGGGTGGGGAGAGAAGAACGTCGTTCCTGAGCGAGCAGGGTGGGGCGGCGGTCCTGCGAGCAAGATCCCGCCACCGTCATCAGGAGGAGGGGGTCAGTTTTGGGTGCCGGGAGGGGGTGCGTTGGATGACGATCCTGTGAAGAGCATGATGGCTGCTGCCATGCAGGAACTTGGAGATGAGGAGGACGTGGGGGACACGTTCAACACTATGGCCTCGTATACCCAACAGGCGAGAGTTGTCACCGCTCGTCCTGACCCGAGGAAGAGGACGGTTTCGTCCTCAAAGAGATGATTAACCCTCACTGACGACAGGTTGGTGGGTGTTGGTTCAAGACTGCATATTCGTTATGATTACTTTATTTTTCACGACTTCACGACCCTGGAATGACTGTTTTAGATGGATATTTCTGCTCTGACATCGTCAATATTAACGTTGTAGCGCTTTCCCTTCAGCTGTTTTGATGTTTGCTTGCTTGCTTTGCTTACATGTATCATAGAACGGATACTTTCTTGTGTTGATGCATGCAGGTTCATGCAGTAACAAGCTTCCAACTATTCTGCAGGTTCCACTGTTATACGTGGTGGCACCCTTGCAGAGAGTTCGAAAGAGTGGGACACTTTCGACAACAAATGACGCCTCACATGTATGTATGCTTACAGCTGGGATTAACGAGAGTACCATATGAGAGAACGAACGGGGGATCGGAGGAGTAGTAATAAGAGTCCAGGTGCGAAATCATAGTGCGATGCGAGGATAATAAGAATGTCAGCTGTGCTACCCTAAAACTTGAAAGATGTAAAGGTAATCATGAAAGTCCTGATGTGTCCGTGCGAGAAATAGTCAGTCTATGATGGATATATGTACCGGCACCAGTGCTGTACTTGAGATGGACAGATGGGAGTCAGTCACCTAACTATCAAGACCGAGGTGTGGTTACCTACCTAACGTGCCTCCTGACGCAACAGTGCATAGCCCGAGAGGAATATTACGACTACCGTAGTGACCAGACTTAGGAATGCAGGATGCGAAGCGTACGCTGGTGACGCCCCTGCGACCTTGCATCCGCCACAGGTCCAGTCTGTGAATGGCATTCGCGTCAAACACAACAATAAAAATCATTCAAACACGGCGTACCAGTGAGGGGTGTATACGGCGCAGGACTGTACAGCGCGAATCGGAGCGCATTGTTTTCCCTAAGCAGACCCGGCGCAAGTGGTGCTCCCCTTCCTCGTTCATCGAAAATGTCCAGCGTGTAGCTGGTCTGCGCAAGTGGCGTACCAGGATTCGCTTGATTATAGGAGTAGATGTCCCATGTTACGGACGTGGCATCCCCTGGAATGATACCATCCGTAGGCCCGACTGGGTAGGTGTTCCCGTTGTCGCAGATAGCAGAGACTGTGAGATGTGTGGGTGTGGAAAGGAGATAGGTGAAGTTCCATGCAAAGGTGATGATGTTTCCTGGCGCGATCTTGTAGTATGATGTCGCGGTCTGGGGAGGTTGGGTGATGGTCAAACCACCAGCGGGGGCAGTTTGCGGAATGGCCCCACTTCGAGTAGGTTGACCGTTTCCATTCTGCTGGTTATTGCCATTCTGGCCGTTCCCATTTTGCTGCTGGCCGTTCCCGTTCTGCTGCTGGCCGTTCCCATTCTGCTGTCCATTCCCATTGCCTTGTTGTCCATTCCCATTGCCTTGCTGTCCATTCCCGTTTCCCTGCTGTCCATTCCCATTCCCATTGCCCTGCTGCCCGTTTCCATTGCCATTACCCTGCCCATTGCCTCCCTGCTGACCATTTCCATTTCCCTGATTTCCACCTTGCTGGCCGTTGCCATTGCCGTTGCCGCCAGGATTTTGAGGATTATTTTGATCGGCAGGAGGACCTTGGCCGTTACCTTGATCAGCCATGAGTAAAAGAGTGAATCGTTAAAGGCGTGGAGGTAGATGTAAAGGACGAAATGCAGCGCCGCTGCGTCGACGACGACGGTGGTGGTGGTGGTAGATGAGAACAACGTTGCCACCAGCGACGGGCGAGAATCTCCAGACGTGACGAGAAATGATCACGCGTGATCTGTGTGACGCATGAGGCAACCGATGTCACGCGTCGCCACAAGGCTGAACTGGACGAGTTTGGGTCTGACTGCTACCAGCACCGAAACAACACCGAAATACACGAGGAAACGACGTTCAAGCCAGCTCTCGGGAGCATACAATGTCATGGTTTCTCATGATGCTCGCCATCGCCTTCAAAATCATATCATGGTTGGATTCTGTGCAGTTCGCTCCAGAGACCCTTGACATCGTCAGGCGTGAGCAATCATTTGATATGGAATGCAGTCGGTACACTCTGACATGCTCAACCCTTCTCTTCACACAGGGCAACAGCAAACGGCAGATACAGACAGCGACATTGGAGCAGTTGATCTGCCTCGCCTGTGACTCGGAGATAGCACTGCCCACGAAAATGGGAGGCGTTCATAAGATGCTCAGTGATCCCAGCCTCGGATATAGCAGCACCCCTCCTAACGGAGTAAGAACCTATTTTGGCAAAGCTTCTGGACAATGTCCACCATTAGACACTGTTCATCGGAGGGCCTCATTAATCCATCATGCAAGGTCGTGTGGCCGATACATCCCACTGAGGATCGGATCAGATACCCACTCACCACGTCCATATGAATGTCACTACGGTGCGTCGCAGTTCATCTGTATCACATTATCGGCGACAGATATCATGCTGGTTCCCATCGACCGCCAACATCTGCTTGCTAACTTCCCATCCGCCGCTACGCATGCAAGGCTACTTTATAGTTTCAGCGCAGTTCGCCGCTTACTCTCGTTTCATCCCTCTTCGCTATATACCCATCTTCCAAGATACCCTCCTCTCCTCTTCAGCGTAGCTCTTTGCGCTCCTCCGGCTCTCTTCTCCCCAGGATGAATCGACACCTACCCGTATCATCCTTCCCAGACCTCGTCTCTCACGGCCACCCTTCCCCCGATTTGGATTTGCAAATCACTATAACCCCACCGCCGTTCAGAGGACGTAAACTCTACCTTGACCGTGTTTTTAAGAAGACCACATTCCGTCCCGCGCCTCCAACGACTGTATTCCATGTCAACGCCGACCCTTCGCCCGACCCAGTCGAAAGGCGCGCTGGGTCAGGGCACTGTACAGCGGCCCCACCACCTCCTGTGAAGGACTCGGCTTCCTCTTCTCGCAGTGATGATGGGTCAAACCATCATAATCCTCATCACAGAAGTACGTCAAAGGCTCTACCCAGACGTGAGACATCAGGGATAGATGGATTTTCGTCGCCCCGAGGCCCGCGATCTACAAAAGAGAGCATCGCTACCCTCGGTCTCGCGAGAGCCCCTCGTTCCTCCAGTCCAGATTCTATCACCATGTCAGACACCGATTCTACAGTGGCCTACTGTTACGCCGGCGGTTGGATTGAGCCTCAGGCTCTCCCGCCTCTTCCACCCGTTCCCCCTCCTGTGTCTCCACTCTTCCAGACTATCCATCTTGACACGCCCGTCCGGGTATCATCGCTGCCAGTTCGCCCTGATATGAAAGAAAACTTCGAGATTGTTCAGGACGAATATGACGACAATGATTTCGATTCAAATGACCAGGATGTCGAGTTTCGCTCGACATCATCCTCCATACCACCGTCTCCCATTACTTTCTCTCATCGCAATTCAGCATTCATCACAGTGGAATCGTCTTCGGGCATAAAGGAGCTGAGCCTTGGTCCGTCGCCCTTAACAATCACAACTGTTTCACTCGGTAACGACTCTCGACTCCGACGTCGGACACCATCTTCCGCCCCATATAGCAAGGAAGCTGCTTCCCCACTCTCCGCCAGCTCCACCACAACTCTTGCACCCGATGTCCCCGCTTGGACCAGAGTTGGGCACTTCTCGACCGCGGCATTGTTTGCCCCAGCCCCAAAGCTCTTAAAACCCGGAGAGACTTACGTTCCACCCTCTTCACCCTCCTCTAAATCACGCGCCAAACTTAATACCTGGAAGATCTTCCGCAAACCGAGCCGCAACGCGTCAATAAAAGACGTCGACGATGATCAGTTGGAGGCAGGCGCGGAGACGCCTCCGACTCGGCGTGCACCAGCTGCTGCGGCTAGTAGCGAGTACTGCCAGTGGACAGGTCTTCGGAAGAAGCGGCATCGTAACAGCATCCATGTTGTGTCTATCACGACCGTACCTACCGAGCCTACGAGCCCCCGCAGAGCCTCCACAGAGTCCGATCGGACTCAAAGCACACTGCGAGAGTCTGATATGGGTCCGATGGGTTTGTCTGGAAGAAGATCGGTGAATACCCTGCGTTCAGTGACCACGCACCGAGGGGACGGTGAGACGTGGAGGGAAGAAGATATCAATAGCGTCCTCGATACGTTGAGGACCATGAAGGTGGGGAGGCTGAGGTAGACGGAGATCGGTTTCATGGACTACAGTTCACTCTCTTGATTTTTCTTTTCGTCCTTCGTAACATTGTACAGTATGTATGCATTTGTATCGGCTGTTATATTTACCACTTCCCTAATTCCATGGTCGCAGCAGTATTTCGTGAGTGTGGGCAAACTGCGAGCACCGCAACGGATATCTTGGCGCGGCTGCGCTGCAGTGTTGAGAGGGCGTCTATTTGCATACAAAAAAGGGCAGCGACGTCACTGGCCACCATAATCTAAATCAGATACCCGAAACTAACCCTTTCTCAACAACTTCATTCACAACCACCACCATGGAAGCCCTTCGTCTGCGCAAGAAATACCCAGAGGTCTCTCAAGATGAGATGTTTGACCTCATCAACCGCTTCAAGTAGGTCTTTTGATCTCGCCTTGGCCGTGGCATGTGAACCTCGTTCTAACTACATCTTCAGCTCGATCTCGACAGAGACACCAGGCAGGATTGACAAGGCGGAGGTTCTCCGTGCTCTCGCGACTACAGGAGAGTCTTATGATCGCGCAAGAGAGACTTTGAAGCAAGTCAGCGTGGATGCAAGTGGAAAGGTTGAATTGGAAGATTGGGTCGAGGTGCGCAGTCGTTCGTACTGTTTATGGTGAAAGCTCACTCATATGTGCTATACAGCTGAACGTTAAGCTGCGCTCGCAGCAGACACAAGCATCTATTCTTCCAGCGAAGGCCGGAAAGGTCACCGTACACGGCTCAAATGTGAACGTTAGCCACACTATTAATGCGGATGAATTCTCCGAATTCACAAATCATATCAATTCGGTCAGTGGCCTTGCAGAAACCAGGATCCTGTAACGTATTGACGAAGCTTTTAGGTTCTTGCGGAGGATCCGGATGTTGGCTCTCGCGTGCCCATCCCAACGGACACTATGCAACTCTTCGATGAAGCACGAGACGGACTTATCCTCTGTAAACTGATCAACGACTCAGTTCCCGAGACCATTGACCCCCGTGTGTTGAATAAGCCCACCGCGCGCAAACCTCTCAACGCCTTCCAGATGACCGAGAACAACAATATTGTCATCACATCAGCAAAGGCAATTGGGTGCTCCGTCGTCAACATTGGCTCAGCGGATATCATCGAGGGGAGAGAGCACTTGATTTTGGGTCTCATTTGGCAGATTATCCGGAGGGGTCTTTTGGCTCAAGTCGATATTAAGATTCACCCCGAACTGTACCGACTATGCGAAGAGGGCGAAACCATCGACGACCTTCTTCGGTTGACCCCAGATCAAATCCTGTTGCGCTGGTTCAATTATCATCTCAAGGCGGCAGGCTGGAACAGACGGTGAGTACTCCTGCTCGACGTTTGGAAATGCGACATGACACAATTTAATTCGAACAGAGTAAATAACTTCAGCCGGGACGTTTCCGATGGAGAAAATTACACAGTTCTGTTGAACCAACTCCAGCCCCAACATTGCTCCCGTGCACCTCTACAAACGCGTGATGTTCGTCAGCGAGCAGAGGAGGTACGCTTATCTTACCCCCTATTCCTCCTACATCACTGATGTTTCCCTCAGGTGTTGCAAAATGCTGCAGCCATTGGATGCAGGAAATACTTGACCCCAGCCTCCCTCGTATCAGGCAACCCGAGATTGAACTTGGCATTCGTTGCAAACCTCTTCAATAACTACCCAGGTTTGGAACCATTGGATGAGCAAGAAGCCAAGGACTACGGTGTCGTTGAAGACTTCGACGCGGAGGGTGAACGCGAAGCTCGTGTCTTCACTCTCTGGCTCAATTCGCTTGGGGTCGACCCTGCCGTGTTCAACCTCTTCCAGAACCTCAAGGACGGTCTGGTTATTCTACAAGCTTTCGACAAGGTTCTTCCGGGCAGCGTCGTGTGGCGCCGCGTCAGCAAACCCAAAGCCGGCGCACAGCCCGTTCTGGAGTCTTATGGCGGAGAGGGCGAGGAAGAGGAGGACATCGGTGTCACGCCAAACCAGTCTACTCTTTCCCGCTTCAAGCAGGTTGAGAACTGCAATTACGCTGTAGATCTTGGGAAGCAGAACGGTATGCATCTTGTGGGCATTCAGGGTGCTGATATTGTCGATGGTTCCAAAACGTTGGTGCTCGGTCTCGTCTGGCAGTTGATGAGGTGAGTGACACCTCCTTCAGTTGACATACCTTTGTTGACTGCGGCCTTCCCTTCTTTCCAGGTTGAACATCTCCCAGACCCTTAGCCGTTTGAGTGGCTCAGGGCGTCCTGTGAGCGATACAGAGATTCTCAAGTGGGCCAACACCACGGCCCAAAAGGGAAAACCATCTGTTAGGCCGATCCGTTCATTCAAAGACCCCTCCCTCACCACCGGCATCTTCTTACTTGATCTTCTGGATGCCTTGAGCCCTGGAATTGTCGACCCTACTCTCGTGAACAATGTCAGCGAGTCAGGAGACTACGATCAGAGACGTCAGAATGGTGCGTTTTGTTTCGAATCGGAAAAAGTCATGGCGTGAGTTGCAATACTCATTGCGTTTTTATAGCTAAATTAGCTATCTCCATCGCGCGTAAGATGAATGCGTTGATCTTCCTCGTGCCCGAAGATATCGTTGATATCCGGCCACGTTTGGTAAGATTCCTCCTGCAGGTTGATTTACCTGAAGCAAAAGTGTGCTGATCTGCGTCCCTAGATCATGACCTTCGTTGGCTCCCTCATGAGCCTCCAGAAGAACTAATTCTTTTGATCACTGTTTCTACTGGGAGCGGTGAGTTATTGCTGTGTTATTGTGCGGTGTGGTGGACTTGTGAAGTTATTACTTTAGGGAATCGTTGTATTTTGTGTCAGAATATGTCTTGATGCTGTAAAGAGCGATGCGTTGTCAAATGAATGACTCAACTTTATATTCTGTCGTTCATCGATCACTGTGTTCACTGTCCAGTGTATGCTAGCGCGGCTCTGAAACACTACCCATCGGTCAGTTGAAGACCTTCCGATCTTTGTGGGCCGCATGGTGAACTAACCATTGAAGTAAAGTAGTACGGGAAGATGGGTGATAGAGTCTGCCTACAGTTCAATACACGGCGCATACTCATACATGGATAACAGGTCATTGTACCTGAGGTGGATCACGCTGTTTTTTGCAGAAGTATGTACGCCCTCCCTTCCTCATGTAGAAGTCCTTCAATCAACTTCATGCCCTCAAGCACCTTCTCCTCCTCCAACCTCCTTCCAACAACTTGAACGCCGATGGGAAGGCCGTGCATGCGATCAGCGTCGTACATAGCATACGCTCCGGCCTCGATAGCGTTCCTAGCCCTAAAGTTTGTGACGCCATCCAGCGCACGATCCACGTGGGTAATAGGCAGTACACCAGCGGTGTAATCAAGCTATAGGTGCGTCAAAGTCAGTCATGAGATCGACGAGAATCTGAGATTACAAGACAAGGCCACGTACCAGATTGAACAAGAACGTGTATCCGCACGCTTTCCACCCCTTTTTCATTCCGCCGTGCGGGACCGCTGGGAGCGCGTTCGGAACTGTCAACACGAAATCCAACGCGTCGTGTGACCACATTTCGAACCATTTCTCTCGGTATGCTTCTCGCTGGGCGATCAGTCCGTAGTACTCGACGACGTCTTTCTGGTACCAGCCCTCGACCAGCCCAGCAGATATTTCGTCACGGGAGATGTAGCGGAGGTACCAAGTGTAGAGACGTCGGACGAAACTAGGAACGCCAAACATCTTGAAGGCTTGAACCATTCCAAGGTCGTTCCATTCTCCCCAACGCATTGGTTTACGGACAATCTTGCCTTGGTAGCAACCGTTAGCTTTGCCTGGCCGGGGACGTCAACAGATTTTAATAACTACCGGCATCAGCGAGGAGAAGTTGAGACGCGACCTTGAGTCCTTCATAAGGGCTAGGAGGGTTGCTGAACAAGTACCGTTATTAACGGACACAAGCAATGCAGCCAGAAAAACATGGCGCTCACATCGTAACAATTTCGTGACCGGCCAAAACCAAAGTGTCCACAACATTCTTCAGTGCTCGACGACAGGCGGGAGAGGGGGCGACAACGCCGTCATCCCACAACACCCCGAATCTAAGTTTCTTCCCGCTGAGGTCGACATTACGCCACGGAATAGGCACGCACTGTTTGGAGGGGGTTCAGCATGCTATCAGACAAAAATCTCAAACAACTCGACGTACGGAATAGTCATATTCCCATGGCTTCATGCTGACAACGGCCTTCCAGAAGGTTTCTAGGTCTTCGAGGGTTCTGGTCATTGGCGAATAGACCGCAGGGATACCAATTTGGCCAGGCATGCTGGTACCGTTCCCTGTCTTTGGGAATCGATGCATAGATGCCTTGATCGTATAGACACCGGAGTAATGTCTATCGAAGACATCATGAATAACGATGCCACAGAGTATAAATGGGAGACTCACGCAGGACAACGCACAGAACCAGCAACATCTGTACCAATGCCAATGCGAGAACCTCCGTATGCGAGGAGAGCGGCCTCGCCGCCAGACGACCCCCCAGGTGAAAAGCCTTTCACGTGTGGATTTTCACTCATCCCGAAGACATCGTTGTTGGACTCAAACGAGAGCAGGGTAATGGGAATGTTCGTCTTCACGAATGGGATGGCACCCGCATCTCGCAAAAGGCGGACAAGCGCAGAGTCCTTCTTGATTGGTTTGTTGGTCCAAGCAGAATACCCGACGCAAGCGTCATACCCAGCAACCCCGGCAGTATCTTTCAAGCTCACTGGCATGCCTGCCAGCGGGCCTTTCAGATTGCACTTCTTAGCCCAAACCTGTGCCTGCTCAATCATTACTTCGGTGAGACAGTTCGTTGCCTCTTGAGCTTTGATAGCTTTTTTGCCATACGCCTTGAGGACATCGGATGACTGTAATTCACCGGCCTGAACACGCCTTACTACCTCAGAAGTGAGTAGGCTGAGTATCTCCTCCTCCCCGACGGTCAAAGGAGAGCGGAACGCTGCCGGAAGGCTCTGAATTCGATCTTCCCTCTCCCGTCGCTTCGCCTGACTGCGGATGATGAGAAGTTTAAGAAACTTGAAGTCAGAATCTGATCGCTCACCAGTTCTGGCGGTGAAAGAGGTTGCCAAACAACATGGCGGTAGGCAATAGAGAGTGTTATCTCAGTACCCTCAATACCTGAGACCTTCCCATGGCAAATCTCCCATGGCCAATGTTGTCTGAGAGAGTACAACTTTGCAGCCTGACGTCATACCTTGAAACACTGGGCTTGCGGTGCACAGAGCGAGTCGAAACGCTCGCTTGCGTTTGATAGCTTGAACAACTTCGAGATGTGAGGGAGAGTCAGGAGCACCGATGAGTGAGTGTGAGTGTAACCCGCGGGCCGGGACTCCAGTGGCGAATTCACCTCCAACCTCCACAAAGCAAGTTCGTCAATGCTGTCAATGCCATGGTCAGTGCATGAGGCATAGATAACTTTCGCGAGTCGGCCCCGATCCTGTACCGATGAATGTGATTGTCAGCGGTCTGCACCAATGGGTGTCACTCGTGAGTCTCTGTGCTATTATTGCGACCTAATCACGGTTATTCCATAGTCTTTCCGCTGCTATCTCCCACAAGAATGGGGACAGTATGGCTCATAACAGCTTCCCCGCATCCTCCTGAACACCACAGTAGCAGATGACTATCCATTGTGGACAACTCTGAGTCACTCTTCGTGGCCATGTCCTGCACCACAGCCACCCACGGCGACGCCACGGCCGCGCTCGCGTCGAGGCCAGGCTCACAGCTCGTTGAGTAACCCGGCGATATTGTGCGCTTGGTGTTAGCATCGATCTATGACCATCTTGAAAGTGCACATCTCAACGTTTGAACAGCCCTGCGACCCGTGCCGTGTTGCACCATTATTCAAGACGAAGACGCTGACGGATGGTGTTCTACTGAACATCTGTCAAATGCGCAGGGAAGTCCGTGCGAGCACTGCGAGGTACTTTGAGCGGTGGCTCGAGCGGGCTGATATTTTTTGCCAACGGCGGGTATCACTGATGTTACACCTTGGCTCAATTCACCGTCTTGGCAAGAGTGTAACAACGCATTTGAATTTTGAGTCTGGGCCTCTGTTGTTTTACTCATTGCAACTCAGCGCTCAGCCACGCTGCATCATAACCCTGGACCATCAAGAGATCCAAAATGTTCAAAAACTCACGAAACAACTCACCTCCTTCCCTCCCACACACTCTTTATAAACAGCCCCTTCCTTCCCTTCATCCTTGCACCCATCTTTCCTTGCCCTCTCTCCTTTCATTTCGCTTCGGCGTCGCCAACTAAAAGTCTATCAGCAAGACACGCCGGCCAAAAACTCACAATGGTCGCTAGCAACCCCCTCTTCCAGGGTGGAGGACGCCTCAGCTCTGTTAGCAAGAGGTTCCGTGCCACTGTCATCAATGACATTTGGCCAGAGGTCTTCTTCTTCACGCTCGTCGCGACAAGTGTGTGGCTCTGAGTTCTCAATGGTGCCAACAATGCTGACCCACGGCCGGCCTTAGTGGTCTCGCTCGTCTCCCAGCTCACGACCCACAACCTGTCCATATCCAACCAAATGCTTACCGTTTTGGGTACAGTGCTCGGTCTGGTTATTTCTTTCAGGACATCGACTGCCTATGAACGGTGCGTTCCCATGTGGAGCGGAGCGGCAGAACGGGAAACTGATCAGCATGCATTCGTAGGTTCTCAGAGGGCAGGAGGCTGTGGACGAACATCGCGATTGCATCCCGTAATCTTGCCCAAGTGGTAGGTATTTGTTCTTCCCGAGTGTCCGTTCAATTTCTGATGGCGTATTAGATCTGGATTCATGCACCCTTCGAGCGAGTAGACAAGAAGACCAATCAGCCATTGACTCACGTCAGGATTGTCATTGAGAAGAAGACCATGATCAACTTGGTGAGCATATGCCACCGGCTTGTACCAACACTGTAACTCACCTCACGATTACCAACAGATTCAAGGCTTTTCCGTCTCCGTGAAGGTAAGAGAATAGCAGAGTCCGTTTGATTACGGCAGAGACTTACTCTCGCTCCCAGCATCTGCTCCGTGGCGAAGCTGGTGTCTACTACGCCGATTTGTACCCTTTGATCTCCTGCTTGCCTCGTTTCACCAGCCCCAAACACACCACAGAAGACGACATCATGCCCCTCTGGCGCGCGTCGGAGATGGATCACAAGATGCACAATACCATCCGTGAGCAGTCGTTTAGCAGTGGAACCTTAAACACCGTCCTCGAGAGAGCCCAGTCCGACCCTACCGTTCTCAATGAGAAGCATACCAGCGATATGTCCGAGTCCGAGGTCGGCTGGTTGAACTCTCTGCGCGGAAGGACCGGCAAGAAGTTCGATCCTGAGAAGGCGTTGGCTATCATTCCCAGCGAGCATCCCTTGAAGCCATCTCGCAACCCTCCTAAGGAGACCATCTTCGACTACTTCCCCTTCCTCCGTCTTTTCAAGTTGATCTGGCGCCGTGCGACTCGTCGTTTCAGACCCCGTCCAGATGACTCTGCTGAGCAACACAGGTCCTTCAGTGGTCGCAAGATTCGCCCCGAGCTCGCGGACTCTAACGTTCCCCTCGAGATCACTCTTTTCCTCCAGAACTACTTCGCAATGCTGATGAGGAACGCTCAACTGCAACCCGCTTCTGCCACGACGATGATCAACGCCATCAACAGTTTGCAGGATACCGTCTCGAACTTGGAGAGGATCAAGAACACCCCCTTGCCGTTTGCTTACCAGGCTCACTTGAGGATGTCGCTTTGGTATGTTTTTGCGCCAATGTTTGGTGCTCGGTGGCGCTAATTTATCTCCATCCTAAAGGCTTTACCTGTTCTTCCTTCCCGTGAGCTTCCATTCATTGTGGACCCACAACGCACCGGCAACTCACTTTTCTTCTTTCATAGTTCCAAATCTACACTGCTTTCAAGTTCATGACCATCCCGTAAGTCACGCTTCTGTTGCTTAACTTGACGGAAGCTTACCTACCACCTTACAGTGCGACCGCCTTTGCGTCCTTCCTCTTGCTTGGATTCTTGGAGATCGGTCAAGAAATGTACGTTCAGTCATGCTACCCTGTCTGTGAATTAGGGTTCTGATAAAAACCTTGTTAATAGTGAGAACCCCTTCAACTACGATCTTAACGATCTTGGTGCGTTCGATTCTTTGAGTTCTAGTCAGGGGTCCGAACTGACCTGGCATCATAGATCTGGACCACTTCTGCCTCGTCATTCAACGCGAGTTGCATGAGGTCACTGCGGTGCGTTACTTCTTGGAGTTTGCGGGGGATGCCTATCTGACCATGGCCTCCTTCACAGCACACCACCCCTGACCTCGACGAGTTCGTCTTCTCCCAGTGGAACCAACCCTTCGCTCCCGCCGACAGGCGTACTGCGAAGGAGATGATGGAAGACCTCGACCACGAATATCATGCGCCAGAAGGCAAGCACAACATCCGCCGGACACTGCTCAAGAGTTGGCACGAGGTGGACAAGATCACCCGCAACTAAACAAGCACCTCTGGGCGGCACTCACGTGTCGCACCGGATATGAAGGGACCTCCACGTTGCACGACCGACCCATGTTCTCGATCCCCATCTGCGCTTTCATTTTACGTTGTGGGGTTTTCATCAGGCAGAGCCTGCATAACGTTTAATACGGTGTTCCATTTGCACCACCACCACCACCACCACCACCCCTACGTATTTATTTCTTGTAATCGGCGATTTTTTATCTTGGGGACGCGCTGGAGTATTTTAATGGTAGTCGTCTTTTTGGTTGTTATGTTTGGATCTCTTGTGTAGATACGAGCTTCACGACCTGTCCACTGCAATTGACCATCTGAACAATTGAGTCCACTGGTGAGAATAAGCGTGAAGTGTAGCTGTTGTCCAATTGATGGTTCAGACTTTGGTGGGCGTTTGAGACGCGGAGACCATGGGATGATGGGGGACCGACTCGGGGTCTCCGGGACGCGTCACGCCCTGCATCCCTATCGTAGCAACAGTTACACTGGCAGTATAAAGCTCCGAGCACGTCGACCTCCGCGTCGATGCTGTACGGCGATCCCTCCGACATAAACCAACGAGCACCCGCAGATCCTGGGTGCCTTTTTGGATGACACGACGCCCAAGTCGTGCTCCTGTCTGTCCATCAAATTCGCAGTGAGTGCAAGTCCATCTCTTTCTAGAAACGCGTGCTCTGAACATGAGGCGGTTTCGCTTCAGGCTTCGTCCTATCGTCGTTCACCAGATTGGACGTCTGGCCGGCCCAATTTCCACATCCCTTCCCTTCCATCGTGTGCGACCGGTTCAACTGCGCCCCTCGACATCCCTCCCCCAACCATCCTCGCACCATCCAACCATCGCGCACTGTCCAGTGACCATCTGTCGGTGTCTCGGGAACCCCTCCCCTCTTGATGAGCATTGTGATGGCCAGGCCAATTGATACTACTCGTGGCACTGGAGAACCCAAACCGGGTCCGGAGGAGGAATGGAAACGGGAACTTCGACAGCGCATTGAGAACGAATTTCGGCCCCTCATTGAGGAGGCAAGAGCGAAGCGGGAGCAGAGGTTGCGGGAGGAAACTAGTGAGGAAGAGCGCAAGCGCATCCAGGAGGACTTCGATGCAGAGATGAAGTCCTTTCGACGTCTCGCGGAGGAGCAGTTCAGGGAGGAGGAGATTAGGAAGATGGCATCGAGAGGGAAATCTGGGCGACAGTATTCGACTTCCACTTCGGTGCAGTCACAGAGGGACATTCTTGCCCAGATTCAGCGACAGCGGAAGCCCAGCGACACAGGTGGAAAGGGCCCACCTGCTGCAGCTGCGACGGGTACAGTTGATCTTGGTGACAATGAAGAGGCTATTGCATTGCAAAGCGAGGTCATCGAAGACCCACCTGCCCCTGGACCCAGTCGCTTCGCACAACGAGAACTTCAGTCGCCAGAATACTTCACCGATGAGCCGTCAAGCTATTCCCCTCCCCATTTCTCCACGTCTCGCGAGCGTGCATTCGTGAATCCCATCCAAGTTCCGCCTAGACATCATTCATACCGGGTTGAAGATGCAAATGATGTTGACGGCGACTGGCAGGCTTCCCCCCTTCCGTACTCCCTCCCTGACTATGGGACTATCAGTCGCAAGCAGAGTAACAGTTCACTGGCCAGTGCACGGATGCGGCAGGACTCTGGTCGTATGAGCATACCACCTGTGGAATACCTTCCTTCCCCCTCTCGGACAATGGGTATGGCAGCTGGTGTCCCTCCCCCTTCTCCATATGGCTCTATCAGAAGGAGTAGCAACGCCAGCATAGGTTCGTCACGATCAGGTATTGCTATCACTGCTCCCAGACCTTCAGCACCTGTCCCAGTCCCATCCCACACCCCCACCCCACCACCTCACTCCGGCATGCAATACTTTGATCGGCATCGCGATACTTTCGACGACGGCAGTAGTCATCGAGGCAGAGAACGCAGAGAAGATTTCCGAGGTTATGAGATGTACTCCCCGGACATTTTCTCCGAGCCGGTGTACGCGGAAAGGCCCCGCAAGCAATCTTCAGCGAGCGACATGCATACACGCCGTATTGATACTCGCGCGTATGCGATACCTTCTGCGATGCAACCGGTATCGTCGCCTATGTCACCAGAGCTCCCAAGGACTCCCGAATCTCTCCGTCAGGGTTCCAGCTATACGAGCAGTCATATGCGTCGACCCGAGTCTTCGGAGCCCCTTGATCGCGCAGAGCGTGGTATCCCCATCCCGAATGCCGGTCGTCAACAACTACCTCCCCAGAGCTCCCCGGAGTTTCCCAAGGGCTCACCCAACAGCTTTGGGCGTCGACATCGAGGCTCTTTCACCGCTGATGATCACCCTGCATCCAGTCCACGCCAATTCACCGCTATGCGTCGTCAAGATTCATCAGGTTCACGACGATCCCGCCGCTCCGTTGGTCCCCACTCTCCTCGTGACCAGTACAGTCGTGGAGATGTCGAGGTCGTGTATCGGCGACCTCTGGAATCTTATCACGAGCAGTCTGCCACAGATACGGACATGAGCGACGACGACGGTGCCTTTGACGTCGAAGCCCTCCATTGGCGGAATCATGAGGAGTACCTGAAGCGACAAGACGAGGCAATGAGGCACCAGCAGGAGTTGATTAAGAAGGAGCAGGAATTAGAGAGGCTGCGGGAGGAGGCAAGACAGAAGGAGCTAGAGGCTGAGCGCAAGGAGACCGAGGCAAGGCGTCTGGCTGAGGAGGCAAAGCGGAAAGAGGAGGAGGCGAGGCTGGAAGCGAAACGCATCGAAGAAGAGGCGCGGCGTCGGGAGGACGAGCTCCGGAGAAAGGAAGAGGAGCTGCGCTGGCGGGAGGAAGAGCTGCGTCGTCGGGAGGAGATCGCACGAAAGGAGAACGAGCTCAAGCAACGCGAGTTGGAGCTTCAGAGACGTGAGGCGGAGGCTGAAGCACGCCTCAGAGAGATGGAAGAGAAGCGACGGAGAGAGCAGGAGGAGGAAGAGAACAGGAAGCGTAGGGAGCAGGAGCAGGAGGAGAGACGTCTGGCTGCAGAAGAGGAAGCAAAGCGTCGAGCGGAGGAAGATGCGAAGCGGCTTGAAGAGGAGGAGAGGAGACATGAGGAGGAAGCAAGACGAAAGGCGAGAGTCGAGCAGGAGGAGCTGGAGCGCACTGCAAGACTGGCTGAGCTGATGGAGGAGGAGAGGCGGCTGGATGAGGAGAAGCGGTTGTTCGCCGAGCGGGCAGCGGAGGAGGAGAGGCGTCAACAGCTGGCCGAAGAGGAGCGACTTCGCAAGGCAGTCGAGGACCAAGAACGCAAGGTAGCCAGGGCCACGGAACGGAGGGAAGCTGCCAGACGGGAGGCGCAAAGGCAGATCGAGGAGGAGGAGAGGAAGAAGGCCGAAGAGGAGGAGCAAAGAAAGTCCCGTGAGGCTGCGGCGAGAAAGAGAAAGGAGGAGGAGGAGCGGAAGCATAAGGAGGCGGTAGAGAAGGCAGAGAGGGAGCGTCTGGAGCAAGAGGCGGCGGAGAAGCGCAAACTGGCCCAGGAGGCGGAGAGGCGTCGTGTTGCTGAGCAAGAGGCTCAGAAAGCTGCTGCTGCAGAGGCGGAGAGGCAACGGATGGAGAATGAGAGACGCATCGCCGAAGAAAAACGGCGTGCAGAGCAGGAGCGGGACAGGGAATACGCTAAGCAGCAAGCAGCAGCACGCGATGCTAAAGCCAAAGAGGAGAACCGTATCAGAGTGAAAGCCCAGGCGGATAAGGAGCGAGAGGAGCGAGAGGAGGAGGATCGTCGTCTCGCCCGCCAAACCCAGGAAGAGGAAGATAGACGGCTTGCCGCGCAGCTCGACCGCATGGAGAAAGAGGATCTGATGCGCCAGGAGTCCGCTCGAAGAGCCAGTATCCTCGCCGAGCAAGAGGCCAGACGTCGAACCCAGTCTCCTCGAACGGACGACTCCTTCCAGGGGACCCGCGCCCCTATGTCTTCCGCTTCACAAGCTGCCGCATCCACGCAACATAGCAGTCCGTGGACGATTCCCGGTCATCGTCAAGGCTCAACTGCCAGTACCAGTTCGACAAACAGCAACTCCTCAGATCGTACCAGTGCGACTTCTTCTAGTTGGGAAACCAATTCTTCTGGGTGGTCCGGATGGTCGAATCTCAGCGGCAGTACCAACACCTCTGCATCCAGCCGTGCATCCACCACTCCCACCGAATCGAATCAGCCAAAGGCTCCCAACACAGCTACGCCCACCACACCGTCCACTCCCAGTCACCCCAAGGCTGCATGGCGAACCACGACGCCCATGAAGCAGCATTCCACCCCCGCTTCTCCCTCCCCGTCCCACCATCAACCGCATCGAACCAACTCCCGCCCAGAGCCGAAGCCAGAGAGTACCTTCGAACAAGAAGAGCGTCGTTGGAGAGAGCGGCAAGCCGAGAACTTCCGTCGCCAGCAAGAGAAATTCCAGGAGCAGGAGGCGCAGGCTGCTCACGGTCGCGCCAAGCACGAGGCGCAGGCGGTCACTGGGGAGGCTGCCGTCCGAATCTTCGAACAGGACGAGCAGACATGGTCGAGGCTTGGTCAGGATGAAGTAATCTGGTGGACTTCGTTGCCTTGGCCGATGCTCAGAAAGCCCGCGAAGCCGGAGGATATCACGTCGTCTGCGATTGAGGCGTACGTCTTCCACGACCACGCTCCCACCACGGACCGAACCACGACCAGGAAGGACCGTTTAAAGGATCACATTAAGCGGTGGCATCCTGACCGGTTCAACAGCAGATATTTGGGCAGAGTTCCGGAGAGTGAGAAGGAGAAGGTCCGGACTGGTGCCGCGGCGGTTATTCAGACTCTGAACGAGCTCTTGAACATTCCTGCGAACCAATAGTTCTTTCATGGATCCTGGGGTGAGTTCTATACAGTGATCAATATTGAGAGACGGACCTGACTTTTGTTTGCGCAGACGAAACATTGTGTATGCCTTTTATACCCCCTCATGCATTGTATGATTATATCAATCAACTTCCACACTATATCATATCATCTCGTTCTGTACTTTCCATTGATGCAGTAAGAGTAGATCTGAAGTATCCACCTCAATATGTATTGCAATAACGAACATTCCCACTCACAATCAAATCCCGCCGAATGAACCATGCCGTTGCGAACTGCGGCTCTGAAACGTTGGCGTGAAAGTGGGGGGAGAGAAGAGAGCGACGTAGTGGACTGGATTGAGGTCTCTTTGAAGAACCCAGGGGATTGGAAAGTGTTTACGTGTCTCAACTCATCCGGAGCCAGTCGAAGCTCAATAGCGACAAGATTACACGGGAACCAATTGCCCGGACTGCTCCCGTACACAAGATCACCCCTGGTCGTTGTATGGCAAAGCCAATGGGCGAGGCAGAATAACTCCACAACCATGATCTGCGACATCGAATGCTCACTCGGATGGGCTTCGGAGCGCCGTTCTCTGACTTTGGACGTTGAATTACTGATAAGATGCCAATGGTAGGCTGAGGATGGAGGACTCACGGCAAGTATATTCATGACTGTGCCTACAACTTATACGCTCCGCCGTTAACGCTTCCTCGAGTCACGGCCGACATCTTTTGCTGGACGAAACCCCAAGTATGATGAATTACTCTTCCGATAAGATATCTCACTCACCGCTGTTGTCTGGCCGTACCTCAATCTAATCCGGCCCCAGGGAACTTCCAAACCCCTAGATCGACCACCAGGAATGGTCTGTCGAGTTCATTAACTTGATTAAGGACCAATAAAGCACAACATCAACGGAAAACGGTCACGATAGGAGATCTCAACACCAAAGGGGAAAAAAGGTTGGGCCTTCAAGAGCTCTTGGACATATCCTTTTACTAGCTTCACTAGGCCTCAGTATCTTTGTAGTGAGCGTGCCGAAAGCACAAACCCATGTATACAGCAATAAGATCTGCTTGTGTTGATCGCAACTCACCCATGGTTCATCTAGGAAGTTCGCCACACACCGGTAGCTCAATCATTAACGAAATGGAGTCATCCTAATATCCACCAAAAATTAGTTGGTATCTCGAACGACTAGGAGTTCTCCGTGAATTTCGGTATCGGCGAGGTCGGGGCTTGGCGGACAATATCCTCGACGTGTCCGCCCAGCGATGGCGGCGTGAAAAGTAGCGCATATACGCAGTGGTAGAGTGTTCAGAAGGAGGCACAAAGTCGAAGGATCTGGGAGGGAGTGGCACCGGACGGAGCGGACGGACGGAGCGGGTAGGGCCACGTGGGGGGCAGTCGTCATACGGCTGAGATGCCACGAGTAAAGCTAGTAAAGTTTGGCCCATCCCGCGACGCGTTGGAAGGGGGTCCTTGGTCCGATTCGAATCTGGTCCTGGATGGGGATTGGATCTCTTCCAATGTATCTCCACCGTCAATTTGTGAAGGACACCCCAGATCCCAATCATCTGCCATCCCGATGAGCACACTACGTCGGTGGCCGGTGCCAGAAGGGAGTTGTAGAACCAAGTGCTAGGCCCTCGCTGGCAGCTTCAAAAGGATGTGTGAATGGTTGACCGCTAGCTAGTACCAACGTCACTCCTCGTATAATGTCACGGTTTACCAGACCTGCTGTGTTACGACCTTCCTGGGAGCAAAGGGAGCTCAGTTTGATAAGGAGGCGAAGTCCAGACTCTAATAAGAGGTTCACCGCCCTTTCCGTCGGGATACCCTGGTCATAACAAACAAAGTAATAACTGACCGATCTCGCATGCTTAAGTGTAACGCCACACGGGGGGACCTAAGTAGTAGTCATAAGTATGATGGGGTTGATTTATAAAATCTCGCGTCCAAAGACGATTTCGTCCGCCGGTAGTAGATCTTGATCTTGCGCCCGAGGTCGCTTCGTGATGGGGTAAGTAGCGAGGCGGCCGGGAAGAGAGAGAGAGAGAGAGAGCACATGTGGCCGTTGTGAAAGGGCATGTGCTTGCGATGTGAAGGGGGAGTCGTATGGGGGAACACTCGATAGCGAGGATGCTCAGGCTGAACTCTACGTGCCCACATTTACCGGGGTTGAATGAATTGGTTTAGTGACATGGCAACGCGTTTTCATCGTGAAGGGAGCCAGGATGACGATCCTCTATCGTTGCATCACTTTGATTGACCCCTGCATGTCCTTGAAGGTACTTTGAAGATTCAGTCATTAGCATGGATGGAGGACGATAAACAGGAAGAAAGGTGCAATCGAGGCACTCACCGGTTTCCAAGGCACACACAGACACCTCTTACTTACCCGGCCCAAACCGTCTCCGTGTTCATTTGTTCCTTGGTGCCGTCAAATACTCTCCGCAAAGAAATGTTTCGTGGCACACTGACAACAGTTCAATCAATTTCTTTACCAGATAACAGACACGTACACTCTCTATGTGTAAAAAAAGGTCCGTCACATCCAACAAATAACAGTGAGGGAGGGAAGGGAGAGAGCTAGTTCTATACCACATAACATACACCAATAACACTTTAGTACAAATATGCAATGTTCATGATTTGGCTACCTACAAAAACGCGAGGGGATGATGGGAGACACCGAAAGCGACAGAGCGGGTAACGAAAAAGAAGAGATGCAACGAGGATGACCCCACCAGCGAGGCCATTTTTCAAGAAGCGTGATGACAAGGGATGGGGAGACAGGAATGATCCAAAGTGTTCGTTGGTATCACGAAAACCGACGAAGACCAAGAGACAGGGCACGAAAGATACGCGACAAGAGGTTGTTGGGGGGATAGAGATTGGGAGAGGCGGGCGGATATACGCCACGCGCGGATCCGAGATGAACCTGGGGGAGGACACGACACGTCGACAAAATAGGATAACAAGAGCGACAGAAAAGGAAAAGGGGAAGATAAAGGAGCGTAGACCGTGTGATGAGACCCTAGAATATTATACTGGATTGTGCTTGACATTGGAGGAAGGAGCGTGGGTAAGGAGCGTGACTGGTTGCGTGAGATGAGACAACGAAAGGAGCGTGAAGGTGTCGTGAAGGTCGATGAGGGAACATGGGTAGAGTGCGCGTGGAGGGGTGGGTATAACGTGGTTTATTTGAGGTAGTGCCATTCGAGTGAGACGGTGCCGACGGACTTAATATGAACTTGGCCAGCGATGCGGCAAACCTAGAGACAAACCATCGACACTCAGTGACACGACACTCGACGAAAGCAGGAAATAAACTTACCGTATCAGCCGCCTCCCATTCCTTCCAATGAATGTGCAAGCTCCCGTCAGCTCTCTTTTCAACCCGCCTCAGGGGTCCAAAGCTTTCACACCACCTGACAACTGCGTCGTGCCTCTTCCTCTGACCCTCCTCGATCTTGAGCTTCTTCGCCGCGGGGTTCCCGTTCTCCTCCTCCACAGACATGGCTGGTTCATATGGAGGGATGTTGACGACGAGCTTGCGATGACGCCTAGTCTTCCTGCGAAACGTCGAGAGGAAAGGGAAAGAGGATTGTGGGCGTTGAGGGATGAGGAACGATGCTGTGGGGACAGAAGGAGAGGGGAGAGGAAGGGTGGGTTCATACATGTCAGCCTCGTACTCGGCATCGTCAACCTCGGGAAGGTATGATGACTGATCTGGGGAGAAGAACGAGGGATGGGGGAGTACATCTTCGGAGCTGTTGCCGTCAACAGGTGTTGGAAGCGTAGACGACGAGCTTGCACTTGATGTCGAACTCGATGTGGATATCGGCAAAGGAGGTGTGATGTCGGTAGGTTGCTGTATGGGTAGATGCAATGACGAGGAGGAAGGCTGACTGATGACCTTGGAAGAGCGTCGTGAGGAGCCCACGAAGAACTCGGGTTGGAAGCCAATAAGATCTGCAAATTCAGATTCGCTGCTGGGGCTGGATGGCGCTTTACCGACGGAGCCAGTGCGGTTGCGAGAGATAAAGCTGATGAGGCGGTCTCGCTTCCGCGGCTTTGCTGGAGAGTCGGACGGACTGTTCTCCGCAACCGATGGGAGAAGTGGCTGACCAGACCGTGTGGAGTCGATCGACCAGCGGGAGGAGGGCGACATAGGTGGATTATCGCATCCAAAGTCGTCTAAGGGACTGGGGAACGTGTGTGACCGGGTCAAGGTATGTGTACGGGCTGTTTGCGTCGACGTCGACGCCAATGTGGAGGCTGGTGAAGCCGTACGCAATGGCGAAGCGGGGGTTGCCGCAAGATCTGCAAGTGTACGCAATTGTGGTGATGAATGGGAGGTGGATAGTGTAGGCGAAGCCTTTCGGGATGCGAGGGACAGTTCTGTATCAGCAACGGCCACGAAAGACTGCAGCTTGAGAAGCTCTTTACTTGTCTTTCTCACAGGTCCGCGAATGACAGCAGAGCTGTCGCCGAGTGTCTCGTCTGTTCGCTGCTCGGCGCCCCGCTCAGCATCAGTCACGTAAACACCACTACGCTTTTCCACCTCTGTTTCGCGGTCCTCGAGATGTGAAAGCGTCGAGGAAATTGAGGGGAATGGAGAGTGAGTCAGCGTCGATCTAGTAGAACCGACACTCATCCTGTTTGATCGTGTTCGCGGGCGAGGTGCGCTCAAAAGAAATGGCGGGCGTGGAGGAGTGTGAGGGAGACGCGGCGACGAGGACGCTGAAGATGAGAATGTGAGAGATTGAGGGGTTGAAGGCGGCGAAGGAACAGGGGAGTAGTAACCGGGAGTGGGCGGTGGAGGTGGTGGTGGTTGCCTGTACTGAAAAAGTGGTGGAGATGGAAGGGGCTGTATGGGAGAGTTTAATGAGCACCGTTGATGAGAGGGATATTCGACCGCAAGCAGGAAGAAAATGAGGGATGCTGGCTCGCTGGCCCTGGGCTATATAGCATTGGGAATATTATGTGTTACTGGGCGCGCGACCTTTCTGAATCGAAAAGAGCGAAGGCCGATGAGTTGAAAGATCTAGGGAGACGTTTGCCGAGCAGGGTCGCCGTTCTAGACGCCATACGCGGGAAACGCCTAACTGGTCGTAGTAAAGTTAAGCGAAACTCGATCGCCCATCAGCGTCGGTGGCACGCGGTGCAAAATCTCCGGGGGAAGGGGAGCAGCGGAGTGGTGAAAGTGGCAAGAGAAAGGATCTAGACTCACTTTTTCGCGGTCGCTGGTGAAGGGGACGATGCCAGAGGCGATGGTTCCCCTCGTCGGGCTGGAGGGGGCAAAGAGGTATGGGTCGTACACGCATGCCTCGCACGCGTCGTCGTTTTCTTCCTCTGCGGGGGTCGGGATGAGGTGAGGTGAGCGGGAATACAGATGAGCCAAAGAAACGTACCGTCTTCGAAAGGAAGGTTCACGGAGGAAGCAGTCGCGTCTGAGTCGCTCGGAGGATACGAGTGGTCATCGTTCCAAGTGGTGTCCTCCAGCTGGTGGAGGAGCTCTAGCTTTTCGTCGAGGGTCTTGTGGAAGTCGTCCTCCGGGGCATAGAGCATGGAGGAGGTAGGGCCTGGGAGGGGGATATTAGTTGGGTACGGAAAGGGTAGATATGCAAGGTACCTCGGTAAAAGCCCGGCCGGTGCATGGGGGTTGTCGCAGAGGGGAGGAGGAAGGAGGAGGAGTGTGTGAGGCTCTCCTTCTTATTAATATTTGCGCACAGAACTGCAACACAGAGCTCCTTACGTAACGTCCGCTGGAGTTTGAGTGCTGTTTCCTAATGCGGCTCCCCATTTCGTTCCCACCAACGACATTCTCCTCGGCCTCCTCCGTCCCTCCTCCTCCGAGGGCTGCCATCCGGCCGGCCCCGTTGATCTCATCCGCTCAGTCCGCGCTACTTCAATGCATATGTCTCCATGTCTCTATGTCCTGCGGTCTCGTGCCCATCTCTTGACACAGCCGTATCGCTCAAACGCAATATCTCCTGTCTAAACGCACGTCGTACATGTGTCGGCGTGATCACGTCTCTTTTCCCTGCTATTCTTGTACCACCGTCGCCGGTTTCTCTCCATGATGAAGTCCTCGCGGGAACCCGCTGTGAGATGAACGTCAATCAAAAGGGACGGGAGGTCTTGACACCCATTTGGCGACGCACATCCCGGTGCTTCACACTCGGGTCTCCAATATCCGTAGCCTTTATAGTCAGACCGCGGGGATCTGGTAACAGGCATGTCCTCCGCCCGTCTCCTCTCGCCACAGCGTCTCAAATGTTCTCTATATACAGCCCCTGCTATTGTCCACATTCATATCTATCATAGATCAGTGCGAGAGTTCCAGCCGTAAATGAAGGTCTATCCTCACTTATGAACGCCTGAACGCCGGTCCAGCCGATACTTCCCCTCCTCAACGGACTGGATCCCTCTTCTTGACGTATTTAGTCACCCCTTTCAAGTACTCAGTTTCTACTTCAGGTCACTCAAAGGGAGAAAAAACGCACCGAAGATCCCCCCGGATCTGCCCATTCGATTCTCGGTGTACCAGGTGCTGACACCAATTCCAAACGGCATTCAAGTTGCCAGCTTATTCACTTCTCAGATTCCTAGGTCGCCGTTCTAGCAAAACAAACGCGCGCCATCACTATTCTGCGGACATCTTAATGTCAAGGTTCAACAGAACCCTCAAACTCAGACGCTTTGGTCTCTCAGGTTTTTGAGAGTTCACGCCTCTTTCTCCTGGCATACATGGCGCGAAGAGATGGGACAAATCTGAACTCGCCGGACATGCCTTACGTTCCGTCCGCCCCACCTGCGAACAAAATGAACAGCATGCTTGGAATCGATGACAGAGAGTAAAGTTCGGGATGGTCCATCTGGACGAAAAAAGGTACATCTTTTACCTGCCACGCCCAGCCCCGTGTGTCACTTGCCTGCATGGAACTCCAGGCGCGGATGGACGCACGGACTGGAGTATTTTGCTTGTCCATTGCCCATCTCTGATGATAAGTGACGCAGATACCTCGGCTCTTGGTATCTTTTGACCACCGGCATCGCCGAGGGTTGGACGGTGCGAGCTTGGGTTGAGGGTGTTCGAGCTACTACTGAATACTCCCAGCAAATCCCCCATTTCTTCTTCGTTACCCAGCTCTAGCTCTCATCCTTACCTCTTCCTCTCTCTCAGATACCCCCGATACTCGCGCACAATACAGAACGGCACAACACAGCAGATAGATGGTCCGCTATACCACTGTTCCCCCGCCGCCACAGTGGCGTCGGGAGCACTTAACTTACTACAACACCTATACCTTGCACTCAAGCTTTTCGCTATCCCATCGACTTCCTCCACCAAACCGGCAACACCCATACCCCAAGTTACCATCTCCCCCGAATGGCTTCGACACCATAGAATCGTTCTCCTTCCTCCGACTTCCTCAACCAATCGCGGCAACGCTTCTTTTCCACTCATGGCCCAGCAACTTCTAGGCTTGAGCTTGAGCTTGAGTTTATGGTTGGCATACAAACTCCGTTAAGTTTTTTCCTCTTGAGTCCTCTTCTATGTGCATGATGATCGATCAAGAAGCCATTGGCACCAATACGGAACCCATCACTCAGGCTCACGCGTGTGAGGTCATCAACCTCCAGACTTGGAATTCCCTATGGTCAGTCGTCCCAATGCAAGGATCGATTATATTGAACTTGACCTCCAGAATTCCAGCTGGAATCACGCACGCGTACCCTTCATCTTTGCTCCTCCCAACGCGCACGCTCCTCGGACATCCCTCAAGCGATTGTTTCTTCGATATGCATTCATTTGTGAGTTCAATCGAACAAGCTGCGCGATCAATATGACGGATATAAGTGCATGATGGTTCACGCCGGGCCTCGTCCTCAGGCTCTCCGATCCAAGACCGTGTTGTCGAATATCCTCAATGCCAATCAAGAAGACGATAAGAACCTCCGATTCTCTTGGACATATGTCTCTGCGCACCGCGATGCGGTGTGGCGTACGTGCTTACTACTAGTGCTTTACGACCAAGATCGGGAGGTCCGAAGTGTGCACTTTGTTGTTTTTTTCTTGCTCCGAGACTCCGAGCCCGGACTCCGTAGTAAATTATATGGGGGTAGTCTTTTATTACGTTTTTACAGTTTCTCCTCCCGGGATCGTCAGCGGAACCCTGGAAGACCGGCCTCTCAACACGTTGACGATTCACGAACCACCAGGGTTGGCTGTAAGAGGTAATTGCTCATTTGTTTATGTATTCCCGATGACTGCTCACGAGGACTCTACGATAGAAACTCCAGTCGTTTTTCCGACTCTTCGGGGTACTCTCGAGCGGCGGATCGAGGACTGGGGCCTACGGTCACTGGCATGAGCTGGAAAAAACCCCAGTGCTTGGATAGCTAGAAGACGAGAAAGAGAAAACGATGGGGAGAGGAATTGAACAAAGAATTTCTTCGTATCGTAACTCCTGTGCACGACGAGAACGCGAAACTGCGCATGGGTGTGAGCGACCACCATGCAGAAATCCCAGCTGCACTGCCAATTACGACCAGCGCGGATTTCACCGGTCAACACGTTTACGAGTAAGTACCGGCGAAGAAGTTGTCCGCCAACCCCCAAACCCGTCCAGCTCTGCTCAAGTGGACAGTCCCCAGAAAGTGTCACACGATGATTGGTGGCAATAATCCCCAATTCTTGCTGGATCTTTGCTCACCCTGCACAGGATTTCGGGAGGATGGAAGGACGAACAGAATATCGGGAATATTTCCGAGCAATTGCAAGACACCGAGTACGACACCACGTTTCCGGTGTTCACGTATATGTATTCCTGGATTCCACCAAACATACGACGAACGTAGGCTTTAAACGTACAAATGCCGCAGGAGAGAGGACTTAGAAGGAACAAACGTTGGCTTGGCACAAGGCTAAGAGCAAAGTGTAAATAGTCTCCATTGAAGTGTTGAATGCATCCATCCATCGATCCAAGTGTTATCTGTTATCTTGCGGCGTTAGACTTGAGGCTCTGAGGGAAACAGGTGCCGAGAGAGAGGGTGTCCGTTGAGCTGCCAGTGGGACTTGTTCTTGGCTCGTTTTGCGTCCTTCCGTTGCAGCTTTGTGTGGGATTACATGGACCGGGTGTGCGTTTCGCTGCCAATCAAAGATGCCTTCACGTTCCTCGAACCCCTCGACTCCTCGCGCACGAGAGAGATGCGAATTTCTTGGCATACAGAATCACAGTTGTATCATCATGCGCAATGCACAATTCCTCCAATTCCGCCCTTCCGAAGGGTTGCGGTGTGAGGTGTGAAGGCAACCCACTTCTCCCATCAATGACAACAGCTGACCGCTGAGGGTATCTTCGAAATATAGGACGTGAGTGAAATAGGTGTCAGGTTTTCAGACTAACTCATCACGAACTCAGAATATCTTTCGAACATGACTTCCACCTGTACAGGGTCGACGGTAAGTCCGGGCCTGTGAGCCCAAAGCTTAAACCCAAGTCTTCTATGCCTCAGGACGATGGCAACCTGTGAGTGGTGCATACGGACCATGATCAGCCGTCTGTCACTCCTCGCAGCGCACTTGGAAAATGGTGGTAGTAGAAGCGCACCGTACGGAGTTCTTCTTTTCTTCAATGCGAAAACATCGCGACCATCGCCCACACCTCTCACAATCGAGCCTGAGTGGTTGGCAGACAAAGTGGGGTGTGTGTCTTCGGATGGATGTTTTCCGGATCATTTCATACAAGCACCCATGGAGTGGCAGTAGTTAGACCCGTCAAAGGATGTCTAACTGTGCAGGTAAGAAAAGACTAATCCCGATACGAATAATGTTACTCACAGGTGATATCGTGAATATTCCCAAGCCACGATGGGGAAAGCGCTCGGAATGTTAGCTGACATGTCCTCAAGTGGTGGAAATACGACGCTCGTTGATTCGATGTCTCACAGGAAAGAGGTTTTGAGATATGTCTTCATTGGACGGGTTGAGTTTGCTCCGAGGTTCAGTCGGTGTCAAGGCCCAAGGGCCTCAAAAGCGGGTTCAATCTCCTATGGCACACCATGACCGGAAGCTGGAGACCGAGGACATTGAACCTCATCTGAGTAGGAATACTAATGAAGCCTGAATGCTTTCTTACCTTAGTGTACTGTAGTTGCATCAGCAGTTTAGGTTACAGTACGACGACCTCGCGGTCAACGTGCGGAATAAGCTACCATAGGCGGCATTGATCGCGTTGCGTGTCGTCTTCACTGCATGTTCTTGGAGAAAGTCCTAAGGGAGAGCATCTTCTTCCCCGAGTCATGCCCATTCTGCCCGGTCAGATCTAGTTCAAATCCGTCAGATAAGTAGTATTAGTATTTTAGCAATTAACAACTGTACTCACCACGTTTCCATTGACAAAGAGACAAGGTAAACTTGAACGGAGAACCCCCACGCCCCAATTCGATAATTCGATGCTTCGCATGACCAACCGTGCAACGAAATCATCAAGCAAGCGCAGGAGACAGTCAGGCGTCGCGAAAGAAGCACTTCGAGAAAAGCCGGATGACTGCGGCCGACCGACGCTCAGTCTCGACGTTGTGGCCATTCGTGCCTGTTGAGAGACTGGATCCTTGGTTCTCCTTGGTCCAAGCGCGTTAATAGAGCGATTGCAGTCAGATCAGTACTGGTGAGACAGTAGGGGCAAGTACGACCGAAGATGCTGAAAGAATGTGGAAGGGAGGAGGTACGAGGACGAATAGAAGATGGCTCCCCGAGTACATGCCACTGAGAGGCCCCAGGATCGCGACCATCTGTTCATGATACGTCTACCGCTGTTTCGACTGCAACTGCTGCTGAAGCAGGACTGGATCATGGAAGTAATCATATTTGAGGGCCAATGTGGTTGTGGTGGAGCAAAGAGGGAGACAACACTTCCGCAGATCATAAGCAGATCTTGAATCTTGACTTGTTATTCAGCAATGATTTCGATGATCTACTACAAGCAGTACAACTAGAAATGCTACAAGTATGTACATGAGGTCGTCAGGGCAATACTTGGATGGATAAATACCACTATGTTATATATGTCAAGTCAAACGCTGACGGGTTGCACTCTCCAGTGCCTGGACGACATGGCTTGCTGTTGGACGATTGGCTGGGTGATGTCTCCAACACAAAGTCACCACCTTCCACAAACGATCCGACATCATGACATCTACAGTGATTGAAGGTCTCGGTGGTCGGTTTCCTTTCAACACATGGTGAATGATCTGGTGTTCTCTCAGCGTTTCGAATGGGGGGTTGCCAGTGAACAGCTACATAGTCACTTTGTCAGCCATGAAGGGAAATATTATCAGGCCATGCTTACCTCGACAACAGTGAGCGCAAATGAATAGATATCGCTAGCATACGTAGGGCAGCTGCTTGTCATATTGAACTGCTCCGGGTTAATGAGTTCTGGTGAAAGCCAACGTTTTGCCCCACCACATGCTGAGCTATTGCCGGTTGATTCTGCGATAACAGACATTCCAAAATCGGCGAGACGAATTCTCCCATTATCATCGACCAGGATGTTTGCCTAGGAAAGCAGAAAATCAAGGTTAAGTTCAAGTCAAGGGCGGCGATTGTCGCCCACAGCTGTACTAATGACTCACGCCACGCAGGTCACCATGAACGATACCTTCTTCATGGAGATATGATAGACCGAGTGCCGTCTCATAGCACTGTTTCAGTGGGACATGTTGTCGGTAATAAGAACCAGTTCCAGTAAAGTCCTCGCCGACGTACCCATTGATTAATCACTGCATCGCGGTTATGGTCCGACAGCTTACCGCTTTCCTTCAAGTTGTCCATGTGGTTGAGGATGTTACCATGCTCCATCCAAGGCAACACCATGCAAATGGAGTGCTTAAATACACCTTCAGATACCCCGAGGAATGGAAGGATGTGAGGATGGGCTAGATCCTGCCAGAGCAATGATTCTCGGTAGAATGCCTATGCCTCAAATCAGCGTCGGCATCTAAAGCGGAGGAGACCAAAGGTGAACGAACCCGTTTCAATCTGATCTTTGCAACGTCCGACGACATCTTGAAGGCTCGTAGACACTTGAGCGCAACTTTCATGTTACCAAATTGCCCGCAATATACGTCGGCGAATCCGCCGCCAACAGGGGCCTCCCTGTCGTGACATTGGACGCCACTCAGGAAAAGGGCAGTCGGCATGCGGTCGTACTGCAGTACGAGCTTCAGAGACAGGCGGCGTAGTTGCGCACGTTTGATGCGGTAGGTTGTCGATGGTTCATTCGAGGTGGATCGCGTTGGTGTCGGCATGGATAACATCTGATACCAGGAAACGTGTTAGTATCAACAAACCCAACCATCACTACGAAGCATGCGAACCTCCCATACGGTATCAACAGCAAGTTGCGCACCATCGTCCTTTAGAAGTGATAGCTCAGAGAAGTCATCGCAGTCCAGCGCAGTCTTGATGGAGTGCATGACCTGTTCCCGGGCAGTCAAGCTCGCAGTGTGTACCGGAGGTATTGGAATGGGTAGCGGAGGCATCTCGTCCGTGTGCTCAATGACCTGTTGTTCGTAGATCTCCGACTTTCGTTGCATCTCCTTGCGCCAATGGGCAACTTCTTCCTTGCGTTTCCCTTTCTCCTCAGATGCTGCCGCCGGAGCAGAGGAAGGTGGGTCGAATAACTTGTCTATTGGAGAATCATCAAAGTATCTTGCAACTAGATAAAGTTCGGCATCCGTGAGCTGGGTACTGGAATAAGATCAACGCAGTACATACCTGGCCTTGGAACGCTATGCACCCCCCACTTCATATCAGTACGCCGTCTTGCAGGGCTTGAGCTTGCGTCGGATATAATGTTCGAATCGTCCAACTCAAGCTTGGGAACTGCCTTTCGATGCACCACTCGCCGTCGACTGGTACCATCTAGCCTTCGTGGCTCTGAACGTGTCCTCTGAAGAGGATTGGAACGGTCACGTGCGGCTGTGTCCGTCGTCCCAATCTGCTTGCGTGGTGTCGAAGGAGTGGAAAGTAGGGCGGCGGTAGCCTCAGATATCGACCGGGATACCTGCATGCCTTCCGGTAGATTGGGCTTTCTCCGTAACGACCTGTCGGAGGTCGCATTTCCTGGAGAGCGTCGGAACTCACTTCGACCTGCGCGTAAATCGTAGTCGTGGCTTTGAGTTGTACGATGACTTGCAAAAGTACGGGATTTAATGGGGACCCCTGGAGCAGATTTAGGGAGTGGGAAGACTTCGTCGTTGTCGCTGGGTAATGGGGGTTCGGGCTCTGATAAGCGTCTAGGTCTCCTCGGTTTTGAGTTGACCGGTAAAGTGATCCTAATATCTGGAAGATGTTCCAATAGGTTTTGCCAAGATGGATCTACATTAGTAGAGAAGAAGCCTTTCTCGACATTGTGTCCCATGTGCGCGACATGCCTGAATGATCCCTGCACTGGTGCCGAAATTGAAGGCGAGTGTCTGTGCTTCCTTGAAGTGGTGGCGATGAGGGACGGGCTCACGTTGGTGGTGTTGGGAGATGATGAGTTTGCCGACGGGATCGTTGAAGAAGGGGGTGGATCTGGGCTGAGCAATTGGTACCTATGTTTCTCTTCCTCCAACGGTGATATGCGTGACACGTGAGTGAAGGACCCCTCTATCGGTCCTGAAATGGTATGAATGGTATGAACTTGGAGGTTCTTGGGTTTGGGAGAGAGGATGTGAGGGGGCATGGCAGAAGGGGTTGAGGAACAGGAGGGGGTGGTAAGGAAAGCGATATAGAGTGGGTGGGAGATGCTATCGCGTCAATCCAGACACTGCCTCGAAGTACTTACGAGGCTAAGAGACGAGGCGCCGAACTCCCATCGGATTTGGTGCGCGGACAGTCACGGACACCGCTGCTCAGCGCTCAGGACGACACCCGGCGCCCCCCTCTCAGCGGCGTGTGTGCGGAGGTATGATGTATTCTCGATATCTTCCTGTTTAAGGGGAGATACAGATACCAGAACCTGCAAATTTGACAGCAGTCAGGTGGACATGACGTCGATTCCCTAGAAACATAATGAATTTCGTACTGAGAAATACAAGCTGTAAATGAAACATACAATCAGTGGCAATTCCATGACTCGGTCAAGTCCAGGGTGAGGTGCATGTTGTTCGCAGACAAGGAGCTCATGGCCAGAGACCGTACGAATACCGGGATGTTGAGTTGTGCATTGCCGACCCGCCTGTCTGGCTAACGATGACTGTTGAACTGTTTCGGCGATGCTCCTTCAACGTTACAGTCCTGGGTGCATATTATTAGACGTGCGTTGCTCAGGAATAGCAGTAGTGGGATTGACGGACAATTTGAAACAAACGTGGGGGCATGTCGCAAACCGACCAGTACGGATATTCGCCAGAGCAAGCGGTGATTGACATTGGATTCGACCAGAATCTTCAGATGTTACATTGATGCTTCCGTCGCACACGGCTCTTGAGATGAGCTTGCGGATGATTCAGCCACGGTCGTCGCGTTGCAGTGCATCCAGGCCGCCACGCAATTACACGGTTATGGCCGTGGCGAACTTGTGGAAGGGCACCGCGAGGTTTACGGTGTACTTCGGAGAAGCTAGTGAAACGATAGGTGATTTGAAAGTCGAATCCGTCACTGGCCCGAGATCATTGATACTGGGAAGAGGGGATTGTGAACAGGAGACGAGGATGGCGCATGTCGCCGTCACGGTGGACCCGACGTGTCAGTCCAGTCCATCTCAATCAACACGATTGCCTTCATAATATCGTAGCGCGACGGATTAAACATGAGAAGGGCTGATGTAGAGCAAGATGCGAGAAATATATGCTTACCTTGGTGGCCTATTGGTCTCGCCGAGGTTGTTACCTCCGAGTCCGGAAGATTGACAATGTGATCCGTTAGCGGGAAATAGCCAGCATTTTCCGATGGGTCTTGTCTTTAAGATCTCCATAGGGTGTCCTTCAGCAGTGGAAGCATGGATGCAGCATGTAGAACTCGTTCTGCAGGTTTGGATCTGAAGATGTTGCCAACTTGAAAAGACGAATGCGGACTTGATCGGCATTGGGCCGGATTTGTCGTGGATTGGTTGTCAGCTTCCCCTACTATGACGTTCTTCCGCAGATTGGCAGAGAACGGCAACATAAAAGGTGAACATACACACCATAGCAGCCATCGCAACACACACCCTTTCTTCTCACCCACCACCACCGTCTACAATGACCAAAGTCGTTTCCCCAACCTCCGACGTTCTTCTCTACTTTTTGGCAATGTGAGTCGAATTCCCCTGCGCAGACTGTTGGGAGGGGTGCTAACTGGTTGTTCAGCTTCGTGCCCCCTGTTCCTGTGTTTTTCAGTCAGGACCAAGTAAAATACTGTATTTCGCGCTCCTGCTAACCACTACTTTGTGGCTCACAGAACGCGGTTTCGCTGCTGGTACTGACACTCACAGACCGTCCTCATATTTCTCACTTTGACCTCCCCTGCGTCCATAGACTTCTGGATCAACATCTTACTCTGGTTCCTTGGCTGGATTCCTGGTGTCATACACGCCTGGTATGCCCGTGCTTCGCCTCCCCATCTCTCCGTACTCAAGCACCTCCAGGTACATCATCTCCAAGAGCGAGGGTGCTATGTAGAAGTCTACCCTACTTCCTCCGTTTCACCAAACGGAAATATTAGTTCATGTTCACGATTCATTCACGACTTTCCACGCCTCTGTTCTGTTTAGGTTGTATGTAATCTTTGTCACTCTATTCATCCCTGGCCCTGGGCATAATCCTTGTTAATGTAACATAAAACAGACCTCGTCGAACGTCCCTTCACTAGGGCTTCATGTTCATTCGTATCCATCAATACTATGCGATCGCACTTGGACTGTTAAGACTTCGAACCCAGAATAAATAACATCCGAAATAATTCAATATACACTACCAAAGATCGTGGGGACAGGTATCGTTGACGGGATACAGCAAAATTGACAACAATATCCTGATGAGAATGAGGCAAATCCACAGAAAAACAATGCAACAGTGCAGTTGCGCATAGAGAGGATGCATACTGGCCCACAGGGCGGCATCTAATCAACCTTCTTCACTTCGCCTGGCTGTTTCCGTTCCAATATTTGCACCCATTTCTTGGGGAACCAGCCTTCCCGACCTTCCCGCGTGCGTCCTTTCCACCACTCACTACCCTCAACCTGTCATTCGCCATAAGTCACATATTATGCCGAGTATCCGTGACACGTGAAAACGTACCTCTATCCGTGGGTCCACCTCCATACCTGTGGCTGGATCCAGCTTTCCCATAACCGCAACAATTTCATTCTCCTTCAAAGCCAGCTCTGACGGAGAGCTTGCTTCGAATGGATACAATGCCCTCGCAAAGGTTAGCTGGGAGGGATCCAATGGGGGAAGCATACCAGGTTGACCACCCGCGGCAGCCAACTCGGCCTGCTGAGCTTGTTGACGCTCCGTCAGGATGCGCACGAGTTTATGCATTGCATATGGAACACCGAAGACGGCGAGAAGGAAGATAATGAGAGGCTTCTTGCTAGGCTTCGGCGTTGGTGGGCCCGGTGTTGGTCCCTGCACCGGTCGGCCATTGAGGAAATCACGGAACTCTCCACGCAACTGCCCTGCATTCCCCCGGTTTCCGGTGAGGACGTCCTTCATCCACCTCACCAGGCCAAACAACCCAAGAACGCTGCCCAATGCGTTCCTTAGCTGGCCGAATTGGTCGATGACGCCAACCATAGCGAAGAAAGATGAGTGAGTTGCCATGAATGTCGATTCAAGCATCTGAGCGACACCAGAGAACGTTTGAACAATGGAGTGAAGGAGGGCAAAAGTGTGTTGAGTTGTCGACTCCAGTGACTGTGAGAGGGAGGGATTCATGGGGTCGAAAGGACCCGGAGGACCACCAAATCCGCCGTAGATCCCTGGCATGGCACCGTACATGTTGTTCATGCCACCAAAACCACCGCCATACGACCCGTATCCGCTATACCCCATCCCTCCAGCACCATACATACTGTTCATTCCATACGGAGAGGCGTATGAAGATCCAAAACGGTTGTAAGGTGTATTGTAGGCGGATCCGTATGTATTAGTGAGAGCGGTAGAAGTTGCGGGGAATGCGGTAGCGGCGGAGGTGCTAGCAAGAGCTGCAGGTCGGGCGGGAATAGAGGGGGTCGATGGTGCCGCTGGGGCTGCGGTAGTCGACGGAGCAAGGGCCGGGGCGGGCGAAGGTGTCGCCGAGGCCCCTCCAAGCTCCCAAGGTTTTGGTGGTGAAGGCATAGCTCGTCGTCGAGGACAACGACAAAGAGGCCTTGGACGATGAAAGTTGGTGAGAGAGTGGGGATGAGATTGGCGCCTGTGAAATCATGGCGCGGTAGTGGTTGATCCGGCAATTGCCACAACCGGATTGGTGGAAGGACAGAACAAGTCCCTTTCGTCGATTCCCGAGTGTAGATCGTGAATAGGACATGCGAAATGAGCTGCAAACATTGTATTTCATAAGCCAAGATGAGAGAGGGATACTTGGAAGTATGCGCCATAATCGAAGTGAAGATAAGAGGTCATGACGCAGAGGACCAAAGCGCCGGAGACTGTTGTTAACGTTGATAACTTAGTCCAGCGACGGGTTGAAAGACGACAAAAACCCACCTCCGTTATTATAAGTTAGCCTCCATACCTCAGCATGTCGCACCCTCTCCGCTTATCATCATCTCGAACTTCCTTGAGACATCTTCCAGTATATACTCTTTCCTCCTGTGCAGCCAGCTCACAGCCCAATCGTCGAGAAAACGGTATGTCCGATCCCCCTGCGCCATGAACAACCAGCTCACCCCATTATGACATACACACATTTCATAGATATTGAGACATTACGAGGAAATTACAACGCGTACAATCGTACAGTACACTGGTTGCGTGCGTCCTTGAGGTGACGAGCACGGAAGAGAAACGTGAAGACATCAAGCCGGTTCAATAAAAGCAGGGAGAGAGGGGGTTGCATATGCATATCTAGTGAGGAGGGGAAGAGAACAATCATAAGGAAGTTTAGTCGGTAAATCTTTGCAGGGGAGTTGTCAACCGTGTCAAGTGGCGCTCATTGAATGCGTCTACCATTAGGGAAAGTCTTCGTCTTCACCACAGGAGAATTGTCCGCGATAACCTCCGTAGCTTCGCGCATCAGCGGGGACACTCCTGCGGGCAGCGCATTCGATCCAGGCTGGAACTGTGTCCCAGCGTATGCACCAAAAGGTGGTTGATCCTGAGCGGTGGCGGCGGCGGCCTCTGCCTCCATGGCCCGCACATCTTCCTCCGTCAAAGGGGCACGGATTCTCGCCATCGCAGGGCCTGTGGTATTGAGGCGCAGGTGTCGCCACTCCTGACACGTCAATCTGAACGTGCAATCCACCATTTCCTTGTAGTGCAGACAGATCTCGTTTAGCAGCTCGCTCTCGAGTGCACCTTCCAGGAGCCAACGTCCATCTGTGTCTCGGTAGAATCGCGCGCAAGCGGGGCGAGGGTAGCTGCCTGGGAGCTCGAGGACGACCTCCGAAGTCATCTGTGACATGCGTGGGTCGGCGAAGGGGGCGGGGGTGGATTGGGAGTTGATAGAGTCCTGGGACAATCCTGCGGTGGGTTCCTCGTCGACATCCATGTCGTTGATGTCGTTACCCTCCTCATCCTCGTCGAATAATCCAGCTTCTTGCGCGGCCTTCAACGCGCGCTGCTGGAGCGCGATGTTTCTTTCCAGGATACCCATCTCCTGGCTGAAGACCTGAGACTTCTCCTGAAGTTTCCGCTCAGCAGAAGTAGGGATCCCTTGTCCCCCACGGGTTACGCGTTTGGGGGCGTTGACCCCACCGTGACGCCTCTGCGGGCGGGTCTGCGGTTCTCCGGAACTGAGGGCGGCAGACCAATGGATGGACGCGTTAGGCCTACGCTGTAGGGGCCCTCTCCCGAAAGGCTTCTTGGGCGTGCGAAGGACAGGTCCAAGCGTATAGCGGGCGTTTTGACGAGGAGTGACCGGGACTGCCTTGTTCTTCAGCGTGGGTAACTCCTCGTCGTCAGATAGATCGGACAGAGAGGAGTCGCTGGCGGAAGACGGTGACCTAGAGAGCCCTGATGGCTGGTATGAGAAGTCCGAACCCGAAGAATACTGCGAATCTGCTGTGGACGAAGATGCCTCGTGGAACTGCTCAGCATTGGCATCGGAGTTCGACTCGGCCACGGATTGCGGTTCCAAGTCGTACTTGAATCCCTGGCCTGGCACGTTCGTGGAGATGGATATTGTCTTCGCCTCTGGGTAGAGCTCTTGGATGCGTTTGAGCATGGCCACAATTTCCTGCTCGTGGCCATGACCGACGGTCTGCTCATAATTCACATTAACTACGGTATCGCAGGGAATTCGGAGAAGACATACGTTGACAGGCTCGGGAGGCGGGTTCTGCTGTACAGGAGGTTCCTCAGCCTCAAGGGCTCGGAGCCTTGCTGCACGACGAGTGTTGTATCCGTGAGCCATATGGAGCGCTGGAAGATTCCTACGTCAACCAGTGGCACACTCACCAAGAAACCTCATTATACTCACCTAGCGTGGAAGTGTAGTCGTCGCGTTGGTGATGGGATGTGCGTTGTATGCTGGTGTTGCTGAAAGTGGCGTTCAGCTGAAATCTCTTGAGGAAACGCGTCGAGGGGGATGAAAGTGGGAAAGAAGATTGAGATGCATGCACACGTTCAAATACTCTGCTCGGTAGGTTGTCTTTGACACTGCCAAAGGATGCTTTGACTTACGCGTTGTTCTGCACAAAGGATGCTTTGGCCAAGATGAATGAAACGGACCTCAGACATCAAGCGCCAAATTTCCTTTTTGGGACCGGTGGCAAGGCCATGCGGCATTTTGGGTGAAGAGCCATTACCCTTTTGCAGAGGCACCCGTTGCTCATATGGGTTGATCTATTGTTCTAGGGCTATGCGAAGCTTTGCAGTGACAATCCAAATACACATGGTCCAAGCGTGCGTTGCTATATTCCAATCCAGGCGGGGTGGTCCCGATCTCCTTCTCGACGGGATTGTGTTCTCAAGGCCACCGAATAGTCTCCTCCCCTCCAAAGCAGAGCCGCGGTACTCCCTATGTTCAGGAGAATGGATGCGCGACCTCTCAAAGCGATCCTTCCGTTAGCCGCTTCGCCAGAAAAAAGGCGAGACTTGTGGCCCATCGCACCGTCCAGGACGGCTAATCACTTCGGAGTGGACGGAGAAACACACGGAGAGCCACCAGCTTACGGAATAATGGACACGGAGAACGGGTCTCAGGAGCGATGGCAACCGGGCTAACGATTGGTCTTGATTGTGGGCGTCGAGCCTCAAACAGGAAGGGGGTGCAGCTTGATTGGTCCGCGCGGTCGGCTTGATTGGTTGGACCCACATGCGGACAATGGCCTGCCGAGAATTGGTTTTCAACCCCCTTGAACAAACGATCCACGTGATGCCCTCCGTCTCCCGTATATAAAGTCCTGAACGGCCATTTGCTCCTTGAACTACAACCATTATCATCAAGGACGACTACCCGCCTCGAAAGCTCCCGGCAGTAACGCGCATTCACCAAGACCATACCATCACGCCCTCACAACCCAACGGCCACAACGACTCTTCAATCATACACCACCTCCAACACATCATCTCCAACACACCATCTCCCACACACCATCTCTAACACATCGTCTTCCTACTCATTTCCCCATTCATCCCATTCCACTACCGCAACTCCCTTAGACTCGTTGATCGACTCATCACACATCATGTTCCGTCTCTTCCATCCTTACGCCCGCCCTTCTGCTCGCCCACGCGCAGCAGCCAACTCCTCCAAGGCCGCGAATGCCACGCGACCGGCGACAAGAGAGGACGAGCGGTACACAGTCCCTGGTGGACCACCTCTCACACGCTCCTTTTCCAGTTTCTCTTTTATCGGCCCTACTCGTAACGATCCTCAAGTATCTCGCCGCTTGCGTCGCGAGGGCTCTGCCTTTATTGCGACCTCCACGGAGAGCACCCAAGAACCCAGCGAATCCGATAGCGATAGTTACCGCTCTTCCGACACCCAGCCCTCCAGCAACTGTCCCCCTAAACAGTCTTCCTCCAAACGTCCTCCGAGGCGTCGTGGCCACTTTTCCGCTGTCGCTTCCGACTCCGAAGACGAACCTGATATTCTTCCCCCCAGTGCACGGGCCACCCCTGCCACATCCGGAACCTCTAAGCCCACCAAAGCTCAACGCGAGGCGACGAATGCGGACCGTCATCGCCGTAAGGCAGCCAAAGCAGATCAGGGCCAAAGGGCCAGGGAGAAGGGAACTTCGAGGACCTGGAAAGGCCAGCGGCTCTATGAAGAGACGATTCGCAGAACCGAGGCTGAGAGGGCTGAGAGGGCGAGGGAAGCTGACGAGGCGTTCAGGCCTCTCGAGACTGAGAGTGTCAACCGGCAACGTCGTCGTGAAGCTGAAGAGGCAGCGGCGGCCCACCTTGCTGCGGAGATGCGTCGCCGCGAAGCTGAAGAAGCTGCACGTCGTGTTGCAGAGCAAGAACGAAAGGTGCGTCCTGGTTTCCAACTTATAAGTCCAATGTCCTAACTCCTCTCCCGTAGCGCGCTGCCTTCTGGGAAGGCTTACGCCGAGAACAGGTATGTCGAGTCTTTTGTATAGTCTTTTGATCCTCCTCATATTCCTATTTCAGGAGGCTCGCATTGCTCAAGAGCAGGCTGAACGCCAGCGCGCAGCACGTGAGCGTGCCGAACGTCAGCGCGCCGAAGAAGAGGCTGAACGCGACCGCCTCAGACGCGAGAAGGCCGAGAAGGACGCGCAGGACCGTCTTCGCAAGGAGCGCGAAGCTCAACAAGTCCAAGCCTCTGCCGAAGCCTGGTACAAGGCGTACAATGCGAAGTGGGCCATGATCCAGGACACCAACAGCGCCGTCCCACCCCTTCTCTTCTCCGAAATCCCGTGGCCCCTGCCCACCATCGTTCAATCCATCGCCGACATCAATTACGAGGCTGTCAAGTTCTTCGTCTTCTACCCTACCCGCCCTGGCTTCGAAGGGGCCCCCAACAAGAAGCGTGTCCGCAGCGACATGCTCAAGTTCCACCCCGACAAATTCGTTAACACCACTCTTCCACGTGTTCACCCAGCTGATAGAGAGGCTGTTGCGGAGGCCGGGCTTCTCGTCTCGAAGATCCTCAGCCAGATCTTGACTGAAGCTCGTTGAGCTTGTCTTCCTTCCACTGCCTCACACCCCGGTCCATCATCATCGTCATCGGTTACCTCGCTATCGTTATCCCGTCATTATTTGGCTTCTACGTTGATGACGCTTTCATGTATGCATTATGCCCCTATGCCCCCCCAAGCCCTATGCCTTCCCTTTTTCTCACTGTTCCAGGTGTATCGTTCTATCTCTATTCCCTTGGTCGTTTCGAGTTGTAGCCGTTTCCGTTCATGATTACAAACTTACGACCAGTACGACTTAGATACGAAAGCACCACTTATTATAATTAAAGAAGAACGATCAAGAAGCGATTAATGTAATACAATTGTCTCCAGATCTACGAAGTACTCAGTCCAACTTTGGTGTATTGCGGATTCTTGACCGACTGTCATTCTCGTATCTTGGTTGGCCATGAAAGCGATGTTCAACATTCAGTGCGCTTCAGCCAGACTCACTACGGACCGTCGACCAACCACTTCTGAAAAGTTGATGTCTTCCCTCAAGACCCCGAAGGACAATATCGCCTCGGACGGTCAAGCACGTCCACTCATAATTCCAAAGACTGTGATGAATGTCGCAGCTGTGTCGAACTAAGTCAAACAGGGACAAATAGCATTAAACAATGCGGTGAGACTATGTTTACTGTGTGCAAGTACAGTCTGACAGGTGGTAGGTAGGGAGGACAGAGTAGTGTGATGTCGAGTCAGGATACAAGAGGATGTAATGCGAGTGATGACAAAACAAGACGGGTAAATGCGATAAAGATCAACGACCACGCACTGGAGAACAAAGATGAAGGGCAATTGAATGAGCGTAGGTGGGGTGAAGGTGTGATGGTGTGATACACTGGGACGACGACAATGGCAATTTTGATAGCAGCGTGGAAAAAACAGCCTAATTGATGCGAGATGAATAGTCCTGGTAGAGTCGATCCACAAAAGCAGGATCCGACTGTTCGATGAGATCGTGTTTTTCAGTAAGTAACACCTTATAATAAGAGGGGACGACTAACGTAAATCAAGCCCAAAATCTCTTGCACGAATTGCTTTCGAGGGAGTTTGGGGTTAGGAGCTTTGGAATGTACGCCCAACGCGGAGAGAAGTACATGTCTTGCCTCGTCGGGGCTCAACGAAACGTTCATGGCCTCCGCACCATTGTTTGTCCCATTGTCAGTGGTGTGCTTCCCGTTGACGGGAAGGGGCGGAGGCGCTGGAGACTTAGCCACAGAAGGTGCGCCTGGCTGCGACACCATGTCTACTGTTTGTGCTTGACCGTGGTTTGGATCATCCCACCCCTTCTCAATCTCCTCCCTCTCACGTTCCCTGTCCACAGCACGTTCTCTGCGGCTCTTGCGCTTCCCGTTCTGCTTCTGCTTCTGCTGTTTCTTAGAGAAGACAGCTGGGTCGCTCAACGCGCGAGTGTCAGAGAAGTCCAGCTCGACTACGTCTGAGTCTTCAGGGTCACGCTCATCAACAGGAGCTCGTGGATAGGGCCAGAGATCCGAGTCGGCTTGGAAGGGAATCAACGCTCGTTGACGAGGCTGAGAGGATTCTGCCGATGGAGATGCAGCCTTAGCAGTCACAGTGGAGACGGACGTCTCCGAGGTCATCGTCCTGGCAAGTGGCTTAGCTGAGATACCATTGGGAGGCAGTAAGGAGTGCGAGTGGGAATCGTAATTGGGTAGTGGAGAGCGATTGCCCATTTCCCGATTGATAACCCGCGGGGTCGCATCTCCTGCGATCCTACGATGTGTATCTTGATCCACTCGGGTAGAGCCATTCGGAGGAAAGGATAAGACAGGGATATTGGAAGACGACGGACCAGAAGTGATAATCGCGGGATCTTCGAAGTCGATAGTGCTAGAGGTGGAGTAACCAGTATCAGAGTGTAGGGAATCGCTGTATTCATTGTCGCCTTCGTAACGATTGTTGCGAGATTTGTGCGAACTGGGAGTGCTGGGAGCCACGGAAGAGGTCCTTGAGCTACCGTCAGAAGCAAGTCCCAGAAGCGAGTAAATCACGTCTTGGTTCAAAATCTGGGGTAACGCGCTTGATGTCGGCTTAGGAGATACAATTTCGATTTCCTCAGGCTGCGAAGGTAGTGGGTGGGATGGTGTCTCTGTGGAGGTGTTCAGGGCTGAAGCAAAGATGGTATCCAGCAGTGCGAGGCCTCGAGGAGGATTCGGTGATGTGGCAGGGACCGAAACACTGGATTGCAAAGAGGTCTTTCCACTGAGTGCTTGTAGCAATATGTTCGCAGACGGGGAGCTTCCGTCTTGGACGGACTGAGAAGCGACAAGATGTTGTGAAGGGGGCGCTTGCAGCCTCGCGAAGAGCATGTCGACTTCAGAGCTGGTGTGGTGGTGATTGGCCACAGGACGGCTCTCCGTACTCACGCGGGGGGTGTTGTCATCTTGTGAGTAGTTAGCAGGGTGAAACACATGAGAGTAGGGAAAGATTTACCTGTACTATCTACAGACACTTCACTGGATTTGCGACTATGCCCACTCTCAATTCTGCGGCCTGGGACGTGTCTATATTCTTCCGGGTAGGGAAGGCCCTGCTTCACGTAAGAGTGAAGTCTGCGGAGCAACGAACAATGAACAATGCGTCTAAGAGGCGGTTCAACGGACAGAAGGGACGTACCGAAGCATAACATCTTTTAGGGGCTCTCTTTCATCGGCTCCGAACATCCAAAAGCCAAGAATGATTGGTATTCCCTTTGCTTCTCTCACATCGTCCTCCGAGTCGGTCGTGAACAGTGAGTCGAATAATGGCCGATGTTCCGATGGTAAAGGGTAGGGGAGATCCATTGACAACCTCTTTTCTGTGTACTCGGAGAAGTATCGATACATGAGGTAGCCGCCAGCAGAGTCCAACTCATCCTCTGGATAGATGCGTCGGTTGTAGTCGCCGGAGTTCATCCGATTGAGGATAAAATAACCATATTTTGGTTCATTGTGGCTGCAATAATTCATAAGGGTATGTTTATGAGCGTATTTCGCGTACAACAACGTACTGTTCGACCAGGAACATGCTTCCCTCAAAACCCTCCTTCAACCACCTTGAGCCATTGAACTGGTACAGGCAAACATGACTGAACTGATCAATGATAGATTCTATTGACGGATCTCTTCTGCGTAGGACTGTAAGGTTGTTCTGGTAGATTGAGTTGGATGCTACTTCGTGCTGTCGTTTGAGTTGCGGAGAGGATGTTGGTGGCCGGAAAGGCTGCGGTGGATGATGATGATGGTGGTGGTGATGATGATGACCATTCTGACCGCCCGCGTTGGATGTTGCACGTTGTCTACCACGCGCCATGGCGATGAAATGGGTTTGGCGAGAAAGGGAGGGAGGAAGAGGGGAGATGGAGGTGGGAAGCAAGCCAGACGGGGACTTGGAGGAATATACTCGACATTTCCCACCATTTCCATATATGGGACTTGGCTCCCCTAATTCCTTGTCTTTCACCGCCAGACAACACTTGGACAACACACCCTTCTTCTCTTTCTCCGTCATGAGCTTGGGCCTTCGACAGTGGCCAAATACCGCTTCAAGAGCAGCAAGGAAACTTGTGAGCTCGGTAATCGCATCGCAGTCGACGCCAATCACAACACAGCAGCTGTACAAGCTCGTTGTTCAAGAGGAATACAAGGCTGCAGGTCGAACCCCTCCTCATATTGGTCATGCACAAAATACCAGCACAAAACCTCCGCATCCTTCGAATATTATAAGGTCCATGAGGTACGTTCGTGTGTGTCGCGTTGGGTCGCCGGATCACAAACTCCCATTAAAGCTATATGAAGAATGTCGTTCTTCAAGACCTGCTGGAACGGAAGGAGGTCCAAAAGGTCCACACCATCCGCACCCTTTCGAAGGAGGAGATAGAGATGCGGCTCAAGTCCATGACCAAGGCTGCACGACGAAACGCCGAAGTCGCCACGACTGCCGATACATGGCTTTGGAAGCCGAGGACGCCCCCAGCCAAGGTAGAGCCAAAGCCTCCGAAGCCGCGGTTTGGCATAGAAGTTGGAGTGGAGGAGGACTGGTCGCATCTGAACAAGCGCAGACAGAGGGCGAGAGAAGCGTCAGTTGCACGAGATGTGGCTTGGGTGAGGCAGCTGGAGAGTGCGCGGAAAGAGGGACAGTCCGCGACGGTTTCGACATAATCTATTGGCACATTTAGCTGCCTGGATTCTAGGGTGCTATATTAAAATGGAACACCGCGTAAACTACTGGCTATGAAGATGCGGAAGGAGTCGACGTGGCCACAGTCTCGGGTGTCTTTATCGCTTCCTCTGGTGTCAGGACCAAGTTCCCAAGACGCGGAGGAGTATCCCGAGTGATAAACTCGCACATGACGGGTAATTTGTCGCATGCTAGACGTAGAGCTAACAAGAGCGGAGGCTGAGTAAGTTAGATGCTTAATGCAAGTGTACATACGAACCTTCGCGAGCCAGTTCTTCGCGAACGGCTACCCCACCAATCTCAAACAATACGCGGCCAGGTGCGACACTGAATGACAATCTCAGCTTCCGGTTCCTAAAATGACGGAGATCCCACATACCGAGTAGCCCAGAACTCGAATGAACCCTTGCCCTTTCCCATACGCGTCTCATTTCCCTGCAGAGCACAATCGATAAGTCATGACCCGGAATGCAAGCCTATTTGCTACGTACCTTTATGCAGACAGGAACGTCGGGGAACACGCGCATCCAAGTGCGAGCACCCTTCACGATTTTGAGCTTCCTCTTGATAACCTCCTCCGCAGCTGTGAGCTGTCTTGCTGAAAGCCTGGCACCATTCTCCCTAATACGGATACCCCAGTCTCCAAACGCAAGAGTAGTACCCTTTATTGATCCACCGGTTGGGATTGGCAGAACACCTTTGTGACGCTTGATGAAGTGGATTCGTCGGGGTGCAAGTTGAGACTTGAATCGACTCTGAATAAACAAAGGATTGACCAGAGGAGAAGGTTGTACTGGGGAGAGAATTGTTCGTCTACATGCAGTCAGCAAAGACCGCGCAGAAGGGAGGGAGAGCATCGTGGTTATCGAAGAGGAGGGATATGAACAATTTCGGATGTAATTTCTGTGGGATAAACAATTATAATTGTGACAAAACACAGGCGCCGCGCCTTTCGTTGTTGACCACCATCTCTGCGTCACTTTACACCCTCAACACCGGCACACTCGACCTCAATGAGTGACAGGAAACGACCATTCGAGGGTAATGGAGATACCGGAACATCAAAGAAGTTGAAAAGGTCTGCCATCGTCCGTTCCCTCATCGTCTGTAGTTAATTCTTGCGCCCCTCCACAGCGATGGCGTGAGTTTCCTCTCTTCTCATGTTTCTAAAGGTGAAGCTGCCTCTTACCATTGATTTGACCGCCTCTATAACCCCATTGTGCCGCCTCAGACATCATCCAATGGACCCAGTAGCTCCAGCACAGTGAGTTGATAGACCCATGACTTGCTTGGACGTGTCTCATACCTGTTCGTAGCCACTTGGAGATGATTTAATTGCGAAGAAGAGGGCTGAAATTGCGGCGAAGATCGCTGCTATGAAGAAAAGCCTCCCCGGATCCGCTCTTGCAACACCAACCGCTTCTGCCGCCCCTTCCACACCCGCATCTCACGCACCATCCCCGTCCCCTGGACCTGTTGTATCTGATGACCTTAATCGAAGAGTTGCCGAAGCGAAAAGGAGAGTTGCTGAGGCGCACAGCAAGGTGGCTTTGAAGGACAATCCGTATATGGTGAGCACCGCGTTGGTCTTCCAGCGTAGCATGCAATATTGAAGTACCACGACAGTCACTTCCGCAAACAGGGAAGAACAAGAACAAAGCCCCTGAACCGGCCCAGCAGGGCGCTGGTCTCAAAATGGCTGCTCATCCACTTCTGCTTGACAACTCAGTACCCGCTCCACAGTCCAAGAAGGACAGATACAAACCCATGCAACCCAAGTTCGCATCCATTAAGGTAACGCACGCGTCACTGAACATTTGATTCACCCTAATGGGCCATTGTCAATAGGCGAATGCTCGTAATGCACCAACACCACCGCCCGTGACGACGCCATTGATTCCGTCAGAAATTAAGGCCAACCCCTACGCTTCAGGCTCTGCGGCTGCTCCTGAAGGTGGGTTTGAAGGCGCCCCCAGAGAGCGTCATGGGCGTAACTTCCGGTTCAACCCGAAGGGCAAATACGTCCAGTTGGGTAATCAAATCCGTCAAGAGGCTCAGTTGGAAGAGCTCAAACAAAGGATCGCGGAGAATGCCAAAAAGGCGGGCTTGGATTCGGAGTTTGAGACGCTGGAGAAGAATATCAGGGTATGTCGTTCACCCTATTGCAGGTTTGCACTGTTGACTGACAAAACTCGGTTTTATAGCGCGATGCGCCACCCGATGCAGAATGGTGGGACGCTGCTCTGCTGCCGAACAAGACGTACGATGACTTGGTCATGGGTATCTCTGAGATGAACATCAGGAAACCAAAGTCGCCGGTAGATATCTACATCCAGCATCCTATTCCTATTCCTGCTCCAGGAGAGAAGAATAAGATAGAGATGAAGCCCCTCAAATTGACGAAGAAGGTGCTTCTGCTCTTTACGTGTCAGAATGAGCGTGCTGCTAATGAGTTTGCCTTCTGGTTTGCAGGAGCAAAAGAAGATGAGGAAACAGAGACGTCAAGCAGAGTTGCAGGATAAGCGTGACCGCATTCGGATGGGTTTGGTGCCTCCAGATCCTCCCAAGGGTGAAGAACATTCGAGACCGTCGCTTCCTTTGACGCTAATATTCGTTTTCTTTTCAGTTCGCTTGGCCAATCTCATGAAAGTGCTAACATCGGACGCAGTACAAGATCCTACACGAGTGGAGGCGCGAGTCAGACGAGAGGTTGCAATGCGGAAGCATACTCATGAGAAGATGAATGCCGAGCGGAAACTCACTGACGAGCAGAGGAAAGAGAAGATGGAACAGAAGAAGGTGGAGGAAGAGAAGAAGGGTATTTATGGTGCTGTCTTCAAGTTCGTAATTTCTTCCTTCACATTTGGTATACCTCTCTGACAAGCCCTGCAGGGTGAAGACTTTGTCGGATCCCGCTCATCGCTTCAAGGTTCGGAAGAACGCAGAGCAGATGAATCTCACCGGTGTTTGCATCTTCAACCCCGGCTTCAGCATGGTCTACGTCGAAGGGGCTGCCAAGTTCATCAAGCAATACAAGCGACTCATGCTCCATCGTATAGCGTGGACAGAAGCTGCTCGCGAACGCGGCGGCTCAGACGTGGAAATTGACAATGACGATGAGGAAGCTGCGGACAAAGGCAAGAGTGTAGCCAAGGCGGAGGCTGACGGTCAGGTCTCATTAGAGGACAACCAGTGTTGGCTGGTCTGGGAGGGTCAGCTCCGGGATAGATCGTTCGGGAACTTCAAGCCCAAGAGTTGTCCGACGGATGCGTCAGCAAAGGAGGTTTTGGGAACGAGAATGGCGGGTTATTGGGACCAGGCGAAGAACTGGAAACCAGAAGAGGAGGAGTTGTTCTAGGTCACACCGATGCAAGGATGTGAACCCAGGTGATCTCCTTTATGCTGCGGGGTTGGGCTGTATATATATCTCCCAAGTAATTCCAGTGTGCTCTGCGAACAGAGTGATACAGATCATTTCCCATCCATACGGTTCGCCACTCAAAGCAGGTTGTCGGGCGGATTTTCAGATCAAAGAATGCTATTATCCGTAATGATAGAAGAGAGCAGAATAATTTAATGTCCAGGCCCACGGGCAAAGAAGAACGTTCCATGTGGTGAAGGTGTAATGGAGCCAAGAATGGGGAATGTAAGGATGTCTAGTCATCAGCCTCCTCTGCAAGAGTCAATCGTTCGTGGCAAAGTCGTGCCACCAGCTCCCCGTCAATGGGGATTTCGTTCCCTTGAAAACCTTCGGGATAATTCACTGGTGGGACGTCGGGTCGGGTAAACCACCTAGAGAGTTTCAAATCAGAACATGTCGATTTGTGTGAACACCGTTCACTTACGAGGTACCCCAGAAGCCGTAGTGAACCATTCCAAGAGCGCGAGTAGTATATTCGTAGTCATGAGCGAACCCGCCAGGGTAGAAGAACTCCATAACAGTTGAGCGGGGGGTGGGGCGCATCCACAATAGCGAAGTCAGACCGTTCCCATGCACTCCCATCATAATCTGTAGTAGATAAAATAAGCAGGTAGCTATAGTTCAAGGATGCCTTCACTCACAGTGGTACGACCAGCTAATTGAAGCTGTTCTTTTCGGGACATTTTATCCATGTTCACAACATTGACCTCGTATCCATATGTATCTCTCAGCTTATAGAGTTCCCTCACAAGCCTCTCGTGATGCTCAGGAATGAGCATACGACGACCCCATCCTTGTCGAGAGATGTATGTGATCACGGGGGCGCTGGCAACACCCGCAACACCACCACGTCCCTCTGCATCACTAAGCCCGGAGAACGCGACAACGCTGTTGCGGATGGGCATCCACCAGTTGACACTTCCTGGCAAAGCAAAAGCATTGGCGGCGGTCCGTTGAGTGCGAAGGAAGTTTGTCCCATGGAAAGCTGCAGCTCGGTCTGCGAACACGACGCGGTCAAAGACCATGGGTCGACCACTGGCTTTGCGCTCCAGCCAGTCATTCCAGAACTCCATACTAATCGAGGGGAAGGTACTATAGATCATCCATTGGTTCATGGCGGCGTAGTCTCGCCAGTTGTTGGCGTCGATGTGGGTGAAAACAAGTCGTCTGGGTGCAGGAAGGACGGTTTCTCCGCTGGGTGAGATGGAAGTATCCAGGGACGAATATGTGCGCCAGAGGCCAAAGAACAGCTCTGCGGACCAATGATAGTAGTGGGTGATGCTAGAGTGCAAGATTGGTCGCGCGTTCGTGGAGTTGGATCGATTGACTCACTATTGCTTTGGGTCATTCACTAGCCAGGATACTCCATCCAGTCTATCTGCTTGGGTACCAAATATCCTCCTCGCCTCTTCCGAAGAGATGATTTTCATATCTTTGTCTGTCGGTAATCGCGCTATCTTCTCTTCGTCGCTGTTGCCTTTGATAGGGCGCGAGTTGGAAGTTATAAACCTGCGATCAGGGACAGCCTCCGGATTGTCCGTGACAATGTATGCCGTGCCATCCAGAACGTATAGACGATCAAATATTGTCCATCCTAATAAGACGCTGATCTCTGAGTAGCTTCAAGAATACGATGGACGATAGAACTTACCTGGCACATGTGCGACAATCTGTGTTTGCGGCACCTGACCCGTCCCCCAAACCATTGGTGCACTGAGTGACTGCAGGCTAAACTGGGATTCGAATGTAATTGGACCAGCATCTTCTGTCTCCTCTGGGTAATAAGAGTTGCGTAGTTTGGTGATTTCGGTTATTGTCATTGTTGTCGACTTGAACGAGCTGGAGACTGACAGAAGGAAGACCAGCAGGCAGCCTACGAGGAGGATCTCCCGACCCGTCGGAAAGGAAGGTGCCATGATGGAAACGATGAAAGCATGCAGGTTATGCGGTCGCCGTTGGTTATTGAAGACAACTCAGACGAATGACTGGAAGTGGCCTCAAGTTGTGAGAGCATGCCCGGCGTTTAGTATCCTTGAGGCGCTCAAGCAAGCACTCAAGGTCGAAAAATAGAGATGGCGACAGCAAAGCTCAGAGCCAAATATTGTCTCACTACAGCAGATAGAGAACTCTAATCATGATACATCCATGCCAGCGTATGTTCCACCACCCAGTCTTCTCTTGATGAGCCTACATAAGTATCAGATCAGACTTGGTGGAGTTTGTTTGCGAAGAGTACAAGTCCCTACCGTTCAAACCGGTCTAATGGTCCTTCTCCATCAGCAGGCATAGCATCATCTCCGCGGTCACTGTATGGTCTAATGGGGACCCATGTGCTTAACGGGCTTGTACCAGGTTCGTAGGTCGACTGAGAGACATAGAGCAACAATCCGTCAGATTTTACCTCCATGGTTATTGACTGAACAGGAGTGAATGAGTGAGACGGGGTATCGTCCATGTCCATCCCACCGGACGTATTCGGCATTGGCACAGTGATCGGAATGAGGCGTGCGGTCCGGGTCATGGGTATCAATGTGTTGAAGATATATGGAAGTGTGGTATCAGTATGAGAGGGGACAGTGATGAGTGTTGTCGGGTATGGAAACTGATAATGTGAAGTGATCGTCGCGCCTGGGTCAAACGCAGGAGGTGGAAGTGGCGACAGCTCTGATAATCGTGTGTCTCTCCACCAAAATCTTCAAAGGAGGAGTTAGTGACTGAATACAGCGACGATTCAGTACGCATCCGCACCTAAACGGTGTTTCACAATCGCCGATATCCTGGCCTTTCCATTTGATGACATCTAGAATGTGCAGAATGCCGTTATCTCGCCAGCTGTCGTCCAGTATGCAATCAAGAACAGTATGGGGAGGGAGTGACGATGGAAAGGGCTTCATCAATGGTTTCCCCAGCAACCTTGACCTGAGTGTAGTATTGGGGACTACGTTCGTTGGTAAGCGACTGTCAGATTGGGTTGGAGCGAGACGCACCAATGCCAGCAATGCCAGATGCTGCGTGGGTTATTGCGAGACAACGCTTGCCTACTGGCACGGGGGCCACTGCAACCCATCCGGATTCGATGTCGCCTGGGATCCCATCGCCCTTCACTTGATCGAAATCCTCATTCATCTCCAGCAGCTCTGCGTACATGCATTTATCTCCCCATCTCCCTGGAACAGGTGACCCAGAATGTGTCTTTGGGGTGCCTTTGCCTTTGCCCTTGCGCTTATTCTTGCTTTTCTTCTTTCCGTTCACACTTGACTGAGTGGCATCATTGGCATTATCATAGCCGGGAGTAGGTGTGAGGGTAGCATCAATAGATCGGGGGTGTGAAGGTGGTAGCAGCGATGCTAAGGAGGCGACACCTTCGCGAACGACCTCTGGCGCTGTATCATCGGCGTTGTCTTCATTGTCGGAATGTCCAAGAGAGAGGTCCGCGAAGAAATCCAATTGACGCGACGAGTCAAACCGTTCAGCACGTCTCTATTTTCAAGAAAGGATGTGAGACCAACTTGTGATGTTAGTGTACAGATGTGCGCACGCGTTTCTGCTCCTCGAGTGCCTGTTCAATCACACCTACGTTCAGTAAGCCAGCTAAGGAGATGTACGACGCCCCACACCTTCTGCCTTCTAAGTTCTTGCGATGATGATGCGTCTCTTATAGAGCCCGGAGGCGTCTTGAAGGAGCTTTTGCGATCATTGACGGTCAATCGAGGAGAAAACATCGATCTACTTTCAAGATGACGGTCACTGCGAGGAGGAACTGAGGGGGATGAGACGCCCAACGATCTGATCTAATCTTCCTCGTGCATGTTGCTCTTCTCGTACATGTTTTATAAGTATACTACAACAATATTCAACCCTGTGCATCTCGGGTTAGCTTCCATCCGTGCACAGTTGCACGAACCTCTTCTTCCCCGGGATCGTTGGGAAACATTGGCTGTATAATACTGCGATGAAGAAGCGGTCTGAACTCGATGATCAAAGGGCTTACGGGATATCTTCGTGTAAGGACTTCTTCACAAGCCCATCCCCTCTGTCTGGCCCTTTCAAAGAATTCCATGTCACGATGAGCAAGATGAGGGCGGTGATGAGTATAAAAAACGAGAAGACATGGCTGAGGTCCTTCGTTCGTTCCAATATCCAAAGCCGCCTCACAGGTGTCCAAAAGTGCATCGTGCTGGAGAGAAAAAGTGAGAAATCAGACGTTACCTCGGTCCAAGGCTTGACACCTACTTGTGAATGGTTGAAGATGAGATCCGACATTACGATCACGTCAAAACGTCGAGTATCCTGTGCTCGCCGGTACAAGGTGAACAGTGGTTCAACCGAACGCCCCCAGATATATCCCTAATGCAGACCAGGTCAGTAATATTATACAGTCTGGAGATAGACAGTGATAAATACTTCGACATAAACATCTTTATGATCAAGCTCGTTTTTTGACACATTGAGACGGAGATTATTCAGTAAATCCTGATCAGGATAATCGGTGAGGACTGTCTGGGCTCAAAATGATTGACATAAGCCCTGTCAGAGTAGCACGTTGTACTGACCACTTTTGCTCCTGTCTTCGCAGCAACGAGTCCCGGAAGGCCTCCCCCAGCACCGAGCTCAAGGACGACTCGATCGCGAGTCAGTTCAGGATTCGCATCTAAATATGATGCAAACGCGCGGGATGCATTCCATCTAAGACATTCAGCTGGATATGGCTTTCAAAGGCAGCGCAAAACGTCTTACAGGTGATGACCCCATAACGGGTGTGATCCAACAAGTGAGATCTCAATGTGAGACCAATCCTTGTGGGGTGGCTCCCTCTCGCGGATGTAGGTCTCGATACTGGCTGGAGGTGTTGGTGGTCGTGGGGGTTCCTAAACGCACATATAAGAGGATCGAAACTCGTGAAACATATACGCGTACGGTAAACATGTCATCAAGAGAGAGTGATATTTCGTCATTATCAGAATTGGGCATCCTAAGTCCAGGAAAAAAAGGTTTGCGTCGGCTGTCATGAAATATTGCTGGCTTGGGTATCATAGTGAGACTTACTTTGTGGTGTAACGTGTAACCCTTGTCCAGCCCAGCCTACTACTTACCACAACACTGTCGAAGGGAGAAGAAAAAATGATCGGATGATCGAACAAAGGCGCATGGCCGCTTTAGGAAATTGTGATCCTGGAAGTGTCTTGATCGACTCGGACTTCCTACGCTGTCGGATAGTGGAGACTTGTGCGCACAGATTCAGTGAGGATTCGGTTTAACGTATCAACACGTTTGAGGCCTGTGAGGTACAGTAGCGGGCTACAATGTAGTGCATTGAGAAGTTGAGCTGTAAACTACAATTTAGGAGACGCATAACCAGGTCTACTATTACGCCAGCATGAAGAGGGGGTTGAAAAAGAATGGCCACATATGTACTTGAATATTAGCTTTTAATACTATTCCCAACGACCGACGGAATGCACAATCATGTTGTCTCTGTTCCTTCGTCACGGTTTCGCAGGCGATTCATCTCATAATCGCCGCAAGGGGAGGCCGAGAGACTATCATGATCAGTAGAAAGGTCTTGAGTGGTGTTCACCACCTTTCCCCGGCTACTAGAGTATTCAGAGCCTGAGCCCCAGTAAAGAGACTCCCCGAGATTGCCAATGATAACCTCGGAGTGAAACTGACGCGCACTGAGTATGGTGGTATTCATAAACAGTGTCGTTGCGTCGCGTTGAACAACGTCGTTGACCTGCCGCAGGTTGAGAAGGAATCGGGAGATCAGGATTGAACTCAGTCTGTATGTGCGGCTATCAGGGGTGTTCGTGAATCATTATTATGAAAGGCAGAACGTACGGCGTGATCACGTAGGACAGTATATTGGGTGCCTAAAATTGACTGTGATCAGCGTGCTGTTGCAATAGAACTCGGCGAGCCTTCACTTACCCCAGGTACCGTAGCGATCCCAAGTTGGATGACATTGAGGGTTAGCATCAGTCTGGTGGCTCGCGTCAACGACATGATTCGCGACCTGGACCAATATTGAACGTACAAGAAGTGTAGTGTGCCTGTTGTAGACTCGGAAGTTAGAGTCATTACATTGGATATATGTGAGGAGAGCGTACCATCACGAATAATGCACATGAACAAAGGAGCTTGTTCATTAAAGTGCCGAGACTTCCTAGAGCCCACCGCCTTGACAAATGTGAAGAGCACAACAAGAAACTCGCTAGCAATGGTTGTAGTTCGGATGACGATGGACACTATAAAAATTGATTGAGCCTTCTCGTCAGAAGCTGTTACCAGGGAAATAAGGACTGACAGCTGTGGAAACAACACGTCAGCCGATCTGGTTTAGATGTGCCCAGGTTTGGATACGACTCACCGTGAATAGACTGTGATATCGTGAATAAAATACTGAGCACATCCAACGGCCGGGAAGGGGGCTACCACGGGAGTAGATTGACTGTATATCCACTGGAGAACGAAGCATTGGATTCGGTTGGTTGAATCGTAAAGAAAAAATACAGCATACCACGTTGGCCACAGGAGACACCAATGCCAGCAGCAAGATTGGTACAGCTGGTCTCCAGTCACGCCCCCATGTAGCGTAGATACGCAAGCTAAAGAAAGCTAAACGGCACGGTTAGAGCTGTGCATTGAAGGTATGGTGAATTCGGCAACTACTCACCCGCAAGAACGAACAGCGAGATGACAACCAATGTTTGCACAATTCGCACGATAGAATTGCAACTTCTACAGAGCCTCTAAGTAATATGCATGGACTTGCGTACATGCGCGCGTACCTCTGCAGAGATGTCAGCGAGGGATGCGTGAATATGAAAAGGCAAGAACAGACGCACTTCAGTGCCTCCAAGCACAATGAGTTGGAACAGCATGCATGCTAGTACCACATACCGATTCAAAAGGAAGAGAATAGTGGCAATGGTTGGTTTGCGTCCCCAAACATATCGGACTTCGTTGTCGAGCGTGATGATATAGTCCCATATGAAGAGCGCTGTAATGATACTGGTGAATCATTTGAGTCTCAGACTTCAACGAGCAGCGATACTTACCTTTGGCAGCGATGATATAGTTGTTATTTTCCCGGCTGCAAAGGAGCGTTATATTTCAGGACAGTGGTGTCGAGGAACGGTACAAAGCATTACGTACTAAGCTCTGTAGTTTTCGCTGAGCTCGGTAGCACTTGAGGCTGACATCCAAACTACGGCAATGTGAACAAACTCGACACCATGGATGCGGCCAGTGGTGGCGCAGGGAAAAGAGCTACGGGACGAGCAATGAGCGAAGGAGGGTGAGAAGGACAAGTTGGGACTCCAGTCCCCGACTGAGTATTTCAGGGATCTCCATTTGTGATCAATGGTGACGAGACTAGAGCAAAAGCGGCGAACAGAGGGGAATTCGACCCTGCTTTCGGATATGACTGCTTACGGATAAGCAGGACCAATTTCCCAAGGAGCCGCTTGGAAGAACGCATCTCCAGTGGATGATGATGATCCCCTTACGCATGTGTAGTGTGAGGTTTGAGAGTATTGCGCCAGCTTGTTGCACCCGCGGCCTGGGAGCTTCGATCAAGTGTCCGATAGATGTTTTTGTGAACTGAAATTGATATTCGCGAAACGCTCCAAGTACCTCCAATTGCACGCCTCCACAAGGCGGGCCGTGTGGTGGTCACCGACGCGGCCGAAGGGACAATAACATCAAAGGAGATATCAGGCAAATATTCCGATCAATTATACCGCCGTAGTTTCTCGCAATTGGTTCTACCAGATCCCTATCAGGGCCTTTTATGCTGATTGGTACTTTGCATTTGCCCGACAATTCGTTGACGATTCCTGGGCTTCACGCAGATTTCGAATTGAAGTCATCTGTCAGTGTTCACACTTTCTCGAGACTTCTGGAGATACTGTACGTCCTGTTCAGTGAAGCAAGTACAACATGAAAACCACAATTGCATGCGACCCTATTCTTAGTAGAGGATCCACGTTAGGAATGCTGCCATAATTAAGGTATGGCAGACCGTAAACCGGCACTGCTTTTGCGAGCTTATTGCCTTCGCAGCGGACGAGTCATGTCCTGACGGCGCGAGAGTTTCTTGTGTCGATGGGAGAGGGAACGAAGCTGATGCCATCGGCGGTGGTGCGATGATGGACTCGTTTCCTGTCCCTATAACACGAAAAAACGGTGTGACATTCAGTGCATCACCGAAGACTGCAGAAGAAAACTGAAGTGAACGGTGGAACGCTAGTTTGTACAAAAGATGTCGGGCTCACGGACTAAGACGTAGTCATCCCGAGTAGTCAAATTATCCGGGAAGGTGATGTTTTGTGCCCCCGCCCTTAGATCCACCGATGGAACGAGGACAGACCCTGTCAGACGGTCGGTTCCTTTATTGGCGGGAACGTGTGAAAGAAGGATAACAACACACGGTAACATACCTCCTTCGCTCGGTGGTGCCCTATGTGTCCTGCTGTTGTTTAGTGGGTTGCGGGCCCCATAGTTGTAACCAAGAGACAGAATGCCAGAATATGGCGTGCAATTGGCAGGCACCACAGATGCGTTCCTATAAAGCGCATGTACGTGTATCGGGTGGTTCGATCAGCCAACTTCCAGCTTCGAGGTACAGCGTAAGCAGCACTGACCATCGCACAGATATAGTTTGACTCTCATGGAATGTTTCGTTCCCCTTTGGAAATGTGATCGGTGGACTAACAACACCACAGCCAACTGTTTGGATACTAAGAGGTCCATACGCCACCATATTTATCACTGTTTCTGGCGCTGTTCCTTCCGACTGGTGGTTGAAAGGCTTTGAAACGTTGAAACTTGAAAGTAAGGGGTTGGTACCTCGATATCTGACCTCAGGTCACCCCGTTTAACTTATATGCCTTTGTGCGTCTGAGGTTGGAGCACGGAGACTTCTGCCGTCGTAGGCTCCCACAGTCAGCCTCTAGTACAGGCGGAAGACAGTCGTTCCTCTGTATACTGCCGTCGCTGCCGTGAAGAAAATAAGACAAGTTCACAACAACCTATGAAACCACATAGACACTACCGTTTCCGAGAGTAAGCACGTACAAAGTGCACCTGTAGCTCCTTTCATCGACCGTATTCACACCTTTCGAAGCTTCAAGCCTCAAGTCTGCCAGTCTTGAATTCAGAACAACTTCAACCCGAGGAACAATGAGGGCGCTTACGAGTGTTCGGCCGGTAAGAACCGGCAGCGAAGATCAGCTGGTGGCACGCACTCAGACTGTGAGAAGGCGGGACGTGCGACTCTTGTGCGGTCTCCACTGCCCATCTTCGAGACATGCGTGCTTTCTATCACGACAATATAGGCGGCGACCAATTTGCCTTGCATGACTCAGGAAGATCCGTTTCTGAGGAAGAGCTGAAGGCGAGTGGCGTGCTGTATTGGCATATACCGGTGGAAGAGGATCGGGAATGGGAAAGGGAGATCGACGACATTGCACAACGGCGAGACTACAAGAATCGCGACGTCAAGGAGTCTAGCAGAGCTATACTTGGAGACGATTGGGAAGCGGGGGTGAAGATGGTGTACGAGGAGTAAGTATCGCCTCAGGATCACCACCGCAATGATCTGATCATGACGACCGAACACAGACATATGCATGAAGACGAAGAGATTCGTTTCGTTCTTGAAGGAAGTGGATTCTTTGACGTCCGCGGTGAGTGGGATTAACCCAGGGCCTGTTCAGTGGACCTAAGCCAACCCGTAGAGCATCCGACCGACAATTGGGTTCGCATCCATGTCTCGAAGGGTGATTTGCTGGTGGTCCCTGCTGGAATATACCATAGGTTCAGCCTGGACATTAATGAACGCATCAAAGTTATGAGGCTGTCCAAGGTTTGTCAATCGATGTTTCCTTCCCAACAACGCCTGAAGTGTGTAACGCTTACCTCCACATTCTAGGACGAACCGAAGTGGATTGCCCATTACAGAGGATCTGAGACGGAGGAGAATCCGCACCGGTTGGATTATCTGAAGACTGTGCAGAGTGTTCCCGTTGCAGTGTAAAAGTTGAATATCGAGTAGATGTATTGTGGTTGAAATTGAAACGTTGAAACTTGAAACGAGTCTGCCGAGGGCGTTCCGGGATGCGCCTAGCGCCTAATATGGACTGGAGGGCTTACGTGAGAACCAGCATTCTCACACCTTGCCCTCTCACCACCATGTCCGACCTCGACGCTGACCTTTATGGAGGTTTGTCTCTTCGCCGAGTGCGTAGTACGCATGCACTAACGACGTTTAGACCTTTACGGCAACGACGAGCCCGAGTTTGCAGTTCCTACGGAGCCAGCAGAGGACCCAGTCAAGTCCGAACCCGTTCAACACGACACTGTGAAGAAAGAGGCATCTCCAACCCCGCAACCATCTGCCCCCGTCTCAACAGGAGCTTCGGACAACCTGAAACCAAGTCGAGCCTCACCAACACCAAAACAGCCCGCCACGCAGGCGCAAGCCCCGCAGTCCCAATCGCAGGTACCCGTCTACACGTCACCAACAACACAGCAAATTCCTACCTATCAGGAGCGTCAAGATGAATACTCCGAGATGGCGCCCACACTTCCAGACTCAGCTTACTCCCAGCTCGACAGGCCTGTTCGACCTTCGGAGATGAAAGAGGAAGGGTGTGTATATTCTTTTTCCATTCCCACTGACTCCTGTTTCGTCAGTCTCGCATTCGTCGTGGCCCTACGATCTTGGCTGGGAGTGGTACTAGTTACGATACCTCCATCTATCGTCTGTAGCATGATCCTCCCGCGGTAGTCAATCGTACTCGCCTACCATCACCTACCTGTCCTACCACTAGAGTTATTTGGCTACCTAGCTAAGCTAGCACCTGCTTTGCAGATAACCAGTAGCGTCACTCTTTTTTTCTATCAAGTCAACTGTCCTAGGCTACCAGATACTAATAACAGCTCTGCTTTTATATCTTCCCCGTGCTCCTGTTGCAAATTATCTCCATCTACGCGTCTTGGTACCATGCAAACGTTACACCACTAGCAAAATGTTCATTGGAGGCCTCAATTGGGATACCACGGATGGTGCATACCTTACCACTCTATCACGTATATCGTTGTTTACTGAATAGCGTTCTCGTCGGTAGAGGGTCTTAGGAAGTACTTCACCCAGTTCGGCAAAGTCGAAGCGTGCACAATCATGCGTGACGCCGCAGGACGCTCACGATGCTTCGCTTTCCTTACTTTTGAGGATCCAGCTTCTGTCAACGCTGTAATGGTGCGAGAGCACTTTTTGGATGGAAAAATCGTGAGTTTCCATCTTGTGCTATCAAAACAAGTACAACATTACTAACTCGCCATGGAACAGATCGACCCCAAGCGTGCTATTCCTCGACAAGAGCACCAACGCGCCACGAAGCTCTTCATCGGTGGTCTTGCAGGCACCGTCACGTCTGAGTCCATGCGGGAATTCTTCTCACAATTTGGTAAAGTTGTGGACTCTACTGTTATGTTGGACAGGGAGACGGGTAGAAGCAAAGGGTTCGGCTTCGTTTCTTTCGAAGGCGCGAATGTTGAACCGATCCTCGGGTTCGGTAACCTTGAGATTGACGGTAAACTGGTGAGTATTATCGAATCCATTGGTTTTGAGAGCAGTGACAGAGAGGGCCCCTGTCTTGTAGATCGACGTCAAGTTGGCTCAACCACGGTCACAGCGCGAGAACTTCGCGGAAGGTGGTACTGGCGCTGCAACCGCCGTACCCGCGGCAACAGGAATGGGACGCGGTCAATTCAACAATCAATTCAATAACGCCGCCGCTTTCGCTGGCAACGTTGGCGCAGCCGGACAAAATGCAGCCGGTGGCGGCAACGCTCCTTTCGATCCTCAAGCTCTTGCGTCACTGTATACTCGCATGTTCCAACAGATGGGTGGCATGAACCCTATGATGAACGGGATGGGAGGGATGGGCATGATGGGTGGAGGTGCCGGGATGTATAATGGTGGAATGGGCGGTGGTATGAGGATGCCTGGAATGGGTGGTAACCCTATGGCTGGCAACCAAATGATGGCTAATATGGGTATGGGGGGTATGGGAGGAAATGTAGCGATGGGAATGGGTCGGGGTAACGCTGCTATGGGCGGGAACGCAGTTGGGGGGATGGGTGGGGGAATGAACCCTGGTATGAACATTCCTCGAGGCCCGAGGGGTGCACCCACAGGACCTGGCGGCGGTGCTGGTGTGGGTCCACAGCGAGGTGCACAGCGAGGCCAGCACAACTACCATCCTTACGCACGGTAATTTCAGCTCAGTTGAAGCTCTGTTGCGTTGCGCCTTTGGCACACTGTATCACTATTTTATACTATCATAATCATTGCATTGCTATCGTAAACTATCCCCAAAGAATCATTTCGTTCTACGACGCATAGTCTCTGTGTGTGGCCACATATTGTTTAGGTAGATTTGCATCTGTCCACGGAAAGGTCGGCTGGATTCCCCCACCTACTCGCATTCGTAAGTTTTTCAGGTTCGCAACCGGCATCTCATAAAAAGCTTACCAGGCAGGGAACGCGATAGCATTGCCACTTGCACCAAACACCGCGAAACTCTGAGAAGAGAATAGTAATCATTAACTGTTACTACTAGACAAAGCTGACGACAGAGCATGCTTACTAGAATGAAGAGGATCACTTGAGAGCCTCCGTCCAATGCCGCGGACAAGAGATAGTTACGAGACTTGAACCACCTGGGACGGCGTGTGCGGGCCCACCATTGAGACGCAAAACCAATTATTACGCATGACCTAAGAAATCCACAAACAGTGTCACCAATGTCGCCAGCGGTATGGGTCCGAAAGCGTGGACAGGCTTACCACCACTGTCCATTTACTGAATATGGTAACCATCCGACATAAAGAGCTATAATCGGAGTGTTGATGTACGCTGACGCTTTTGAAACTAAAGAGCCCTTCCGGGAGTATCTATGCACAAGCCAGAAGGGGATGGGGAAGAAGAGACCGAGGAAAATGGCGAAAGGGACTGTCCAGTACGGCTTCCCGAGAGTAAATCTAGCTTACGGTCAGCGGCGTCACGGTTACTGAGGACAGACCCGACGATAACTCACAGCTCCTTGCCCAAAGCACCCATTGCCACGGAGGCCGAGTTATATTGTTGGATGATCCATCCGCTCCACTGAAAAGGAATAATCAGCGCATCAGGAAGCTGCGACACGCGGGAGAACACATACGACACGAGTGCCAACAGGGTCTAAGAGAACCTCCCGATTGTTGTTTATGATGGTAATCATCACTGCGCAATAGTCAGCACCAGGGAGAATCGCAAAGCCGGCATGACACTCACTAGTGTAGTTAAAAATCGAGCCAAGGACGGAGCCTGCCATCTGTGCAGCGAATGTTGCACGTGGCGGTAGTTTGGTATATTGTCCCAGTTTAAGGTCTTTGAGCGGAGCCGTGAGATGAGGAAGCAAAGGAGCTGGTCTACTCGTGGACTTACCTTGCAGCATGGCAAGAGTTTGGAAAGCGGTGCTATTCCCATACAGATTGACGAACATGACCGCTCTGCCAGTAACACGTTCAGTGAGCATAGCCATCTCTCCTCTATAACATAGGGAATACCCACATGGGTTTTCCGGGATGGATAAAGGCAGCCATAACTTGGATCGCATACTTGATTGAGATGTTGAATCCGGTTGTGGCGGTGACTGGCGAGTAACATTCAGCATCGGGATTGATTCAGTGTGAAAGAAGGCAATCAACATACTGAACCCGAGGCAAACGGCAATGAGGCAACTGATGGCAGTGAACAAGACCACACTCCACCATGGTAGCAGCGCCTCTCCTGTCGTGTACTACCAAGCGTATTCAGTGCAAAATCGTATAGAAAGGACAAACGACTTACGCTGCAGCCTATGCCAACTCCGAGAGATACGAGGAACAACACTAGATACCACCATTGCGGGACCTCTGGGTACTTCCGCATCACTGAAGATGAAGTTAGACGTCATCGTATTTATGTCTGTAGTGACTTTCAGCTGGTACTTACACTGGTAGTGTGGATCGTCTATGGTGTCGTCTCCTCTCAGGAACCGCAACCCACCAAACGCTATCCGTCGCCAACATATCAGCATTCCAGATGCATAAGTCAGCTCCCCTCCCCTGTCACGTACCTTGCTTCAAATCCTCCCAGTGCCACAGCAGCACATGCACAAGTGCAGCTCCGAGACTGAAGTTGTAGCACATCTGGCTCACAACATACGTCGCGGTGTATCTTGGGAGACCCACCTGCTGCAACTTTGTTGGGTCAAGCTCGTTGTTCGGTGTGAGGATGGCGGATTGGTCGTAAGTGGATCCGTTGGTACCGAAGAGGGACGTCGACATGAAGACGAGATCGCGTGCATTGAAAGAATTCATGTAGTAGGCGAGTGTGAGCACGATGTAGCCTATTCCTAGTCCGACTGAGACGAAGTATTAGTCCATGGCCTCTGGGATGGGGACGGCAGAAGTTCGTACTGAAAGAATTGATCTCTGATAGGGAAAGTCAGGTCAAAGTTGGGAGACGGATGACAAACCGACGTACGTGTTCTCAATGGCCAGACGAGTGGGTTCCCCTGCGTGATCAACGTCCAACTGGTACTAAAGCTCAGCAGCCCAATACCCTCATTGCTCGAGCCGGCACCGAACAGATTACGGACGAATTCGTGTCGACCGTTGTCTGCAAGACATATGATTGAGATCGCCGTGAGCAACGGGAAGGGGTATTGTGGGATCCTGATGCGGGCTTCGGTCAACGGGCGTGCAATGGGATTGGGGGATAAGTTGAAGGCTCACCATTCCCAGAAGAAGATCGCGGCGAACTGTGGAGTGCGATGCAACGGTTGAGACAAAGGCGCACACGATAGAACCAAAACACTTACGGCGATCCAAAAGAATTTCCTATGTTATCGTCGAAGTCAGTTAACTGTTTGAGTAGCCCTGGAAAATGGGTTGACGTACCGACGCTTATGATTGAGCACGCCGCCAAAATGTAAGCTCTGCAGAAGGGTGACGATGGATATGTACGTCGGGTAGAACGCGCTGTCGGAAACGACATCAGCTGCAAACTGTAGGGAGAGAGAAAGGGAAGACTACGGACTAGGTTGGATAAACAAGGAGAGTCCTCACTAGACCGGCGCAAGTTAGATGAATCCAAGGCGCGACGGAGGGATGAGAGAACTTGAAGACACTCACACATGCCAGCGATACCGTAACCCAGCATCTGACTTGCAAATATCTGGAAAATCGCCACTGCCGCATTGAGGCGGACATTGTAGAAAAGGTCTGGGGAAATGATAATCTCATGAGTACTCCGTTCGACCCAAGGTATGTTATCGACCATAACGTACCGAGTGCAGCGATGATTTCCATAGCGATGGCTACAGACGATGCCGTGGACGCCATGATCACGATTGCTGTATGTTCTGGCGAGTATTTATGAAAGTCAGTATTCTCTGCAGCACGACAATGGATGAGCCTACCTTTAATATTGAACGGTCCAGGATTAAGATGGCGCCAAAACCCTTTCGTCGGGACAACAGCTTTCACGTTCAGTCAGCACCCGCATTCCGCAACCAGTACTATATTGGCACATCGCTCACATGCCATGGCTGTTCCAAGTACATACGCGATAATGAGACAGAACAACTGCGACACCGTCGCATTCTGCACGGTTTCCACAATCAGAACGGAGGGAAGGGACATGACAACAAACAGCACTGACCTGTGGCTTGAACGTATAGATCGTAGCAAGAACAGAGCTGAACACGCTCAAACCGATACCGAGAAAGAAAACCCGGAAAGTGTAGACTGGCAAGGTAGGATCGTCTTCTGCAGAGATGATCTGCGAGCACGGTCGAACACGTCTCGTGAGTACCGTTGATCACAGCAAGGGATAACCTCGAAGTGGGACATACCTCGACAGCCACGTCCTCCTCCCGTTCGATCACCCTCGCATCGAATAACTCATCCTCCTCACTATTGGTGTTCGTGACCGACTTCACATCTACCTTCTCAATAGAGGTATCATCTTCCCGTAGCTTACTGTCACCTTCGGTGGCTATTTTGCCGCCCTTCTCGGAGGCGTGGAGGGCTGGCGAGTTCGGGGAATCGTATGCAAGCGACATGCTCGCTCAACAGAAGAGAAAGGGGAGTCGAGAGGACGATTATGTGTAGCCGTGGTAATCGTACCAGACAACGATATTCGTCTCCCATACCCGCCGAAACGCAAGTCCTATATTTGAGTGCAATGCAGTATAGAATACCACCCAGCGGATAGGTGGCTCTATTAGCACCACGATAAACTCATGACCACATGCCCCATCACACCCTGCGAAAACAATCCCAACTCTATTATCAGCGTACGATAAAAGCAAATGGAGTGTAGATACAGATACAGACCTGCACCAAGGCATCAAAGAAGCAGCATTTCGCTGCGCTTGACTTGTACTTATCTTGTGCGAGTTTGAGATAAGGTGGACCACGAGCCTACGAGCCTGAGAAGTTTAAGACTGGTTTAAGTGTGGATAGAGTATCTTTATCGCGGTGATGATAAGCTGGCAGGCTGAGACTTATCGAGGGTGTTCTTGAAAATTGATAGACTGATGTCTTGTTCGATGACCGATTCAGTTCACTTCGCCAAACCTAGCAATGTGGGCCATAAGTGAAACCATACGCCATCCCCCGTTGTCCTATGGGCACGCTTGCATACTGAGAGCATCCAAGAAAGTCAGACATATATAAAGCCCTGTAATAGAGATCTACACCGCGAGACCCACTCATCTCTAACGTCCGCACTAATGCGCATGCGCAGCCTCAACATCATTTCTCTTCACCTTCACGCTCGTCTCCTGGTCGACCTCCAACCGATCCTGTACTTTCTTGACCTCTCTCTCCCAGTCCGTCTTGAAGCATATCCAAACGCCGACGGCGGACGCATAGATAAGTGAGATTGTGAGACCGACCCAGAGACCGTGCAGTCCCATGTCGCGTTTGAAGGCGAGCCAAATACCGAACGGGATGCCTGGATGGAAAGAGGTAATTTAGCACGAATGATTCCAGCGCAGGGGAAGGGGAAGCAAAACATACCGATGACGTAGTATGCGCTGAGGTTGAGAAGAGCACCGGTAAACTACGAAAGTTCGTGAATTAGCGAGTAAGGATGATATATCTATTCGCGTACCTGTTTGCCCATAGCTCGCAGGATACCGCCAGATACGGCGCTCAGACCGTCAAAGACCTGGAACAGTGACACAATGGGTAATATAGATGCAACCAAAGTGACGACCTCTGCAATGAAGGGAGAAGGTAACTCAGTTCTGGCCCCGAGACGAGTTAGAAATGAACAAACCAGCATCATCGTTGAAAATGTATGCCCACTTTGTGCGGAAGATCATGAACATCGCGCTATAGCGAAAATATGAGTATCATGGCTGACGTTTTACGATCGGGCTGCAGATGACGTACCTCCAGAGTAGAGAGATAGCGATCCCTATCAGCAGTGCTGCCTTCGTCGTTGAAGCTGCCCGGATGCCATTACGTTCTCCGAGCAAATTACCGACACGCACTGAAGTAGCAACACTTAGCGCAAAGGGAGCTTGGAACGTCGTCGACGCAGACACGAGAAGAACTGATTGAGTTGCCAGTGATACTGGTCCGAGCCTAAAAATAGTCGTCAGTAACTTGATCACAAACTCTAATAGACTATTTGGCCTCACAAACTGGCAGCAACTGAACGGTAGACAGGATTGTCAACGTCATCATGTAGTATTGTAACTGAATCACTTACGACCAACAAGCTCCCAAGACCACCACTCCGACGCTGTCTGTCCAACACCTGCCAAACCCAATTGAACGAGGACACCCAAACTTGTGAAGCATCTTCTGGAGATTGGATGCCACGCCGTTTTTGGGACATAGAATACGCCATAAACAACAGAAGCAAGAGAAATCAAGTTGAAAGAGATGGCTGTCGCAATGGGTGCGCCGATGAAGCCCAATCGAAACGGTTCAGGACCCCACACTGGTTTATGCAAGTCAGCTGACGTCAACATGGGCGACGTTTCACGTACCGAGTAGGTAATTTAGAAGAGCGTTGATGGGTGCGACACAAAGGATAACCCGTGTTGGGACTGTGAAGAGACCTGATCCAATCGCGATTGTCAGATGGTAGCGAGTCTCGAATGCGCTGTGTAGATCACCTTGTGATTGGAAATATCGACTAGGAAAGAAGGTTAGAATGACATCCCGGCGGCTAGAATTTCATGTCGTGTGACACCACATACCGAGAGATGGCGTTGAATGCGTATGCAGGGAGACCTGCGATGGAGTATTTGAGGTATACTGCGGCAAGATGCGCGACTTCTGGGTCTTGCTTCAGGAAGAGCAGAATAGACTCGGAGCCCATCCATATGCAAACAATGGGCTAAGAAATCATGTCAGCGGGCGGAACCAGACGATGCGGAAACGTAAACATACTATCAGTGTAACCGCCATAACAACGGCTGGGGGTCACAGGAGCGGTCAGGAGGGCCATTGGTGCAAGAAGGGAGTACGTACTCATGCGTTGGGCCCAGAGGCCGACGAGTTGGGGTTGTGAGGAAGTCCAAGCACCCGGGAGCATGGTATCGAGAGTGCTGGTGAAGCCTTGAATGATGCTGAAGCCGGAGACACTGGCTGTCATGGAGCCCAGTGTTGACGCTGCAAGAGCGGTGGTTGAGAGGTGGCCGATGGAGATGACGGATGCAATGACCAGAGAGTACTCGAGCAAATGCGTTCTAATGAATTGTGAGGTGAGGGTTTCACCGTAGACAACGGAAACACTGAACTGACCCGAAGACAGGCAAGGTATATTTTCCAAGAATGCGGATCTCCTCCCACAGCATGCTGCTGGCATGCTCGGAGTTGTCGGCGCCATCTACTTCCTCTTCTATACGAGGAACGAGTGGGCCGAGGAGTGGAGTATTTTCTGTAGGTTTTGTGGGACCCGACCTGTAACCAGACTTGTCGGGGAGAGGGCCGGTGGTAGTGGGGTTGAACGGGGTGACATAGATAGTGGGGAAGCTGCTGCGGCGTGCAAGGTTATGCCTGCCGGGTATCGCGACAGCATTTGTGTTGAGGACGTCGTCGTCGGGGTGGGTGGAGGGGCCGTCGGAGGGCATTTGTTCGTCTTGCTCGTCGAGAGTGTCGCTGTTCAGGTCGTGGGCGGCGGCATAGCGGGACAAGAGGGCGTAGTCAGAGGGGAGGGAAGACGGGGCGGAGTAGTGGACATAGGTGAAGGACATCGCGGGTGACTGTCGGAATGGCTCTTTCTTTTTTCTCCTTTATAGATCTCACTGCTGCCTATATGGGCGTCTAGCGGGTGATGTAATCCGAGGAAGATGGAGATTGCTATATATGGTAATCACTACATGCAGCGCCTAAAGCTCTTCGTCCACCAGCCAGCGCCTGCCCAGCATCGGGAACACGTGCACGAACGTCCTGCGCGCCTCTCCCTCTCCCTGCCAGCCGTCGAGCACCCACACCCAGTCTCCATCCGCCGCCTTCTCGTACGACCAGCTCTCCCCGTCCTTCGGCCCACGGTACTCCAGATCAACAGGGTACGCCATCCCAACAACCTTCTCCATCGGCATATCCGGAACCGGCCCCTCCGCACCAGCATGCTTCTCCATCCACTCCCGACACATCCAGCACTTCCCCTTCACCGGGTATCGGATCGTCTGCGCTGGTGTTCCGTACGGAGGGCGCACGCGTGCCCGGAACCACTCGTAGACGTCCCCGTTGTAGGACCCGAGGTCTGTCGCGATCAGACGCAGCGCACAGGGGAAACTCGCGCAGTTCAGCCATCCGATCGACCTGGGGGGCTCTTTGGCGTGGCCGCATTCGTGAACAGCGATGTGGTACGCGTCAAAACACATTCTGCTGTCTCTTGGTGTGTGGGGTGGGCTAATTCGAGTGGATGGAGGAAAGACACTCTGGTGAGCGTGTTCATATATATTCGTCTCGGACAAAGCATGGCCATCCTGTATCCCCTCTCGTTCAAAGGATAGGGCGGCCGCGCTCTTTTGAAACAAAGCCCTCGCAAAGCAGAATGTGACCTTCTGGATTCGCGCTTCTCCAGGCCACACTGTAACAAAGCAGCAACTCCGCGATCCCGCCTTCTCGTGTCTTCTCCTGATTACTGGTCGATCTTAGAATGTTCAGCAACTTTCGAATGCCATAACGACGCGTTCAGACGTGTCGCTTTTGTGAACACCAAACGGGGTGACCAAAATACGCGAGTGTATCCAAAAATACAGAGTACAGTACAGTGATCAAGTCCGGCGCGTGATGCGCAAAGTAATCAGAGCCCATAAACAGTCGCCCGGAGTGGCGCAGACACCTCCCACTGCAAAGCCAAGTTCGTCTTCCCTTGAGGCGCAATATCACATACCCAGCAGAACCTCCCGTCTTTCCCCAGCGCCTCCACATCCACATCCTCCTGACTCACAGACCCAAGACTGATCTCGTCCGCGCCGTCCCACGTCGCCACCACCCCAGACGCCACTCTGACCGGCGCAGGCAACCTCGCCTTCCCCTCGCTCCCACTCGCAACTTTGCTCATGGTCCCGTTCGTGCCTTCCGTCTCGGGAAGAACGAGGGCGGGTTGGATGAGCTTGACGTTGATGGAGGAATCCTCTGTGATGGGAATTTGGTCGATGATCTTCACTTTGATGGGCGACGAGGACTTGGTGTTGTGCACCGTGACGCGTTGAGCAAACGAGTGATTCGAGGATTTGTTGTAGAAGCCAGATTGTGAGGTCTTCTTGGTTCTGGGGTGATATGTGATTCGGACTGAAGAGTCCAGTCTGGAAGGACCGTCACGTTAGTGGCAAGATGTAGGGAAAGCAGCTAATGTCACTCACCCGAGAGGACAATCGAAATGCTCCTCGGGGCTGACTTGTGGTACCTCCGATCTCGAGATGAAACTTCCGTCCACGTACACACTGGCTGTCGCGGGCAAAAGCGTGTATTCCGAAGCATTCTTGATCTTTGCCTGCATAACATGATGGAATGAGCCCGCATCGTTTGGAAGGAAAGGAAGTTAACACTGACATTGAGATGAACCCGAGTGTCCTTCTTAGGAATGCAAACCCAGCTCATCGTCGCGTCCATAGCCAACGTCGCAATGGTGACATTATGCCCAGTGCCGTCACTGGGAATACTCATCAAACCTGGCACAGCAAACGTCGCACTGATATTGCCCTTCGATGAGACCGTCAGTTCACGGAAGCCCACGGACTCGGCAGTGTCATCCGACATCGCTCTGCTCATTGCCATAGCTTTCCTCATTGGTGCTGCTGGAGGGGCCGCCATAGGAGGACCACCGCCCATCATAGTTGCACGCATCGAAGCTTGGTGGTTTTGGCCGTAAACCACGGGACGATGCTTGTGTAAAGTCCAACGGTCCAATGTAGGGAGCCCGACGCCGAACGTAGGGGTTGCAGTCTCGAGCAGGAGGGGAACGTCTTCCCAGTCCTCACCCGTGCTTTGCGTGATGGAACCTTTGTAGACGAGGGTGACGGGTTTGTCCTTGGTCTGCATGTCCACGCGGATGTCGTATGCGGCACTCCAGGACGCGTCGTGAACGGCTGTTGCATCGTCAGTCTCTGCAAGCGTCGTGGAAGAGAGAGAGAGAGACGTACCATAAACCAGCGCAATCTTGACTTCCCCTTTGGCCTCTGCAAAAATCCCGATCGTAGCCTTTACATTCAACTTATCATTCCCCTTCGGGCCTGACAACTTCTCCCTCTCAGCCTTGATCGCCTCCTCCGCTTCTTTTTTCTCATCCTCCAACCTCGTCACCTTCTCATCCAAATCTCCAGCGGTCGCCTCGTAGCTCCCGACCACATCGCGCAGTTTCGACACGTCCAAATGTTCCGCGCGTACGGAACTGACGTACGTCTCGAGAGAAGAGAGGGACTTCTTGACGCGACTGAGCGCGTTGTCGATCTTCTTCTGTTGCGCGAGAAGGGACGTGAGTGTTGGTGAGGTCGTCGGGATCGGCGGTGGGATAATCGTCGAGATGGAAACGTCGTGAATGGTCGCAGTACCCCGGCCTTCCACGCTGGTCCCATATTGAGCCAGGAGCTAACAACTCTGATATTGGGATGGAGCACTCACCGAAGAGACTCCCACTCCAATGCCTGAGGAAGACCGACGATGTTCAATTGGTTCTGCCCGGCTTTGACAGTGAACTCGAACAGGCGGGTGATCTCCGCCCGTCCAGAGTACACGCTGACATTGGTGATCTTACTGTCCTTCACAGACACCAACTCGATGGTGTTAGCCGGGGGGAACGGCGGTGGGGCTGGGTCTGGCGATGTAGTGGAGGCGACCATTATGTCTGGGTATGTTGCAAAGAAGTGGGAGTGTTGTTGTTGTCCTCGATTGACGAGGGTTATATATGGTTTTGAGCGTCATACGTGGAGAAAAGGAGGTCTGCGGATGCAGCGCAGTTCGGTGTGAGTGATCCAAGATGCATCTATCCGTGGCTGTGGTTAGTCTAGGGGTCAAATGTCAATGACTCACCATCGTCTCCAGGAACAGGCATCCCACGTCTGCAGTGTACGCGACTGTTGTGCGCAAATGACTCAAAGGCTCAAGCGCTGAAATTTAACAGGCTTGCCAATATTCTCTGTTAGTTGCTGTGGTAGGAACCCTTAGGCCTTTCTTCTGGGCCGTGTTCCTCGAATATCGCTTTGCGACAGGTCAGTCATGCTGATTGATTGCCTGTGGGATTACTAGTACACCCTGTCGCCGAATTGTTCTCGCGAATTCGAAAGGATAGCCTTCGCGGTACAAACACACAAGCCTCATGTCTTGTGGTCACTCTGGAAACGAGTCAAGAACGAGTTGAACCTCGGACTGGTGAACACCCTCGCAGGGTAGGGATCAACATGAGCACCAATCCAGCTTTGGTCTGCTTACCCTGTTGATGCTTTGATTGTGGAACCAACGAGTGATTCAGAATTATTGTACCTTCGGTGACACGGCAAGTAAACAGCTATAAGAACGCTCTCAAACCTTGGCCCGAGACGAAACGTGCGATGAGATTCGATAGCTGGATCCTGTGGACTACAGACAAACTACAGGAAATCCAACCCGATCCCGACCTGAATCCCCTTTCTGGTTCCGTCCCCGGCACTCGCAACGAGTGGCACACCGAAGTTGACCTCGACCCGCACAGGGTCCAACTTATAAACCAAGCCCACACCTGCAGATATCGAGGGCTGCTTAAGATTAGCAATAATTGAGTCTTGCACGGGTTTCGCTGGAATTGTGTCAGTCAAGTGGGTGATATGTAATAAAATAATAGAAGCATACATTTATCTATGGCATCCAATCGACCTGCGTTCAGGAAACCGTGAAGTTTGACAGGCCAGTGAGGTTTCCGTGGCAAGTCAGAGATGAAACTCAGGCCAGCGGCCCAGTAAATATTGCCACCCAGCGAGTCAGCTGGTACGCAAGTGAGTGTGTCATTAGGTGAATCGGTGATACTGCCACATACGACCGTCTCGAGGACCTAGTCCGTTTGCTCTAAATGATCGAACACTAATAGGTCCACCTAGTTGGAACCGATCCGGGAAGGGGACGGGTCTATCACCAACTGGCCATAGCAGTCCACCCTTCGCAGCCAGTGAGACAGTCTGACGCCGGAATCAGAGTGTGGGTCTAGCACAATAAACGAGATCCGAGACTTACGACGTGAGGGAATAATGGTCGCGATAACTGGCCGTGAGCCTCAGTCTTGGAGAATGATGCATCACCACCAAGCCCAGCAAACTCTTGTATGAGTTTGAGATAGGACCCACGCGTGCCGATAATTCGGTCATCTCGTGTATCTCGAGTCCAGTTCAGAAAGACCGATGACTTGATGGATTGACCTGCAGCTTCCCTCATACTGGTAAAGAGCTGTCAGCAGGGGACAGAAAAATGCACTGCATAACACCCACCTGATCGATGCAGACGGCGTAAGTTTCGATAGGTGACGGAGAACCGCTTCATAGCCAACTTCAGCTAGGCCACTTCTCAGCGTCCCGGTCTGGTTAAGCAGGTAATACGGAACATGCAGCGGAAGAGAAGGGTTCAATGAATCCTTCATCGTCATTTCAAAAAAGCAAGCTGACCTAGGCTCACCCTGACGACAGCCTTGAGCCCACGAACGCCCTCGGTGTGACTCGCATAGAACGAATTATCCCTTTCCAGACCGAATAATGATATCTCTCCGCGAGTGCCGAGTGTCCTTGTCAACGGGGCAGAAAGGGACGCGTTGTACGATACCCGAGTCTTGGTTGCAAAGGCGAGGTTTGCCTCGAATGACTCTGCACCTCCAAATGCGTTGCGAACACGACATGTCGCGCTCTAGGAGATTGTGAATCAGCTGGGTGACAAGCAAAAATATGAAGAATCTGTACGCACAGCACCACCCTCGTTATTTCCAACTTCCGTGGACGTGCTCAAATAATAACGACCCTTCTCCTTTGCCTTGAAAACTACATCGACGTCACCAGGTTGAGCAAATGCATCCCTGCTGGCCTCTAGCTTTGCTCCGAGGGACTGGAAGATGTCCGTTTCTTGTAGAATGTGACCAACTGCTCGAGTAGTGTGAAGAACACTTTCAAGAGTGTGTGGCTTATCTGCGGCGGACCCAAGGTAAGGGTTAATGAGGGAGCCAAGGAAGGACTTTCTGGTGTGTGTTGCACCCTCGACACGTATGGAGGCTATTCGAGCGGTGGAGCCAAGGTTGTCGTTCACCTGCGCACGTCCGTATATCAGTCTGAAGGCCACCGCGACGGGGACATCGACCCACCAGTTCTGATAGATGGAAAACAGCAGTCTCATACTCCCCTCGAAGCTTTCTGGCCATACGCTCCTCGTGCCATTTTCTCAGCTTTTCTAGGTCCTTGTCATCTGGTTCCTGGTCTCTCGGAGCAGCAGTCGAGTGCAGTGGAGGTTTGAGAGGAGGAGTTCTGAGTTCTGAGTCGCCCATGGAGGAGTTTGAGGAATGAAATGGGCGGAGAGGTGGCACGGGTGAGCAGCGGAAAGACGCCCAAAAGCGGAGAGATCTCGATCTCCCACTGAGGTTGAGGATGGACTGTCACAATGTCCCTCATCAGCGATCCAGAGTATGGCCATTCTTTCTTACTTATTCTCTATTCAAGCTGACATTGCTATGTAGCTTTCTCATCCATAGCATTCGTCTCAACTACCTCCGCAATATCGACGATCCCTACGGCCCACGGCTGATCTCACTAGACCCCTCATACCACACAAATCCATACGTTCTCGATGCCGGCCTGGCGGACGTCGAACGATGGCCAGAGCTTGCGATGCCATCCAGTCTTCCTCCGAGTGACGACGAAGGGGGGCCATCTGGAGGTCGCAGCAACGGTAGGCCGTCGGGGTTCCCTGGCGCAACTGGGTTGAAATACACAACAACAATCATGGGTCCTTCGCGCGTAGGAAGCATGGGGTTACGCGTCTCGGGGAAGAGGGGGCATGCACCATCCGGTTCCAGGTCATCTATGAGGAGCACACCGAGGGCAACGAAGAAGATCGAATCCGAAAGCAGACCAGAGGACACCATTACCGTCGATACAATCCCCCCGACTCCATCCTCCATGTCACCGAAGAAGCCAGAAGCGATATCCATCCAATCGTCTGAAAAGACAGAAGTTGCCTCAGATACCAAATCACGCCTCGCCACCTCCCAGTCCCCATCGTCATCTAGAAACGTCCCCATCCCATTCATTCCCAAGTTCAAGGGAGCTGCGGAGATGGAAGCTAGGCGGAAACTGCGTATGCAGAACCGTATACCACCCGGCGGCGTATTGCCCGCGCGACCCACCAAATCAGCGCCGGCGAATCTCAACCCCGAGCTTTCGTCCTCGTCCTCGTCTGCCGACTCCGACTTTCCGGACTACAAAGGAGAGGATGGGTTGGAGGAGGATGTCTCTGAAGATTCTGAAGATGATGCGCAGGAGGTGGATGACAGTTTGGACATCCTGGATGCTGATGAGTTTGACCCGTGCGTATGCCACTCCTGGTTTCTGTCATTGCAGTGTTGACGCGGCTTTGACTCTTGACAGTGATTTTGCTGCTGCCAGTCGTGATACCGGTCTAGGTATTGACAGTCAGTCCGATGGGGTATCATTACTATCTGGTTCAGCATCCGGATTGTCGGCATCCAACTTCTCAATCTCCTCATTACCCCGGAGTTCAGCGCGGAATGCTAATCGTCTCAGCCCAGTCCACGAGAACCGTAATAGCGACGAGCTCCAGAACACTGAGAACGCATCCGATCCGGATGACGATGATGGCCCGAGCAATTCGTTCTTTTCTATGGTCACGCCCGCTCCTCTGAAGGCCAAGCAAGATGACTCGGCTGCTGCTTCCAACTCTGCCCCCACCAAACCTGTTCCCCACAGGACCACCACGGAAGGGTTTGATGACGCAGGAGCTGGCATGTTCACGCGGATACCTGTTCCACCCGCTGCCTCTGCCAAATCTGCTCTTTCTGCGATGCTCGCAACAACCTCTGCCAGTTCATCCTCAAATCCTTTCGCCGAACTTTACAGCGCCATCTCTGGTCGGGCAGAGTCGGAGAGTATGGTTGTGCAGGTATACTTCCCACATGCAAAAGAGCCTTCAGGTCGCGCCATGGATCTCTCAGTCAGGAAAGATGCAACAATGGAGGAGGTGCTTGGGTTCGCACTCTGGAGTTATTGGGAGGAGGGTTGGTTGCCGAAACTGGATGAAGGGTTAGATGGAGAGGAAGATCCGAAGTGGGCAACGAGATGCTCTGCTCTTGGGTGGATTCTGAGAATTGCTGAGGAGGATGGCGAGGTCGATGAAGACTTTCCACGTGCGTTTGATTCTTCCCCAATAGCTGCTACATCTGACTAAAGTGCTACTGAACCATCAGCACCCGACCGTTCAGGAAAGGTGTCGAAGTTTAACTTCGATGCTTACGCCGTCCTGGAAGCGTCACAATCTCAAAGTGAATACATCTTGCGCTACCTTCTCGAAAATTACTGATCGCAATGCTCCTCAGTCATGCAGAATAAGATTTTGGACTCCAAGATTCAGCGTCGACCTTCGCGTATTGTGGTCAAGAAGAAGAAATCCGTGGGTTTGCTCAACGCGACGACGACCACGCAGGCCGCGGAAAGTCTTTTGGGCCTGGGTTCAGCAAGTGCTGGTATGAACTCGTTGCTGGGAAGCTCTCTAGGCATGTTCCCCAGCTCCTTAGGCCCCTCCTCTCAAGGTCCACCTATGTTTTTGCGGATTAGGATTGCCGATACGGCAGATGCTGGTCACGTCTCCACAACTATTCAAACGTATGTACGGACATCTGCCCTGTGAACGTCCATGCTGACATGTGGTATTTCTCTCAAGATCTGGCGGAATGTACATGGCAGAAGTACTTGAGGCCGTGTGTCAGAAGCGAAAACTACCCAATCCGAAGGACTATGCACTTGTGGTTGACATCAGTGGAGTCAAGATCTTGATTCCTCTGGACCGTACCGTGAAGAGTCTGCAGGGTAAACGAGACTTGATGCTGATCAAACATAACATGCTGCAGCAGTACGGCGTAGATGCCAACAAGCGGGAGGGCAGGACCACCGATCCTAATGGTGAGGTTCATGAGCAACACATTTATGAGACGTACTCACGACTCGTCGTAGCATCCATCTTCAAGAGAAACTCGGAGCTCCCTGGTCCAGAACAGATCTATAGCTCTGTCTTTGACTATGCATCTGCGTACAAGGTACTTTTACATTGTCTATACCCCCATGCGTCGTGCTCATGACAGCATTCTGCAGAGATACACTATCTATCGCAAGGTGCCAATGTTGGTCACTCGCAGCGCCCGTCTCCTTGCTATCGACGGCGGATACATCATTGTGAGACAGACCATAAGCTTTGCGTTAACCCTGTTGAGAGTGTTCCGTCGTCACAGATAATGCCGCAAGCTAACAAGGCTAAGAATGTGTTCGACAACGGGAAGACGGCCTCATACGACATCAAGAGTATCGTCGCGTGCCAACAGTCATCCAAAAACAGCGCGACGTTCAAGCTCGTTGTACACCGTGGAGATACCGAACGCAACAAGCGGTACGAATTTGAAGCCGAGAGCCCCAAGCTTGCAGGTACGTTCAATGATAATATGGTTGCACCTTGTAACTGACCTGAGGGAAATCCGTCTCACAGCTGAGATTGTACAAACTATTCGCAGTCTGAAGGCATCGTCTGATAGGCCGGGTACAGCGAATAAGTCTCGAAGGAGCAGGCATGTAAGTTAGGATCGTCGTTATTTATAGGGTTGGGTGTCTTTATTCCTTCTTTATATCATCTGCCGTCGGATTTGTAGCATACCTTTCTTGTCGTTTGTCGTCGCTCAATGCATGCTGTTCAAGTTTGTAAGTAGCTTGCGACGGTGGGTCCACGAGAATTATATGGCGCTAGACAGCAATTATAAGGTATAGGTGATCTGACGTTGTCTGTCTTGGATGGGATGAGGATATATCTTGATTGGCACTGACGATGTACTCACCATAATGACAACTTTTGGGACCCACACTACCTGGCTCGGCAAATGACCTCCCCACCCAGACCCAGCGCAACAGCTTCCCTCGCCTCCACCCACCCATGCTCCTTGCTCTTCGTCTTCACCACCGCTATCTCCCCCAGTCCCAATGGCTGCACCATCTGTGCCCTCCTCCCTGAACAAATGCCTCTAATTTCCGCGGGTGTCATGAATATAGGTTTGCTCGGCTTGCTGATCAACTCCATTTTGTTGAGAACGGGTCTGTCTTCGCGGTATTTGAGGTCTGCCCATAACCGCCGTTGTGCCTCGGGGGCTGCGACGAAAGCGGTGGGGGAGGGTTCCTCGATTGTGCCGCGGGTGACGGAGAGGATGAAGCCAGAACGGAGGAGGATGGAGAGGATGCCGAGGTTTTGGACGGTGTGGGGGACGGTTATGCGTTGGTGTCGTGCTCGGAATGCATTTTGAACGTGCGAGCAGAGTGCGTGAGGGAGGACCATGGCCGTCTTGGATTTGCGGAACGCGTGAATGAGAGGTTGGAATAGCGTTGGAATGTGCTGGACAGGCGCTCGTCAATGCGCGTCTCACTAACCTTGAACTTGAACTTCATCGTGCTTTCCGCAGTGACCAAAGCTGAACATTCTGTGGATGCCAGAGCCACCAAATGTCCATACCGCGCCGTGGCGGACGATCTCGCAGCAGAGAGAGCCGGCATTCCAATATGGACTACCCGTCAGCCACTCGCACTTCCGAGACTTCTATCCTCCTGGCATTCGATCGCGAACGTCCAGGATATAATTCTACAGTGAGTTCCCCCCACCTCTTTCTTCTGCCCCCTGAACTCACAGACCCTGCCAGGATACCGCTGTGAAACCTGCTGGAACAGGTCCTTGCTTTTGACATCCAATGCCTCACGACATGTCGTATACACCGGACTCTTCGACTACTTCGGTGGACGGTGCGGACCCTTCGTCTCTGTACAGATCTCCTAGCGGCAATGGTAAAGCGGCAAATCCAACCAGCCATGATAGTCACTCTTGCGGGTTATACCAGACCCTCTCTGTACCCGATCGACGACCTGGTCGCAGAGCGAGATCCAACTCCCACGTGCAAAGTAGCACTTTCGGAAGTGCTCCTACCGGGCGCAACCGTTTTCCCTCTATGCCAATCCCTCCCTCCGCTGGAGTCAACCAAGGTCTCAGAAGGGATGCGCCGTCAAGACCTTCCCCGCTGTCGCAAACCCCACTTCGCGTGCCTCACTCCCGCGACTTGGACAACGACTCGTATAGACTGGCGAAAGCATGTGGCCAGGATGCTCTCTCTGTTTCAGCATCCTCTCCTGCCGGGTGGGGTATCGTTGGCACAGAGGATTCGCCAAAACAGAGCCGAGGCCGTTCTTCTACGATCAATGGGAAGTACACCTACGCCTCTCGTACCTCGCCTTCGCCCCCGGCCCCACCGCCACGCTTTCCGCATCCCCCCGTAGGTTCTGTCGTCAACGCTCTGATGAAAGAAGTGAAGAGCCAAGGCTTTCGCTTTCAAGACCTTGTCGATGTTGATGAGTTTTTTGAACAAGTGAGGGATAAACGAGAGAACCCTAGTAGGTTGAGGAAACGAGAGGGTAAATCCTCGCGTGAGCACCGTCACCCGTTGCTTTACTGCCTTGGGGGGGCTGATGTTTTCAACAGGTGTTTTCGGGACTTCCGTGACCGAGCTAAATGACCGTGCAATGTGTGTCGTCACCCACAGTAAGCATCGCTTTGAGTTGCCAAAAGTGGTTGTAAGTTGCGTTGATCAACTCTTGCGGACTGGTAAGTTGCTTCCTTACACTACATGAATCCTCATTCACACGAATGAACTTGCACAGGCATTTATCAACTCGACCTATTTCGCGCCCTGCCAAATCGCCTCCAGCTCGAGCGATTAGTCAACCAGTTCAACAGTCCCACCCAGGAAGTCGGACATCCAAATTCAACCTATGCACCAAGCCTCGACAAGGATTCCATGCCAGAGATATGCGCTCTCTTACATGAGTATCTCTGTGCATTGCCAGAGCCGCTTCTCCCTTCTTCGCTCTTCGACGCCCTCTGGGTGTGGTGCGTTTCACCGACATACCGACCCAACGCTGACGATGCATGCCCGTCTTGGCTTGAGTTTTGCCACCACCCACGCGAAGTTCAGGGAGGGCGTCCTCGAGCGAGCAACGTCCGCCTAGACCAGGAAACCCCTCGACACCGACGTTCCCGATCTGGAGAGGATACACATCGTCCATCACATCACCCTCTCGCTCCAAGCCAACCTGAAGAGGATGAGACACCGCAGCTGACAATCGCTCATCATCTTCTCCTCATGCTCCCGCCTCGCTCATTCGCTCTTCTCAACTACCTGCTTGCGTTCTTCTCTCAGCTTCCGCTCTCTCCTGCCAACGGCATCGACTACGGAGACGTCTCTCGTCTGTTCGCTACTGTGTTACTTGGAAAGCCTCGCCAAGTCAGGGGGATGCGTTGCAATGGCGGGGGAGACCAGTCTGTCGGCAGGTCAAGGGTCGCTATGGTCTGGCTACTTAACCGATGGAGGCTATTATCCGACAAGTTTGACGAGATGGATGTCTTTGGCAACAGTCCATCTCCTGGTGATGAGAGGCGTCAGAGCCTCTTCGCATCGGAGACGGATAGCGAGGAGGATGCTGGCCATACGAGGAGCGGCCCACTGCCATCTGCCATGCGCCGTCCTCTCACTACAACTCGCCATCAACGTGCTTCCTCTGACGGACCGCGAAGTCCAGGAACAAGACGGGTTTCATTTACGGATCCCTTTAATAACGTTGGAGGTAGGTTGGCTATCCAATCTCGTCGCCAGCTGTATTGATCATAAGAAATTCGTCTCTCATAGATGCTTTCGATATGACGTGGTCTGAGGACCCTTCCGTTCTTCGATGTCAACTTGACAAGGCAACAACCCAGCGGGATGAGGCTCGCAGTATTGTGAGAGAGATTTCGCTGATTGTTGGCAATTATGGGTCGAGGTGACGGTCGTCGTTGTCAACCTGACAAGTTGTGGTTTGTCTGCCGCGGCCCGTCACTGTGTAGCTATAAGTAATATTAAACCGTCGTTATTGTATAGTATCCTATAATTCACTTGCACTGGCGAGTGTTGGCGTTACTCCCGCTTGTGTGGTTAGGGTCTGATTGTGGGAATTTAATTTCGGTGACTGTCAGACTACAACATCGTGTCTTCTTCTCTTTCTCTCTCTTCCCACCACCTCTCTCCCACATCATGCCTAAATTATACCCGGTCAAGAGGGTTCTGGACGAGAGGACAGTAGAAAAAGTGAGGGAATACCTCTTGGACTGGGAAGGGGTTAATCCCAAGACTGGAAAGCCATGGAAGCCCAGCTGGAAACCTGAGGGTAACCTCAATGAGGCACTTTTGCACTCTTGGAAGGTGCAAAAGGCGAGGGAAAAAATCTCAGAAGGAAGGACACTGAGTCCTGAGCTGGGTGAACCCAACAAGGATCATACAGCAACTCCAGGTATTTTCTTCTGGCACTGCAGGTTTGACCATTCAGAATACTAAGATTACCAGTAGACTCTTCATTCAGTCTTAGAGGAATGAAGATTGGACCACCAAAGAAGAGAAAGAGAAGAGCAAGTATCTCTACACCTGGTAAGCCATTGTTACAATCTGGACATTCACTGTTATTCACATGATGATTTATAATTCAGTATCTACTCAACCAGCTGAGTATTCTCGGCCTTCAAGCTTAAGGTTATCATCTGCAGTAGCCTCACCCTCTCGGTCCTCTACAAACCCTTTGGCAAGAGGAGATTGTATCGAAGACATCTATGGACCTGAGGAAACATTTTTAGAGGATGACCATACATTTACACCCTCTCAAACACCTTCTCATCCTCCTTCCTCCTTCTTCAAGGCTTCAAATAGCAGATCTGCCAGCCTCAGGTCAAGAATGAAGCCAAAGCAAAAGTCACCTCATGTCCAAACTGACAGTGACAGTGGTTCTGGAGGAGATGTTGAGGTTGGGGAGAAGCGAAGGAGTCTCTCAGCTTCTAGTCAAGGACATTCAAGTTCTCAGGGGTCTCAAGATCCTCCGAAGAAGAGATTCAAAACACTTCCAGTAATTTCTGTAAGGAAGCTTAGGGCAAAGCAATCTTTTGGTGATAAGAGGTAGTCACTAGACAATTCTTGTATTCCCAGAGAAGTCATGAGATTCACTCTTTTCTCTGGAACTAATGAATATCATGGTCATGAATGTCATATAGTGTTTATTGAGAGAACAGATGTGCAAATTGTGTACAAAATTATTTGTAATTCTTGTCTAAAACCACTCTTGCTCTTGTCTCACCCTCCTCAAGCCTAATCCAGGTCTCTACACTGTCATGCGGCTTCGTTGACTTAAAAAGAATATTTCGCACCCCATGACCCCAAGTGTCACTACTATATCCGCCGTACCTGGAGAAATGGTGATCAGACACTTGAAGACAAACTGGAGGTTGATCAATGTACCCGGAGTGTTTGTCAAAGCAAAATATAACATCCTTTGTGGGCTCTCGGGCACACCATTCGTTTCCGTGATCTAGAAGGCAATCAAAATTCTGGCGCCTTTGTTGGATAATCAGTGGACCCACCGTGGCCTGAAATAACAGCGTGAAGGTTTTTGACATGCTTGTTGAGTGCGTCCCAGAACGGCTGGTCCTTACTGTCGTTGGCTGAATCAGAGGACGCTTGAGTAGAACCTTCCCCGAGGAAATCATCTGGTCGGATGAATCACTAACGGACGGTAAACACAGACCGGATGATCACGCACCATTGAGGCCGGGATTCGTTATATTATCGAGGTTATATGATACACTCTGGATGGCATGTCTGTAATCCGAACATGAACGTGATTCGGAGTCAGCGACGTCCCCAGGGGATACAAAAGCGGGCGGCTTACGGGGGAATATGAACAAACGCAAGCGAACCACGATGATCCTCCGCGGGCCCCCATGCGGCGTCCATCATCGCGGTTTGCTCCCTGATCCATCCAGCGACAGTCTCATCAACCCAGTCGGGAAGGGGTTCGTTTGCACCTTCTGAAAAGCCACCTACATAATGATGGATCATCAACATATGAGTTCCAAGCCAGCAACGGGTCAATTGTGCGTCAACTAGCCTTGCGAGTCGAAGAACCAGAGTATCAGAGACGGGCTGAAAGCTGGCTGAAGTATTAGACACAGTAGAGATACTGATTGGGAGCTCATACCTCTTGCGGTCTTGTATACCTTCGCGAAAAGAAACCATACGGTTGGCACAGTTAGACATATCGCAGCCAGCAATCATTGTGCTAGACGTACTGGCACCCAGTAAGTTCCGGGACCACTCGGTCCTCCGATGCCCTTAGGAGCAGCCCTCGTGTAGGATAATGGGGCGAGTCGTTGTTCCCGCTTGATCTCTTCAATGTGGGATATATTCGCTTGATTGTCGTGATTCTTAGCCACAGTCAGTAATGCACGATATAGAAGTCACAAGGATCACACACTCCGTGAGTCGATGAGAACGGTATCCTAAGCTTATTCAGAGGTGCGATGATTTGGTCGACGTAAACGGTTGCGTTTTCCTTGAAGCCGTCTATTGGGATATTATCATTAAACAGGAACGGCACCTGGAGACAGTCATCAGTACTGACTTTCACCTGTTATCAAATCGCCATTCAAAACTCTAAAGCAGACAACCATCTCGGCGGTCAGTACCACAGGTCGAATTTCATGCTAGTACTACCCACACATAGTCCGGTTTCTCGCTTGGCAGGACTTTGTTCATCAAAGCCGTGCTATGGACATCCTGCAAAGGACCCCAGTCATCCCACGCGTTCTCGCCGTAATGCAGGTCCGAAAACACTGTGATCTTGAAGGTTCCGTCTGGCCTGAACGTAACACGAGGCTTGGTAGGGTACGGATTCAAAGCATGAGATAATGATTCCTCTGCACACGGAAAGGTCTGAGAATAGATCAATGATACAATCGGTGGACTCACGCTGGACAACGGCTGCATGGGTCAGCTGAAATACTACTGAACCAATCCCGAGAAGACCTGGTACACGATACAGCATCGCTCGCCCGTAGATATTGAGCAAGGTGAGGACTGTGGGGTGCTGCAAGAGTCCGAAGAACATGGTGAATCTTATTCGCCGCGAGTTTATACACGAAATCACGGTTTATGGCACCGACTGTGTGGCTGACAGTTTCACGAGACTGTCAGTGTGGCACTAGAAGGCGGATAAGCATGGTAAAGAGGATGCACATGGGTGCGAAGGAGAAGGAATGGTCAGGCGGTAAGTCGCACGTGTGCGTCATATCAGCCTCTCTACTAGTAGATCTCAAGCGCTCCCCATGCCTGCTCTTGACTCCCATGAACCTCGAAACCCTCCAGAAATTCAAGTTTGAGAGAGTTTTGAACGAAGGTCAGCTCAACTAAATGCAGTGCGGCAACGTACTTATCGACAAACGTGTAGACCCCGCGTCGCACAGTACAACTGTGCTTGGTGGATTCCCACTGCAGGATGGCACAGGTATCTCACCTGCCATCCTGCGCATAGAGAAGTTATCTCTGCCATCGGGGGTTGCTGAAAACCCCCGTGCAATTGTAAACGATTTTTCTTTGACAGAAAGCACCGATGTGGTGGGTACGATCCTTCCTTGCTCGCTCCGCGTACTAACTATATAAATACTGTATTTCCAGTACAGTTGGGGTTTGGGATGGCTCAAGCCCACTTTAGAGAGGCCTGATGTTAAGATCAACATCATCCACCCCGCGACAGAGGTTCATATTCGCAAGGTAGACCAAAATCTGCGCTTATCGCGTGGGTGGACTCATTGGATTTTAGTATTCCGCCCAAGAACTTCGGATGGTGCATGAAACAGCTGAGCTGTACGAGCGCATTACAAAACCCTACATGGATGCATTCCCCCCTTCGAGGATCCAATGGTATGTTACCTGATCGAATTATTCCGAAGGACATGAACTGAAGATAGGCTGTACTAGGGTATACGACATCCTCTCTGGGAAATCTGAGGCCGAGAAAGTCCTCTTCAAGGACCCTTCTCCAGAGAGCGGCTTTGTCATCCTGCCTGATATGAAGTGGGACTTGATCACCATGTCTACTCTGTACCTGGTGGCCATCGTTCTCACGCAGGATATTCGTTGTCTTCGTGATTTGCGCAAGCACCACCTGGGGATGCTCAGGAACATTCGCTCGCAAGCCACGAAGGTCGTCCAGGAGAAGTGGGGGTTAGCCGACGGTTCCTTGAGGTTTTATGTACACTACCAACCGTCCTACTGTGAGTCATGCTTACCATACATACTCCACCTCTACGTCTCGCTCACCGCGTACACTCAGATCACTTCCATGTTCATATCGTGCACGTCAAGTATGTGGGCACGATGGGTAGCACAGTCGGTCAAGCGCACCTTTTGGACGACATTATCTCTCTGGTACGTCTGCCCTGTAGCCAGCTATCATCGTCTTGCTTCAAGTTGCTGTTACCCACACTCGTCACTCCTAGCTCGAACTCGATTCAGACGACGGCCCGTCCGTCCTGGAACGCATGACGTTCACCTATGCCCTCGGGGAACAGCACGGTCTGTACAAGGGCATGCTCGCAGCGCAAGCGGGCCTTGACGCATAGTCACGCAACAACACTAGGGGTTGTTCCGATATAATGCAAAGTGCATTAACTACAATCATAGTTACTATGAAAGACACTGTACATAACAGTAGTTTAAACGCTGAGGGTAGGTCGGGCGCGGTAGCAGTATGGCGAGAGCGAGTTGTGCGATGGGGTTTCCTGAAACCGATGTCGGAAAGGCTTGATGAGGGGCATGGTCATGAACAATGGCGAAAGCGAACGAAAAGTGGACGAAAACAATTATAATAATGGATATATACGTGAAAGAGAAACAGTCATAAGATGGAGGACACATAAAAGGCCATATCGTGGAACGTTAGTGGAGATCATAGAGAAAATGAGAGAGCCAAAACCATCTACGGCTTCCAAGTAGGTTTCTGCTGCGGTCCATGGCCATTCTTCGCAGAAGTAGCACTCCAATCCTGAATACTTCGCTGCCGCCTCAAGTCCAACAACGACCCACGCTCCACCACCTGCCTATCGATCGTCTCGAATGCTTTGACCAGATCTTTGACACTAGCATTGCTGTCCCTACGCTCGCGAATGGACGAAGTTGACGACCGAAGGCTCTTGTTCTCAGGTGGAGGAGAGACGTGATTGAGCTCCACGAGCCGACCGGGTTTCTTGTCGGCTGGACGAGGGATCATGGAAGGTTTCTCTGGGAAAGGCGCCGGGTGGAGTTGGACAAGCTCCTTGGGAGGAATGGGCTTTGCAACGGGTTTAGGAGCAGGAGTGGCAATAGGTGGTCGTTCTCGAAGAAAGAGGTCCGCGGGTGGGATGGGAAGCCCAGTTGCATTCTTGGGAAGATCAGGGGTGGTCTTCTTCGACATGAGAGGAAGGTAAGAGAATAAGAACCCCTTGACACGGTTCGCGATTGAGCTGGGCGGAGGGGTGCGCCTTGCCTCCGATTCGAAGGAGACATTCTTAGCTACTGGGGTTGGGGTAATAGAGAGGGCTTCGTCCATAAGTTCATTGTACTTCACATGCGACGGTGACGGGGTGTCAGGACAATCAAGTTCGGCAATAGTGGCGTCGGAGGAATGTAACGAAGCTTCCGGTGACATGGAGGACATGAAACGTCGGTATGGGGCGGTGCTTGCGTCGCTCGACAAGACCGAGCCAAATCGACCGGGTGTAGGCGGTGCGATGTGGCCAGAGCGTTGCTTCCTCTGAAGTGCCCGTGCACGTTTCATCAGATCATTACTAGCGCAAGAGGGATCAGTAAAGTTCAATATGCCATGGTATGTATTTTACCGTGTCCAAGACGGTCCCAAGGTCGCCATGGCGCTCTCGCCGCCAATCAACTCAATGAACCTATCCACAATTGCATCCAAATCGACTTCGTCTGCAGAGACCATCTCGCCGTTCGGCAAACCGCTCTCTTCAGCCATAGCGATGCGCTCGTCGGTGTAGCATGAATCCAACTTCTTCCAGTCATCCTTGCACCATCCTCGGGGACCAACTATTCCAGGAACTGAAGATACCTTTGACCGAAGGACGCTCTCATAGAGCGAAGACTCGCGTGACAAGGTCTTGTAGGCAAGAGGAGAGATGGGCCTGAATGGGGAGCTCGACACTGACATGTCTTCGATATGAAGGGACTGCTCGACCTCGTGGAGAAGCTGAGGGAGTGTCATCACTGGACTACCCGGAATGAAAACCTTGTCGCCGACCATACCGCCCAGGGATTGTCGCCTCTTAAGAGTTGAAGACTTGCTGATGCCGCCGTCCATGAGCGACTTCCGCCTAGACTTCCGCAGGGCGGGGTCAACACCAGCGGCGGAATGTCGCCGTTTGCTGGAAGGTTGTTCGAGACAATCGTATTTGTGCTAACGCATCGCTCAGCAAGGGTACCATGTCAAGAAAATCGGAAACTTACCAGCCTCAATATAGCGGCAGCACGAGCGGCGGCAAGGGGATCTTCACTGGTGATCTTGATCACTTTCAAGTCCATGTCTTCCAGATCGTCATCGTCGGAAACATCGTATTCAGCAACGGATTCTGCAACTGTCTGTTCGAATATCTGTGATCTGCTTGCGACAAGTGACCCAAGAGGCCTCCGCGATATTGGGTGTGGGGAAGCGGTTTCCTCGAAATCATGAGCAACATCGAAGGGATTGGGGCTGGTGAGGTTAAACTTGGCGAAAGAATCCGCCATATATCCATGTCCTGATGAGTCCTCCTCCTCGAAGTCAGGTGGTTGCGACAGCTCTCGGACTACTGATATCTCGTCTTCTGCTTCGCCCTCACTATCGTCCATACCGTCATCATCATGACTTCGAGGCGAACGATATGCGTCTTGTTCGGAATATGAGTCCAACGATTGCCCATTTAGCGACTGAACCGGCGGCTCGGGAGGAGGGGGTGGATCGTGAACTGCTGGCTCTGGTGAACGTGTTTGCCTGGTAATCTCGAGAGGGAATAGCTCTCTTTCCGTAGTTATAGCTTGGAAAGATGTGGCAGATTCTTGCGCAATATGATCGACGGTGAATGGGTTGTCATCCAATTCCAATTGCCCCTCGTTGTCATGTCCGTCTATTGACACACTATCAATAGAAACGTCATGGATGGGGACCTCTTGGTCTTCGTACAGATCATCGTCCGAATCTTGGTCATCAAGGGCAGCGAAGTCGAAGGGACCATGTGGTTGGTCATCTTCGGGAGACGGTGGTTCCTCATCAGATGGAGGTAAGGGTGACAGGCGATCGGGTACAGGCGACAGCCTAAGTAGGCCACCACCAGGAATGGGAGAGTGCAAGGCCCGCCGAGGTGAAAAGAGATCGTTCGCCTGACTTGGGCCAGCCACGGGCGAGGGTGATCTATGTTCAGCACGAGTAGTTTCGTCCAGCTGGTCGGGAAAGGCGCCTCTGGATGACTGTGAATTTGCGAGAGGGCGAACGTATGGACTGGGCGAACGATGTGAACTGGCAGTCCGGTCAGAGAACAAACTGCTTGGGGAGGCATTCTTCGTTGGTATGGTGAAATCGAAGCGAGAAGGAATAGACATCGTGTCGTCACTGGTGGGATCGATCATGGAGTCCATGTTGAGGTCCATAAGACGCGTCTCGTCCATATCTGAGCCGCGGATTGGTGAAGTAGAAGGCATAGGAGGCGTATGCCGAGCATATAGCGAGGTCTCCAAGGGGTGAGATGACGAACGGGGTCGCCGGCGACGCTGCGACGTGGTAGATCCACGAAGCAGTAGGGGATCATCCGTCGGAGATGGAGGAGGAAGAGGCGCACTCAAGTCAACATCGTCAGGGAACTCCTTCTTGATCTGCAAAATTAGCTTCTTTGGCTTTCCAGTACTCTTGATAGCAGCGGCCTTGCGTTTACTCTTACTCTTAGGAGTATGTGTTGCAGAGAGGGGAGAGCAGATGATTTCGCGCGGAGGGGTGAAGCGCTCCGCAGGCGGCTCGTACTGGGGGATAGGGGTGGCCGACCGTCGACGTGCAGATGTGTATTCTCGTGAAAGTGTTGGAATAGGAGGGATATAGTCGGCCGCAGGATTGTTAACATGAGGCGATATCAGCAGAGCTCCCTTGGTCGGGGATGCTGAGGACCATGCACGAGAAGGCTTGGTCGGGGTGATAGGATGAGACGTTGAGTCTCCGGTGGGAGACTGAGGAACAGAGGATTGGCCGCGCTTGGTTTGCTTGCGAGGTTTGGGATTCGGTGTCGCATCGGGAGGTAGTTTAGAAGGGCCAGGATCGTTGGATTCGGGAATGACATCTTCACCAAGAGATGCCGTGGAGGAAGAAGGGCCCCGTCGTTTGCGTTTCCCACCCAGAGTATTGGATATGACTCGACCGGTAAAGCCAACCTTGAAAGAAACGGCTGAGCTCGATGGAACACCTGAAGCCAGGGCGGTAGAGGCTGATCTTGAACGCGGTGTCTGTGATTGCAGAATTAACGCAAGGGGGAGAAGCTATGAACGCTGGACGTACTCTCAACGTTTCCTCTGGCGGAGGGCTCATTAGCATAGCCGTTGCTGGAGGGACCTGATCTGTTTGTGAGGGGGGAGGTGTAAAAAGACCTGAGGGGGCTGAATTGAGAGTTGTGGAGGAATGTGGTTTCTTGGGCGATCGAGACATTGTATTGTTACTTGTGTCGGACAGAGAGAGCACGGTGTCCGCACGATAATCAAGATGAAGATGAGCAAATCAAGAGGAGATAATGAGCATTTGGCTGTGCTGCAAACACGCGAAAGACAGCAGGCAGGTGGAAGGAATGAGCAGGAGGACGAAACACGACTTGAACACGCGCCCATAACTGAACACACCCCACGTGGCGCTGGCCACCCCCATGTGATTGGGCGTCTGCTAGGCCGGAGAATCATTCTGGCCAAGGATGGTGGTTTCAAACACCGGTGAGCTAGTACAGCTAGTTGGACCTCCTCATTTCTCTTTGGCTCACAGGCTGTCCCAGACATCGCGTTTTACTTTTCGGCATTTGCATACCTCCATTGTCATGGAATCGAATTCGCCGATAGAATGCGAGCAAGATATATAAACGGTCTGCCTGATGACAGACCAAACCTATCCTTCACTTGACATCGGTCCAGGAACATGAAGTGTTTGTCCAGTGTCATCTTAGTTATCATTGTCTTTTTCAATGTTGGTGAGCTGCTTTTCTCAGATATTCTGCTGGAAGGCCATTTGAATCGGACGATATCACAGCTGTAGCTCAACAAGCTTCGTCATATTGTAACCCTACGAGCGGAATATGCTTCCAGGGCTTTACTATATGTTTTGCGCCTACCCTAGCTATTATTTCGCACTCACATTACACGACATGTATACAGGACAAACCAAAGGGGATTACCATTGGACTGGTATTTCCGCCTCTTTCCTCGCCTCCATCTGACGAATATATCGTCCAGATCGTGACACCAGTCAATTATGGCTGGACAGGTGTCAGCGTCGGCGGTAGCATGGTCAATAGCCTATTGTTCACACTATGGTCCTTTGGTCAACAACCCGTTATAAGCACCCGATGGACCTCGTGAGTGTGCTGACAGGGACATCTCACAAAACAACTGACTCATGACCGTCAGAACAAACAAACTTCCAATTAGCTACGCAGGTCCACAATTCACACTTCTACCACATTCCACCGTGAATAGTACGCACGTCAAGGCGACCTTTCGATGCCAGGTATGATTGTGCCTATTGCCTCATTCACGGGCAAGCCGTGACACCTCTCCGCAGAATTGCACCGTGTCTGTGTGGCAGGGCGGGTCTATGGGTGGAGGGAATCTGAATAAACTTCAATTCATTGCATACGCCCATTCCAAGACTTCCAAACCAACTCATCCAGACAATCCAAATTCCGATTTTACGATGCACGATGCCTATGGGTATTTCGGTGTCTACTTATCTAACGCGCACGACGCAAGATACTACTCATATCTCTCTGGCGAGACTTCGACTTCAATATTTTCTTCCATCTCTAGTTCAACTACGTCGTCCTCCAGCTCAACCAGTCCCACCTCTTTCTCTACCTCAACGTCAAGTTCCCCCACCTCGACTACATTTTTGACGGTCGAAACCGGACAAAATTAAAGAATTTTGTCCCAAAAGTAGTGAACTGCCATGAATCATGGTGAATCATCATGGTTCACCGTGATTCACCATCTCTGAACATCTAAAAAGGTGATTCACGATGATTCACGGTAATTCATTATGAATCATCGTGAATCATCGTGAAATCCTTTTGCTTTGTGATATAGTGATTCAGAATGTCACTGTATCTCACCGTGATTCACCGTGACACTGTCTCTTGACACAACTCCGGCCTCGAGGCTACCAATCACCATCAATCATCGTGAATCATGTGGCGTTTCCCCTCACTTTTAAACATTTGGTTGGCGCCTATGAACGACGCGGTCACTACCTTCACTAGGCTCTTTGAAG
>JAEVFJ010000047.1:0-206236 GCA_021029105.1 Cristinia sonorae | reverse complement strand
CGATGGATTACGTGAATCTACTGGAGTTCAAAGAGCAGGTGAAGAAGGAAAAACTGCCAGCAAAGCAGTTTTAATAATAAGCGCCCAATCTCGGCATCTTCCGGGAATCAGCGATTAATCCTCCAGAGGTAGCAGACGGTCAAAAAAGGAAATATATTAATCTGGTACATTATTACATGCTATCTACAGTGAGAAGAGAACTCTATGGAGTTCCCACAGTTGCAAATGGTGGTTGGTGGTCCGGAGGTAGGTGGGAGTGCTAACAGGTGGGACGCTAACTGTGGGAATATCCTGCCAAATAAGCGCACTGGTATTGACAGGACTGATCAAGCCGTAGAGCTTCCACAACTCATTCAACAAAGAACCCAAGCTAGGAAGTCACTTAATATGCATGTTAGAGTACTCAGATGTGCTCAGAATATTTTTAAACATGATGAAAAGAGAGGAATGCAAGATGTTCACCTGTTACCACTCAGATTTGGGCTAAACGCCCATGATCTCTGGAACTGATTACAGTACCCTGGTACAACCACTCAATCAAAACACAATCGGAGCAGGGATATAAGAGTTCATATAGATTATGATTTTTAGAGATACTCAGAACAGTTGATTACAGAGAGGAAGTGACAGTAGAGAGCCCTGGAATTGCTGGAAAGAAGAGTTTCCCACGGTTAACAAAAGTGCCAATAGTACTGGTTGTATTGATCAATACAAACCATTTTCCCACGGTTTGGGCACTTTTTTCTGTCCGCTCACGGTCGCTGCGCCTGTTTTCAGGCAAGAACGATTCTTCTTCGTTTCACTCAGGAATCGTAATTCCTCTCTTTTCATCATGTTTAAAAATATTCTGAGCACATCTGAGTACTCTAACATGCATATTAAGTAACTTCCTAGCTTGGGTTCTTTATTGAATGAGTTGTGGAAGCTCTACAGCTTGATCAGTCCTCTCAGTACCAGTGCGCTTATTTGGCAGGATATTCCCACAGTTAGCGTCCCACCTGTTAGCACTCCCACCTACCTCCGGACCACCAACCACCATTTGCAACTGTGGGAACTCCATAGAGTTCTCTTCTCACTGTAGATAGCATGTAATAATGTACCAGATTAATATATTTCCTTTTTTGACCGTCTGCTACCTCTGGAGGATTAATCGCTGATTCCCGGAAGATGCTGGGATTGGGCGCTTATTTATTAAAACTGCTTTGCTGGCAGTTTTTCCTTCTTCACCTGCTCTTTGAACTCCAGTAGATTCACGTAATCCATCGAGAGGGCCCCTCGTGGTGATCCTGGGTTCAAAGAGGGCCTTTGGGCTTGACCACTACCTTGGTCCTGGTCCCAGGTTGTAATTGTGTTCGCACATCCATTCATGGTTGCCTGGCTGTCCTATCTGGCTTTATAGCCCCCTGCTGCTGCTGCTAGCTTGCTAGCTCATACCACATTACTTCACACTGTTTCTGTCCTGTTTCTTCTCCTTGTACTTCCTCTTGACTGCCCTGCTAAGTACTTTTCCTTTTCTCATCATCCAATTAATGCTGACTTCTCCCCCTCCCCCCCTTTCTACAGTGTGGTATCCCCTCCTCAAGCTGTTGGAGCTTTTCTCTGGCCTCTGAGCCTTTTCTGCTGGCCTAGGGATGTCTGGTGAGTGCTGAGACTATTGATTTAATGTTCAGAGGACTGATTTCTTCTCCAACTCTTGGTTGTCTTTCTGCAGACCTTCTGTCTGTTTCCTCCAAGTTCTTGGGCTATCTGTGGGAGCTGAGGGCTGTCTGTGGGAGCTAAGGCTTATGGTGAGTAGTTTTTCACTCTTGTTTGTTCAGTTTCTGATTCTTAATGTAGACTGTTACCTTGCTGGTATGATGGGCTGTGGCCCTGCTGGCGCACTAGATATGTACTGGTTTCCATGATGTACCCCCCTTCTCCCCCCCTGGGCATGGGGCTGACCAGTGTCCTGTACAAACACTGCTCAGTCCCATGTTCTGTTTTCCTTTTTTATTTTGAATATTCTTTGTAATTTCTGGGCTTGGATGAATATGTACGCACTTCAACTCGGATTCAGAGGGCGAAGCTATGCCCGTACGTCTGAGGAGGGCGAAGCTATGCCCGTACGTCTGAGGAGGGCGAAGCTATGCCCTTGCACGTCACCATGATTGAATGCACAGTACTAGGGCTCTATTAAGCTAAACTAAGTTGTACAATCACCCGCAAGTCTGAGGAGGAAAGGGAGAGGGCGTCTAGATCAGTGAACCTCTGCGGCTGATCCCAGAGACTCTGGCCTGCTCGCTCACTCATCTGCGCTCATCTGCATTGATCTTTGTCTTCTCAACCACATCCTACATTGCTCTGTACTTCTATTTGTGAGTAATAGACTCCAGATTTCCTCTGATGAATGCTGATCTCCAATCAGCTGGCCATGCCCTTTGTATTCCCAGCACAATACCAGATGGAGTTTGCTGAATCCGCCCCTCTGGAAGTTGAGAGATTTCCGCTGCTCTCTTTTCAGTTTATTGACTTCATAACTCTTCAGAAATGCTCTAATGGCCAATCCTTCATAACAAGGCTTCTGTTCACTAAAGAGAAGGGCACTGACAGTCTTAAATTGAGCGTGACCTTGGAGGTCCACAATCCAAAGTAACAGGTTCTTTGGTGGGTCTCTATTTGCTCTCACTATTGGTTGGCTGTTTTAATCTGCTCATGTCAGGATATGCTCCCTTTAAGTATCACCTTTGGGCGGAGGCAGCTGAGTTCCACGAGGAAGGAGAAACCATGATCTTAACAGATCACCGGACATTCTTTTCCAGTTTCTGCTACCGCACAACTCATAATATTCAGGCAGCAACTTAGCAGCAATTGCACAAACTGATGTGTAAAGACAAATCTTCCTTACTTGAAACCACAACATCTTTAGTAGTGGGCAATTTGGAGACTGTATTGTAATGGACCTTCTCTACTCTAAAATGTATAAAAAGTTCAACATGATCTACTTGTAAATAGGCTTTTAAGCAGCACTTAGAAGCTCTATGAATTGCACAGTTTTTGGAAGTGTTATACTTCTAAAATCTGTGCAATTCTTAGAATTTCAAAATGTTTTGACACCAGGAGTATATCTTACAAAGGCAAGGAACACTCAGAGTATATTTTACTCAGGAATCGTACTTGCCGTTTATCGGCCCATTAAGCCAAGTCCGAAAAGAGGTTATTGAGGGAAAATAAAGGGAAAACGTATCAACTCGTGACAGAACCTCTACGGCTGAGCCCAGAGACTCTGGCCCACTTCCTCACTCATCTGCACTCATCTGCATTGATCTTTGCCTTCTCAACCACATCCTACATTGCTCTGTACCTCTATTTGTGAGTAATAGACTCCAGATTTCCTCTGATGAATGCTGATCTCCAATCAGCTGGCCATGCCCTTCGTATTCCCAGCACGATACCAGATGGAGTTTGCTGAATCTGTTCCTCTGGAATTTGAGAGATTTCCCCTGCTCTCTTTTCAGTTTATTGACTTCATAACTCTTTAGAAATCCTCCAAGGGCCAATCCTTCATAACAAGACTTCTGTTCACTGGAGAAAAGGGCGCTGAGCATTTTACTTTGAGCATGTACTTGGACGTCCAGCATCCAAGTCACAGATTCTTTGGCGGGTCTCTATTTGCTCTCACTAATGGTTGGCTGTTGTAATCTGCTCATGTCAGGATATGCTCCCATTAAGTATCACCTCTGGACTGAGGGAGGGACCACAATCTTAATGGATCATTGTATGTGCTTTTCCAGTTTCTGCTACTGCACAACTCATATTGAATTGGAACTGGATAATATCTAGGCGGCAACTTAGCAGCAATTGCACAAACAGATGCGTAAAGACAAATCTTCCTTGCTTGAAACCACAACATCTTTAGTAGGGGGCAATTTGGAGACTGTGTTGTAGTGGACCTCCTCTACTCTAAAATATATAAAAAGTTCAACATGATCTACTTGTAAATAGGCTTTTAAGCAGGACTTAGAAGCTCTATGAATTGCACAGTTTTTGGAAGTGTTATACTTCTAAAAGCTGTGCAATTCTTAGAATTTCAAAATATTTTGACACCAGGAGTATATCTTACAGGGAAAAGGAACACTCAGAAGTATATACTACTCAGGAATCGTACCTGCCGTTTATCGGCCTATTAAGCCAAGTATATTTTCTTTTTTGACATCCTGTTACCTCTGGAGTATTAATCGCCTGATTTCCGGAAGATGCTGGGATTGGGCGCTTATTTATTAAAACTGCTTTGCTGGCAGTTTTTCCTTCTTCACCTGCTCTTTGAACTCCAGTAGATTCACGTAATCCATCGAGAGGGCCCCTCGTGGTGATCCTGGGTTCAAAGAGGGCCTTTGGGCTTGACCACTACCTTGGTCCTGGTCCTGGGTTGTAATTGTGTTCGCACATCCATTCATGGTTGCCTGGCTGTCCTATCTGGCTTTATAGCCCCCTGCTGCTGCTGCTAGCTTGCTAGCTCATACCACATTACTTCACACTGTTTCTGTCCTGTTTCTTCTCCTTGTACTTCCTCTTGACTGCCCTGCTAAGTACTTTTCCTTTTCTCATCATCCAATTAATGCTGACTTCTCCCCCTCCCCCCCTTTCTACAGTGTGGTATCCCCTCCTCAAGCTGTTGGAGCTTTCCTCTGGCCTCTGCTGGCCTAGGAATGTCTGGTGAGTGCTGAGATCATTGATTCAATGTCCAGAGGACTGATCTCTTCTCCAACTCTTGGTTGTGCTCCTGCAGACCTTCTGTCTGATTCCTTCAAGTTCTTGCGCTGGAGCTATCTGTGGGAGCTAAGGATTATGGTGAGTAGTTTTTTGCTCTTTTTTGTTCAGTTTCTGATTCTTGATGTAGACTGTTACCTTGCTGGCATGATGGGCTGTGGCCCTGCTGGTGCACTAGATATGCACTAGTTTTGATGATGTACCCCCTTCTCCCTCCCCCCCTGGGCATGGGGCTGACCAGTGTCCTGTACAAACACTGCTCAGTCCCATGTTCTGTTCTCCTTTTTTTATTTTGAATGTTCTTTGTAATTTCTGGACTTGGATAAATCTGTACGCATTTGAACTTGGATTCAGAGGGCGAAGCTATGCCCGTACGTCTGAGGAGGGCGAAGCTATGCCCCTGCACGTCACCATGATTGAATGCACAGTACTAGGGCTTTATTGAAGCTAAACTAAGTTGTACAATCGCCCGCAAGTCTGAGGAGGAAAGAGAGAGGACGTCTAGATCAGTGAACCTCTGCGGCTAATCCTGAGAGACTCTGGCCAGCTTGCTCACTTATCTGCACTCATCCGCATTGATCTTTGTCTTCTCAACCACATCCTACATTGCTTTGTACCTCCATTTGTGAGTAATGGACTCCAGATTTCCTTTGATACCAGGAGTATATTTTACAGGGAAAAGGAACACTCAGAAGTATATACTACTCAGGAATTGTACCTGCCGTTTATCGGCCCATTAAGCCAAGTCTACATTAGGTAAGGACACTTGTGCGCCGCTTCCCAAGCTGCTCGAACACAACCATCCCTTCTGTACTGACGAAAATGGCAACATCAGGAACAAGTGTGTTGTGGCAGCGTTCAGCACCATCTATGATGCCTGCGAACTGCTTGGTGACTGTCGCGCGATGATTGAGATATCATTGGAATGATTGGATAGCCCCAATAAGTCAGACATTGTCATCATGGCCATATTTGTACTCAAATCTGTAGGCCCTGCAAACATTGTCGCATTCCAACCCTAGGACAACAATGGAGACTCGAGAGTTTTAGCTGGTCGTTCTGCGCACCATGCCTTTTGCAGTGCCTTCATGACTTCTGTTTGTATCTTTGCATCTCTGTCCTGTTGCCTCCACTGTGTTCTTATAGCTTGTGCTTCACTCTCGAATGTTCAGCCTGTTCCACATCCTCACCTTCGTGCATGGCTCGTTCTCGGACCGGCGCGCGGCGCCCCTTACAAGTCATAATTGAAATCTCCGACCGCACTGGCGGTGTAACCAAGGTTGATGGGATGAGATAAGATAAGATAGTGATTGATCGATGAGAAACATGATGAGTCACGGCAAGTCACGGCAGGAGATGGGACTCATTGAGGACTACATATATTATTGCGAATGCGTTTCTTACCGCGCCCAGTCTTTCTCCTCCACCATCGTCCACGTCCCAGCCCACGTCTGCTACACATCATGCCCGAGGCGAGTAGTACCGCGTCTTGGCCTGCGGCCAAGATCAGGGAAGAGTTCTTCCGCTTTTTTCGCTCAAAGGAACACACATTCGTCCCCTCCTCGTCTACCATTCCTTATGAAGACCCTACCTTACTCTTCGCAAATGCAGGAATGAATCAAGTATGCTTGAACCACAGCGATTTCATCAACGCGCTGATTATATTCCAGTATAAATCCATATTCTTAGGGACGGTCGATCCACACTCCGAGATGGCAAAGCTGAAACGTGTATTCAATAGCCAGAAGTGTATTCGTGCTGGGGGAAAACACAACGGTCAGTCTGATCGTCTCAGACCCTGGTCTTATACTGATATCCATGTAGATTTGGATGACGTGGGCAAAGACTCATACCACCATACATTCTTCGAGATGCTGGGAAACTGGTCCTTCGGGGACTACTTCAAGGTGTGCATCAATGTGTAACATTCATTCGAAATGCAGCCTCATCGTATTGTAATTTACAGAAAGAGGCAATTCAATACTCGTACGAGCTTCTTACAGACGTGTACAAATTGCCGAAGGACCGATTGTATGCAACGTACTTCGGAGGAGACTCAGGAAGCGGGTTGGAGCCAGACTTGGAGGCTAAGCAATACTGGTTGGACGTGGGTATGGACGAAGACCATATTTTACCAGGTTCCGTGAAGGATAACTTCTGGGGTGCGTCATATCCTGATCCCTTCTTACTTCCCCTCTCACTCGTTGTCTCAGAGATGGGAGCAACTGGTCCTTGTGGCCCTTGCAGGTTCGCACAGCCATTTCGTTGGTGAATATTAGCTCACGACCGTACAGTGAAATTCACTTCGATCGTATTGGTGGAAGAAACGCCTCACATCTAGTGAATCAGGACGATCCGAACGTTCTAGAGATCTGGAACAACGTCTTTATCCAGTTCAATCGCGAAACTGATGGATCTCTCCGAGTACTGCCATCGAAACATGTGGATACTGGCATGGGATTCGAGCGATTGGTGTCGGTGGTACAAAACAAGACCTCAAACTACGATACAGATGTCTTTGCCCCCATCTTCGCTAAAATACAAGAGCTTACTGGCGTCCGCCCATACGAGGGGAAATTCGGAGAGGAAGATTCCGACGGTATCGACACCGCTTACCGTGTCGTCGCCGACCATGTCAGGACATTGACATTTGCGCTCAGCGACGGTGGCGTTCCTAACAATGTGGGCCGTGGCTACGTACTGAGGCGTATTCTTAGACGAGGTGCCAGATACGCTAGGAAAAAGTTAGGAGTCTCCATAGGCTCTTTCTTCTCGTCCCTGATGCCAGTTCTGATTGAACAGATGGTATGTGCACACTGTTATGCTGGTCTCTTGACTGACGTGAGCTTGTCAGAGCGATGCTTTCCCGGAACTCACTAAGCGAACTGCAGAGATCAAGGAAATCCTTGACGAGGAGGAAGAATCTTTCTCGCGTACATTGGATCGAGGAGAGAAGATTTTTGATCAATATGCCACTCGCGCTCGACAGCAAGGCACTAATCGGCTGTCCGGAAAGGACGTCTGGCGGCTCTACGACACCTATGGCTTTCCTGTTGATCTTACTCGCCTAATGGCCGAGGAGTTGAAGCTTGAATTCTCCGATGTAGAGTTCGAGGAAGCACAGGCTCAGTCAAAAGAAGCTAGCAAGGTGTTGAAGCGCGAAGTGACCGACATCGTCAAGTTGGATGTTCACGACATTGCAACCCTTGAGAAGAATAGCGCAGTACCCAAGACAGATGACTCTGCTAAGTTCTGTATGCATGCCTTGTTTTCTCGCTGTTACTTTTACTGATGATAAGAATCTCACGCAGCGTTGGGAAACACAACGGCCCAGGTGGTTGCGATCTATCACAACAGGCAATTTGTTGACTCGACACCGGACGTCTCTGAAGGGAGTGCTTTTGGCATCCTGCTTGACCGGACGAGTTTCTATGCAGAGGCTGGTGGTCAGGAGCACGACACCGGAAGCATAGTCGTTGACGGTGTTGCGGATTTCGAGGTCACTGATGTCCAAGTGTATAATGGGTACGTTCTGCATGTCGGTCGGTTGAAATATGGAGCACTGCGTGTCGGCGATGAGGTCGTATCGTCCTATGATGAGGTATGTCCAACCCCTTCGGACAGCCGATGTGTGCTAATTTTTACTGGCAGCTCCGTCGGTGGCCCATCCGCAACAATCATACTGCAACACATATTCTCAACTACTGCCTAAGAGAGGTGCTTGGAGATCATATCGATCAAAAGGGCTCCCTCGTTGCGCCGACGAAGTTGCGTTTTGATTTTTCCCATAAAGCTCAAATCTCTTCGCCGGACCTCTTGAAGATCGAGTCAATGGGTCAAGACTGGATCAAACGGAATGTCGGTGTCTTCAGCAAAGAGTTAGATTTACGCGTCGCACAAAAGATCACAGGACTACGCGCAGTCTTCGGGGAGTCTTATCCTGACCCAGTTCGAGTTGTCTCCTTGGAGTTCAGTATCGACGAAATTGCCAGTGATATCGAAAATCCGAAGTGGAGAAATACCAGTGTCGAGTTTTGTGGTGGAACGTGAGTCTTTTCTGAGAGGTTAATAGAACTCAGTTCCTCACCTCCTTGTTAGACACGTCGCAAAGACAGGCGATATCAAGGACTTCATCATCACGGAGGAGTCAGGTATTGCGAAAGGAATTCGGCGTATCATTGCAGTCACAGGTCACGAGGCTGCTGAAGCTAGGAGGGTTGCCAACGGACTCATCGGCAAGTTGGATCGTCTCGACAAGTCAAGTGGCAAGGACAAGGACACGGGCTTGAAGGCTCTCACTGTGGTACGTACATTGGATCCTGAATGCACAATCAGATGCAGGATTGACGTTCTATTTCAGGAACTGAACCAAGCCGACATCTCAACAATAGTGAAATCGGAGTTGCGTGATAAACTCGCCGCTGTCAGAAAACAGTTCGACAAGGAGGTTAAGGAAAGAGAGGCTGCAGCTAGCAAGACGGTACGTCCTAAACCGAATTTTTAGCACTATTTGCCTTGGTAATGTGACCTTTGCGCAGGCGGTCGCAAATCTTCAGCAGTACTTCTCGGACAACTCAACGGAGGAAGCCTACTGTGCCATCCTTGATGTTGACGGAAACTCGAAGGTAAGCCCACACTTTCTGAATCGGCAAATGTCGCGTATCATACCAATGTCCCTTTCCCCAGACGCTGCAGGCTGTCCTCCTTCAAGCTAAGAAATTGGGCAAGACGGCGTACGTATTCAGCGTCGACGCGGAGGGAGGCAAAGTGGCCCACGCCAACTGTGTCTCCGAAGCCGCCAAGGCGAAGGGGGTCGATGGTAGAGCTTGGGCATCCGTCGTCGTGGGTATCCTCGGTGGAAAGGTATGTTTCATCCTCTGCGAATCTGCATATGGCTTTGGTAACGTTGCGCATTCACTAGTCCGGTGGCAAGGAGGACGGAGCTCAAGGAGTGAGTGTCAATGTTGCAGAGGTCGATACAGCATTGAAGGCTGCGAGAGAATTCCTCAAGGAGAAGCTTTAATAGGGATATTAGCAGGTTTGAAATTGTGTAACCATACAAGTGAAGCTTTGGCGTATAGACATGCATATTTGTTCGCAACAGCTTGGGTCCGATTCGGAGTGCACCGACGCAAGGCGCTAAATATAATCGGAGCCTCAATTGAGACGCGCGCCTTGCCAAGTGAGCAGCCACACTGCAATCGCCACCGCCGACGAGCTCAACAACACCCACGCCAACGGTGAGTATGCTCCTCCTTCGCGTCGTATCCTTGCAGACTGGGTTGGTGGAGGGTTTGGGAGGGTTTGGGAGGGTTCAGATGACTGTGGAGGGTTCTGAGAGGGATGGATTGGTGAAATAGGCGTTGGATGAGGACAGTTACTGACATGGCCCTTTGATTTCAGACCTTCCAACTTCTAGGTCGCCCATCATGTCTCTCGTCGTCCCGGAAGCCCACCAACAATTCCAAGTACGTCAGGGTGGTGCCTCCATGCAGTTTGCTTGCTTAACTCTCCTTTGGCCCCTCAGCACATTCTGCGTCTCTTGAACACGAACGTCGATGGCAAGAGGAAAATCATGTACGCCTTGACCGAGATCAAGGGTGTCGGTCGTCGTTACTCCAACTTGGTCTGCAAGAAGGCCGATGTCGACCTCAACAAGCGGTGCGTGTTCTCTAACTGTTCCGATCAGGAAAGACTCATCTTTTCCCATTACAGGGCTGGTGAGCTCAACTCCGATGAGCTTGAGCGAATCGTCACCATCATCCAAAACCCCACCCAGTTCAAGATCCCCACTTGGTTCTTGAACAGACAGCGCGACATTGTTGACGGCAAGAACTCACAGATCTTGTCGAACGGCGTTGACTCAAAAATCCGTGACGATCTCGAGAGGCTGAAGAAGATTCGTGCTCACAGGGGTCTGAGGCATTTCTGGGGCCTCCGTGTCCGTGGTCAGCACACGAAGACTACCGGTGAGTACCGCTTTGTTTTGCAAGTGCATATATGCGGACATCTCAACGCTTCACTTCAGGCCGTCGCGGAAAGACCGTCGGTGTGTCCAAGAAGCGTGGCTAGACGTCTCGTTTGTAGTTGTAGTGATTGTGACATGTCTTCATATGCATCCAGGATATACAATCATGATCATGCGCCTTGCTATGCCTCCCATTGTACTAAAACATACCCTGTTTGTTGAAGTTGCCCCGTCCAGAACGCCGAGAAAGTGGATGACATTTCCAGAACTTTCCCACCTCTGCCTTTGAACCGACACCGCCTCTTATAAGTTAACCAACGCAAGTGGACTCAGTTTACACACCACCCACACTTTGTCGTCTTCGTCGCTACTTACCATGGCGGGCACGATGCATATGCACCATCCTTGGTTCCGCCTCCCAACTCTCAAACGCAAAAGCGCCTACATCTACGATGATACCGACTCTCGCCATAACCCTTCCTACGCTCCCATCGTCGACGAGGGAACGTTTCAGTACGACGAACCACTCGGACCCTCCAAACGGCGCCGCTGCGAAGCCCTGGAGCGGGGCTTAGCGCAACTCTCTCTCGCGCATCCGTTCCCTCAACAAGCTGCACCTGCGCCTGCTCCTCTAAGCTGGAATACGCCAGTAGCACCCACACTGACATCGGAGGTCAGTGTCGAGCGGCATTCTATCGTGACTGAGCCAGAGGACATTCCGATAGAGTGCGACCAAGACGTGGAACCGTCCTGGTACGAACCTGAGAAAGACCGTACGTCTCCTCCTCAGTCATATCCCAGTTATATCACCTCAAAATCCCCTCCAGGTATCATTATTACTAAACTAGACGACGAAGACGACGACCAAACCCACCCGTCCTTGACGTCTAAACACCCCATCGAGCCCTTGGCGGAAGTGGACCCCACGTCCGTCAGCATTTCCCCCGCCCTCTTGGACCGCCTCAAGTCCCAGCACCAGAATTTCGGTATTCCTGGACTTTTGCAAGGGCCGCCTCCGTCGCGCCCGCCACCGTCGCCAGCGGACGAGAGCAAGGCGTTGGTGCTGTTCAAACCTTTAGCGATACCCGCGCAGCCGACGATTCACGAACCCGAGCAGGATGATAACGAAGAGGAGGTAGTTTCCGCGCCACCAGAGGATGCGGACATGATGGATGTAGAGATGCTGTGATGTTGTATGTATGCTCGTTATCTTTGAGAGCTCAAATGGAATGGATATCATCGCGGGGTCATAACTAGTACATTACTGCGGAAGATTCACGAGCGAAAGACGATAAACAGATAGCAATAGAAAAGTAATAACCAATTCTAGGACGCAGGACACAAACGAGGAAAGCGAGAGGCGTACTCTCCCTGCAGACGCGAACAAAACAGTCCGAAATGACATCATCACAAGGCGAGAAAAGAGCCGAATCAAGGCAACTGAACCTCACGTTCTGCCTGGGTTGATCTGTCATTGGGCAAGTTCATGGGTGTGGTAACGACCAACTTACTTTCGTCCCCGTAGAGGTACTCATTTCGATTGATGAACGAGTGATGATGACGGGCATGTGCATGAGGATGTGGGACGTGGTGCATATGCATGGCAGCATACGGTGATCTTAGTGTCACTGAGGAACTTGAAGCAGCTGGAGCCCTGCCAACAGGTTGTACAAGTGGAGGCGGAGGTTGAGAACCGGATTGATCATGTGGCGGCAAATGCGACTGAGACAGACTGCTTGTGATTCGGCGTGAATGATCATGGTGGGCATGCTGTTGCTGTTGCTGCTGCATACGTTCATGGGCTGCTTGAGTTGAATTCGGAGAGGAGGTCGGGGCGGGAGATACAGGGACAGGCGACGAAACCTCGGGATGGCTTATGGGATGTGGAAAGGCAACGTGAGAGAGACTCATGGGAGCACCTGGGAGATTGATGTGCATGTTGTGGTCGAAAGGGGGATGAATTGGTGAGGGATGAAGCGCCTGCATCTGCTGTTGATGTTGAGGCGGCGGATGCTGTGGCAGCTGTTGTGATTTTTGGGGAAGAGACGGAGAGGCATCCTGCGGACGGGGTTGGAGCGACGGCTGAGCAGCAGGATTAGAGCGAAGTTTTGGATCGGGTGTGGGTATATCTGGAGCCTTGGCGGGCTCAGTTGGACTTGTGAGCATGTCGACATCGTGGTCGGAGTCTTTGTCCATTGGATCGTCGTCGTCGTCGCCGTCCTGGGAGGCAGTGGCGGAGGGGCCAGGAGCAGAGGCCTTTTGGGCCGCTATTTCCTCTGCAGTGAGGAAGCGACCACCCGGACCGCGGGGGCGACGCATGGCATGTTTGTGACGGGACTCGTGAAGGTAGGGCTTGAAGGGGGTGATTAGATTGGAGGGGAGAAAGGGCCGGCAGTGAGAAAGCGCACCTTTCGTTGACGAGACAAGCGGTGGACCTCCTCGAGTCTTGCTCTGGCCACACGGCGTTTAAGGATGCGATAGTACTGCTTGGCGTTGACATAGAGAGGCTCCTCGTCGATGGGAGGGTCGTCCTGGATTTGATCTACGGGTGGATCTGGGTCGCGCTGGTCCTGTTGCTGGGAGTCCTGTTGCTGCTGCTGCTGCTGCTGGTGATGGACGAAGAGGTCATGTGGTGGATTGGGAGATGTTGTTGGCGACGGTTGGGAGGGGGAGGGTTGGCGTTGCGGGTAGTAGTTGTAGATGGTGTGCTGGGGATGCTCTGGAGGGTCGGGGACGGTGAGCAGGACGTGGATGGCGATGAGCAGGCGACTTACGGTAGCTGTGGAAGGAAGAGTTGAAGAGTTGATCGACGCCGTCCATGGCATTGGCTGAGGACTCGAAGAGAGAGAGAACGGTGATTGGCCCTATACTGCCCGTCACACTCCGTCACGTCACACCCCCTCGTCACTCCCACCACCACCACCATGGACGCACAGCTGTACGTCCACCGTCCACCCTCCCGACCCCGCTCACCGTCCACAGGAAAGCCCTCAAGGTCGTCGACCTCAAGACCATCCTCGCCGCCGCAAAGGTCACCATCCCAGCAAAGGCAAACAAGGCAGACCTCGTCGCCAGGATCCTAGCGTCCCCAGACGCCCTCCACGTATTCAACTCCCAGAATGCAGTCAGTCTCTTCGTGCCCCGTCTCCTCCCCTTCGCGTCCTCACCAGCTCCCCACAGAATCCCGCCCCGTACGTCCTCGCACCCTCTCACGTTGCCCCGTATTCACGCACCCCACTCCAGCGCCTCTGTCCCCCAAGGTGCGGCAGTCAGCAGTCAATCAGTCCCTTCAGATGCTCAGGATGTCCCAGACTCCCCCGCGACCTCCGCCACCCTCCAAAGCACCCCAGCAGCCGACCCGGTAGAGGTATGTGTTCTCGCGTCCACCCCTCCCCCGCTCACGCCCCTCCAGTCGAAGTCTGTCCCTGCGCCACAGCCCGTCACTGTTGCCCCTGCAACAACGGTAGACGAAGATGATGAACTCGCAAAAGTAAAAGCCCGTGCGAAGCGCTTTGGTCTTGAAGAGCCAACAGCACTACCCAAGCCCCTGGACAAATCTGTGCGTCTCGTACAGCACACGTGTATACACTCATTACCGACCCGTCTGTAGCCCAAGAAGAATGCAAAATCCGCCACTCCAGCAGCAGCCACCGCTACCAAGAATAAACGTCAGCCGGAAACAGTCGACCCGGAGGAGGAAGAACGCAGGAGGAAGCGTGCCGCTCGGTTTGGAACGGGGCCGGCGGTGGACGTGGAGGAAGAGGAGCGACGCAAGCAGCGTGAGGCTCGGTTCACCGTAAGTGACTCGTCCTGAACAACACGCCGTAATCTGACGACTCTCTCAACAGAAATGAGCGACTGCTTACTGTCTACTTTTGTGATACCCAGGACTGTTTGCTGTATTACCTTAGTATAATCATTGAGAACGATGACTAAGCATGACTGATCTATCGGTTCCGCCGATCTCACCTACAAAAACTTGAGTCTCCCTCCTCTCTTTCCTCATCTCATCGTTCCAAACAACATCATGGACTCTCAAACATTTAATGCCGAAGGGCAGCAGCTATTCACTTGCCTCTCATGCTCGATCGCGTTCCTCTCTGCAGATGATCAAAGTACGCTCTTTTTCATGCCGCAAAAACAGCCTACTCACCCACCACAGGGACACACTACAGATCCGACCATCACAGGTACAACATGAAGCGTCGAGTCGCTGGTCTCAACCCCGTCAGTGTCGAAGTCTTCACCCAGAAGGTGCTAGAGAGGCAATCAGAGACCGCCGTGATGGCGTCTCCGAAGGGGTCTGTCTGCGAGACTTGCGGGTGCGTTCCCTCTTTCCTTGCATAGTTATGCTGGTTCTCACAATAACACAGGAAGACCTACACAACCGAGAACGCTTATCGGTCCCACTTGAACTCGAAAAAGCACAAGGATAACGAGTTGGAGGCTCAGCGAGCTCCTCCACAAGCGCCTCCAGCAGAGGCTACGATAGACGTTACGGATGCCCCTGCGCCCGCACCTGAATCTATCGAACCTAAGTCTACCGCAGGTGTATCACTCACCATCGACGCCGATGCCTCCGAAGAAGCCGTTAACCAAACTATCGACGAGAAGATTGCTGCCGCACGGGCACGGATCTCCCCCACTCAATGCCTTTTCTGCCCCGAAGCTTCTACCACTCTCGAGGATAACCTCGCGCACATGTACCTTGCTCACACGTTCTTCGTTCCCGACATGGAGTACATCGTTGACTTAGCCGGTCTTCTCACCTATCTCGGCGAGAAGATCGCCGTGGGAAACGTCTGCATCTACTGTGGAGGCACCGGAAGGGAGTTTAGGACGTTGGACGCGGTGAGGAAGCATATGCTGGACAAGGGTCATTGCAAGCTCGCGTACGAGAGTGAGCCGGAAAGACTGGAGGTATCAGACTTCTACGACTTCACCTCGTCGTATCCAGATGCTGGAGAACGGAAGAAGAGGAAGAAGGCCAAGAAAGCGGAGAAATTGGAAGGCGTGGACGAAGAGGGTCAGGAGTGGGAGGATCTTGAAGAAGTCGATGGAGAGGTAGACGAGGTTGTGGACGAATCTGCCTCGGACGACGATGAGGACACCGACGATGACGACGACGACGAGGACTCTTCGGATCTCGACGACGACGAATTCCGAATCTCCTATGGCGACACCCCCTACGAGCTCGTCCTTCCCTCTGGTACCAAGATCGGTCACCGAAACACCTTGCGCCACTACACCGGCGGGTCTCACCTCGTCTTGCGCAGGGCTGCCGGCGAGGACCCCGATTCTGCTACAGCGCAAATGCGCAGACTGCTTACGGACAAGAAGAGTGGTCTTATCCCTCGCAAGGGTGGCAATTTTGGTGCATTTGGTGGAGGATTGGACGTGATCAAGGCCAGGAACACGGGTGAGGCGAGGGATGCTGGAAAGCACGTCCGTCAGTACAGGGATCAAGCGAGGAGGGAACATTTCAAGACAAAGGTTGGGTTCAGGCATAACAGCCAGAAACATTTCCGCGATCCATTGTTGCAGGTATGACAGGACTGCTTCTGCACCAGCACACATCACTGACGACGAACCGTTCTCTTCACAGTAAATACCAGGACATCATCCACCACCGTTTACACTTTTCATCCTTGTGCATTGTACCATATGCCTGCAGAGACAATGCATTATTTCCCAGTGTAATATTCGTTGCATATAAGATTGTCTCGTGATGAAGAGAAGAGAATAAAAGATGGAAAATAAGAAAAAGTATGCAATATGCCAACAGGGGAATCATGCGGACGGAATCTCAGAGAAAGGGATAAAAAGGTCTACTACAAAGGGTATCAAAAACGACGACAGCGAGATATGACAAGGATAAAAATGCAAGAGGGCGTATACTGATGACTCTTAATACACATACGACGCGGGGACCACGCCTTCTCGTCCTGTTCGGATGTCGCGCGCATACCACCACCTGTGACAGTGTCAGTTCCTATCATCTATGGTATACAAAGGGTTAGACTTACGCAGTGTCACCGTCATCCAGAACTTCGATCTCTTGTCCTTGAGCGAGAGGCAGTTCGCCCTCGCCAGTACCATCGAATGAATACCTGGCATGAGCGGGTCTGCTCATCTCCTCGTTGGCAAGTCCGCCAACGATGGCATCTGATGGTGTCTCGGCGCGCGCAAAGTTGCTTGCGTCAGGTGCAAATGGATCAGACGAAGTGGCTTTGGGTTCTCCGTCCTTCTCGCTGCTCATGTGTGCAAAGGGACTCTGGCCAGCCATGATTGTAGACCGTGTCGCGGCGTTGATGTGCTCGAGAAGGGAGGACGGGCGATGTGTCGAGGAATTGTCGTCCTCGATCTCTGCTGGGTCAAACTTGGCGAGCTTCTCGTCCCGACGGGAGAAGAGCGTCCAGAGGATACCAATGAGGGCGAGGAGGAAGACGACACCGGCCGCAATTGCAATGGATATCAGAATAACAACACCCGTCGCAAGGAAATCTGTAAAATCGTAAGTGGCTAAAATATCCGTAAGAAAGAGAGGCACGTACGGCGTTGAGTGAAACTGAACTGGGATAAGGAGTGGATGAGAGAGGATACAACGCCAGGTGATCCAGAGGAAGACGATGAAACAATGTATGGGATGAAATTCTGGCCATCGAAGAGGACTGAAGATGCATTGCCGAATGAAGGATCAGACACTGAGCCCGACAACAGAAGCATACGGTCAGCTTCAACGATGCTATTGGCAGCATGGGTGTTCTGCAGAGGTACCATAACCATCTGGGAAATGCTTGATGATCCGGAGAAACCTTGACCAGCGGATTGCCAGACTTGACCGTTCCAATACGTGAGATACGAGTAGCTGCCATCCGCGGATCTGTGAGGAAAGGAGTTAGCTCCCAGCATTCTGTGAAACGAGGGAGAGGACTCACCGTCCAGCTGCGAAGATACTATTCAGGTTGCCATCGTTGACTTCAAGAGCAGTGACGGGACCGGGCAATGTGTCCGAATCGCCGACATTGGACCATGTGCTATTAGCGACGGCATACTGAGCTACAGTGACCAGAGTGCCATCCGCAAGCGCGATAGAACCAGAGACGACAATGACATCACGAGTATTGCCACCATATGCCACCGAAGCGACGTCGCCCTTGATGCCGTTACCCAGGGCACTCCACTGCTTGGTCTGAGTGTTGAAGGAGCAGATGGACTGGCAAGGCTGATCCCCAGCTTGCGCGAAAGAACCTGCGACGATGATGATGTTACTCTGTGAGGGAGAAGTCGTGATGGACCTGACAATAACTGGGGCGCCTGAGCCGCCTTGCAGAGCTTGCACGCCGGTCGTGTCCCATGCTTGCTGCGCGAAGTTGTACAGCGCAAATCCGTTGAAAGTAGTCCCCTGCACAGTCAATGTACCGCCGATGAAGAGCTCATCACCCTGAACGAACAAGGTCTGGACAGCACCATTGAGGGGATTACCCTGAAGTGCACTGACGACGTTGGTTTCTGAGTCGTAAAGAGCCAAGTTCTGCGCGGTTGCACCGGATGCGGTAGTGAATGTGAAATTTCCGCCTATGACAGTGACTTCGCGCTTCGATGAGCTGTTCGTCCAGAACGCACCAGCAAGAACAGCTGGGGCAGGCGCGGGAGTGGTCGACGGCAAGGGAACCAATGCGGTAGAGTCAGGTCCTTGTCTCTTGAACATCTGGCCAATGCGAGGGAACCAACCGGTGGCTGACCTGATGGCATGACTGCGACGAGTTACGGAAGCTGCTGGCGTGCTGGCTGATGAGCCAATCCGGAGGCTAAGTGGTGTCACTTTGGGGATGCCATTGCTGCCACCGTTTTGCAACATAACGAAACCGGAGGCGCCAAATCCGTACGACGCGGCGATGTGTCCCGAGAGAATCTGGGCTACATCCTTTGATACAGTTCCGTTGCTGACGAACGAGAGACTTCCAATGAGGAAACCACTGTTACTGCCCCAAGAGCCACTGGTCTCATTCCAAGATGCAAGACCGGCGGCGTGACCACCGTCAGCGAGGGAAGAGAAGTTGCCGGCAATCAAGAGTTGGCTGTTTGACAGACCAAGGCTCGCCACCGCTCCATTGACTCCTCCGTCAAGGGCAACCCACTGATTACGAGCAACATCGTACATTGCCACACCCTTGAGCTTTCCTTGTGTGGAACCAGACGGGGTATCGGTGAAAGATCCTGCAACGTACAGCTTGTCGCCATCCACGAGGAGGTCCGATACGGGTCCGTTCAGCCCTTGGTTCGGGAGCTGGGTGAGTGCGCCGTTCCTGTATGCAACAATGTTGGATGCACCAGAGGCGGGACCTGCGGACAACTTGAAATTGCCTCCGATGAAGATCAGACCAGAGGAATGATGGGCAACCGCGGACAAGGCAGATGAACCAGAAATCGACGCTGATCCACCGCCGAGACCATCGAAGAGGTCAAATCCGAGATCATCAAGGGCCGTCACGCTAGAGTTCGTCAACTTTCCGGTGGCAGTGAGAGGCCACTCGAGGAAACCGAAAGAGCGACGGCCAGTACCAGAGGAAATGTTCGATGCACCGCTATCAACAGCGGTTGCATTGAGATCTGGGGAGTTCAGTATCAACTGCACCCTGTCGGCGACTAGTTCGTACTTCCCGTCCTGACCGTTGCCTGCGGGTGGGTCCGCAAGAGCCATCGTGATTGTCATGGAAAAGTTATCCGAGGTGGGAACGACAGGGCCTGTGTACAAGGGTACGACAGCATCTTGCTCGTTTTGTTGGGAGATGGTTCTGAGTGTAGGGGGAAGTCCACCACCTGGAAATACTGTTACGAGCACACTGGTGCGAACTGCGCAATTGTTGTTGATGCAACCTGGAATAAGCATGTTCACTGTGTAGTCCCCTGAAGCTGAGACGTAAGGCATCCATGTGAAGGTGGGACTTGTGAGGGGAGGAGTGTTCACGTCGACGGTTGCGACAAGGATGGTCTGGGTGGTACCTGGGATGTTCGTATTCACCTGTTTCTCGGTCCAATCCTGTGTTCTCCGCGTTTCAGATGCGCTTGGTGCAAAACAGGATTCACCATTCTCGGAATTGACGGACGAAGCGAAGGCTCCTGAGGAAAGAAGCTGCAGGAGATGGAGACCGGAGCCTGACCCAGTCCATTGAGAAAGGGTAAGCTGGAAACCGGTGATGTCCTTCGGTCCAGAGAAAATGAAGTCCTGGTAGGGTACGCTCGGGTCGGTCAACAGAGGGCATGGATCACTGCAAGTGCGATTAGCACCCGTGGCCGGGTCAACGTATTGCAGTGTTTGGACAGTGTTGTCAGGGATTGTCGTGAGCCTGAAAAATTATTGTCAGATATCATATAGAAATAGTAGCGGGACGTCACATACGTGAATCCAGTTGTCCCATGGCCGTCTTGAAAGGTATTGCCGATACGAATACCGCTCGCGCTGAGGAAGGAGAACTTGCGAACGGTGATGAACGCTTTGCTGCCATCTCTGGCGAGCCAGGTGTTACCGGGGCCGTCATCACCAGCCGGGCAAAAGATATTCGAGATATTGCTGAACTGAGAATCATCTGATGAGGGTGATGCATCTACTTCTGCGTTTTGGAGTGGTACGGGCACAAGGGAGGAGGAGAATGGGGTTGCACCAGTGGAAGGCGGCAATCTGGGGTTGCTCGTGCCGTTGAGAGAGACGGAGCCATTGGAGAAGGAGGTTGTGAAGGAGCCGGCGAAGAACAGACTAGCTTGTGAGGAGTTGGTAGTGATGGAGTTGACAGTCCCCTGCAGTCCACCGAATGGAGGCGCAGACCAGGTGGAGGATTTGACGTCCCATACAGCAATTGCCTGGGCAGGTGAGGTGAAGCTACCTCCAGCCCATACTTTTTGCTGTACGGAGTCACAGTAGAGAACGTCTATCTGTCCGTTGGGGCCTGATGAACCGAGGGCAGCGAAGGAACCAGAGGAGAGCGCGTAGGACGCGATGTTGCTGGCGGTGAGGTTGCCGATGGATGAGAAGGAGCCGGCGAAGTAGTATGCATCGCCAAGGGTGCATCCTGCCACTATACTTCCACCACTGTTCGAGGATGCGAGGCGCGTGAGGGCACCCTCTGGTGAACGCGAGAGGAGGGTGGACGTGGAGGGGTCGACTGTGATGGAGGAAGAGTTTGTGAAAAAGTCGAGGCCAGCGAAGGAGCCTGCGAGGCCGACTTTGCCCATGCGATCATAGTCAATCAAAGGCAAGTCTGCGATTACGAAGGGGGAGAGAAGGAGAAGAGAGACGAGAGATAGTAGACGGGGGAGGTGTCTGGATGATGGGGCGGTGACCATGTCGTCTAGCAGAGCATGTAGGGTGCGACGAGGAGGATGGCGTTGCCGTCGTGCGAGACGACGAGGAGAGGAGACGAGAGAACGAAAGAAAGGAGCGACTGAGCTCGTTGAAGGAGCGCAAGAAAGACTCGACGGCGCCTTCGCAACCATGTTCCCAACACGCTACCCACCCATTACGTAATCAGCGTCCGTCCTCACGCTCATACATCACATGCGATTTCTCAAAAAACATGAATTCTAGCGGATTTACTCGTGGTCCCCCTTCACTACAACGTCTGACAAGTCTACACTCTTCCCGACAGCCTGCAAGTGCGGAGAGAACTGCTCCAGAGACCTGAATGGAAGCCAATTTCAGAGCCTGCTGCCCGAGGACGAGACGTTGAACACTCACTGGGGATAGCGGTAACGGTGGATGGGCGATTTCTTCGCGTCCGCAATGACGAGCGTGTCCGCCTGCGAGGCAGCGGAAAGGAACAGATGTTGCTTGTTCAGCTCTTGCCAGTATTCCGCGGGCACCTTGTAGTACTCGACCAGCCGGGAGACGTAGTTGTCTTCACCTGGCGAAGGCGCGAACTTGTAGAATGCAGCGACACCGAGTGCTACTGCAATAGCCTTTCCCCAGACATGCGAAGAGAAGTCTAGAAAAGCGTATCGCATTGGTTTTTAATCAGCAGGTAAAGTTGCTGCAGCACGCACTCTCTTTGGGGAAGGTCAACTCTTGTCCATGATGAGCGTCGTGGTGATGAGGGTCCTCTGCGTGTGTGGAGGCCAGTCGGGTTTGGTGTGTAAGGGGCCTAGCAGCCTGCTGTCTGAGGAGGAGACTGCCCGCCCTTGCGAGAGCCATGGTTATTGAGGATCGAGTGCAGAGGGAACCGCCGTGGCACAGAATAGAAACGGGCGCCTGGTTATGTAATCAGTCCAACCCTTCCTCTCAACCGTGACTCGGACTCTACCTCTCTACCCATTCTCTTCAACGACAGCTGGTCTTGTCAATTGCACATCCCTCGACTGCCCCGGTAATCCCAAACTAGCGTTCTCGGACATGTCTTACTATCAGTCTTTACATCCACCCATGCTCAGTCTTGACATATCTCGTTCGCCCCTTCTCTCTGGCGCACTTCCAAAAGACATCTGTGATTTCTCTTTCGGCGGTCCTTCAAGCCCTAGACCCACAGGCTTGCCATTACTTCCAAACAGCCCTAAGCTAGCCCCTAGTCTGCAAACGCGTCTCAAGCAACTCGCCAAACACCAACAACAGTGCATTGGAATACGGCCGTCTCCCCCCTGCAACAAACCTCTGCCGTCTCTTCCTCCATCGGTCATACCCCCGAGGCAGATCATATCGGTACTGGAGTTACTGGAAAGGATGGACAATGATGTGGTGAAAGAGGTGCAGCGGGTGAAGGAGGGGATCGCAGAGGCGTGTGTGATGGTGCGGGAGTACGTGCAGGCCGACCAGGCGCGAGTAGCAGAGTGGAGGAAAAAGAGAGAACGGATGAGGAAGGAGACGAAGGGGCTTGACGATGACTTTTGGTTGAATGCTTGAGAGCCTCCTCCTTACTTAAAGCAGCATAATAGCCTAGTCACGCGCCGTATATATAAACCCCTTGGCACACAGTCCTCCCCCTTTCCCACCTCGTCCCAAACATCCACCGTCGCAATGTCCACCGGTATGTGCACTGTGCATCCCAGCACCGTCCGCACGCTCAATGACGACCATCTCCCGCCACAGCTATCTCCAGCGCTTCCACAGCTTCCGCTGAAGCCCGTATGTTCTGCACGATCCCCCGTCGCAGTGATAGCGATCCTGACCGTGCCTCTAGCCGTAACCTCCACCTCGACGGCCCAGCCACCACTCCCGAGGCGTTCCAGCTCTCTTGATCCCCAACTTGCCAACAAGGTCGAGAAGCACCTCCAACACAGGCCTGCAAAGGAGGATCTAGTGGAGCGAAACATCCTCAAAGGTACACCGACTCGTCACCATTCTATCCATGATGCATCTTCCTCATGTGTTACTTTGTGCGCAGATGACAGCGTCGCTCCAGCCCTTCAGGCTGCAAGGGACAAGCTTCAGAGGTCTCAGCTCGAGGTGAGTACCATGGTGCGGTCTGGTCCGGCCGCGTGTTGATCAGGTCGGGCTGGATCAGGATAAACTTGAGCATGCTCTCCAGCAACGCCCGAAGCGTGAGGAACTTGTCAAGGAACACATCTTGCAGTATGTTCAGCCGTATTCCGATCTGAGTGTCCGCTGACGAGAGACACAGAGAGTAAGCTATCGCGCTCTCCACGGCTCGGAATGTTGGTTCGGTCAAGGTCGTGATAACTGTAATCAGTCATGTATTATACTTGGGGATGGATGTGTGTATGAATAGTTCTGTAGGATGAGAGGAATCACATCAGCATTATTCGCATGCTTTCCATTGGGGAGGGAACATACTGGGAACCGCATGTCTAGTTGGGCGAGCAGTACCAGTATAAAGCATAAATACCATCTCAACACCCTCACCTCCGCTCCCTGCTGTCCCTAATCTTGTCCTTCATCTGCTGCACTGCTCGCTTCGTCCCAGCACCTCCAGCCCATCCTCTGCTCCTCAGCCAGCCAACCAATCTGGGTGTCAGACCAGCGGTCAACCCCACCCGGATAGGAAGGAACAAGGTCTTGTGGATGGTGTACGCCAGCAGTACCATGGCCCAAAATCCTTCTGAACCAGCGGCCGCTGGGTTGCCCACTGTGCTCTCCATTTCTTCTCGCCCTGGCTCCGGCAGTCGGTGAGGGATGTGGGAAGCGACAAGCTCCTTGACATAGACAACGGCGTGAGAGACATGCTCTGCACCAATGATGTTCACGCCAATGAAGGCGACAGTGAAGTCCGCCACGGTGAGGACGGAGTACACGCCAAGTGCGTACCAGCCGTAGGACTTGATCAGGTGTTTTAGGCGTTGCGAGAGCGACGCTCCTGGGGGGAGCTCATGGTTTTCGGAAGAGTGGGGGGACGAGGATGCGTTTGAGCGAGTCGGGGAAGAGTGGAAAAGACGGGTGCTCGTCCGACCTCTTGTGAGTGTCAAGGGAGGGCTAGCGGGACGAGGCAGACGGCCTGCGAGGGGAAGGAGAGGCCTTGAGAGACGGGGGACGAGAGCCCTGACGACGGGGAGTCTGAGTATTAAGTTGCGGACCATTAGCTATTGGGATTTCATGGACGAGCTTTTATAAGGAGGATGAGGTAGAGGAGAATGACACACGCTCCGACCGACGACGCACTCTCGGCTGGCGCACAGCAACTCGGCCCGCTGATCTGTTACAATTTGGCTCATCCAGGATCGATCTTTCGTGCAGTGCACTCCTTCGCCCAACGCGTCTCTCATTCTATGTATCCGGGCCTCAAGTCTTTCCTCGTCTCTCGTTCACGTCCCAGATAGCACTCACAACACACAATGTCGCAAGAGCAGGATACCCCGTCCGGCCCCTTCGAGGGCCCAGAAAAGCTGCTTGAGATCTGGTTCGCACCCTCCCCAGCAGATCTCCCTGGCGCCACATCCGCGACCGACGGAAAACTCGGCCTCAGAAAAGTGTCCAGGCAGATATGGGAGGACATGCTTGATATCGTCAAATGCAAGGTTTTGTCCGTGGTCGAAGGCAGTGAAATGGATGCATATCTCCTCAGGTCAGTCGCAAAATTCACGCATTATCCGTCCTTTTCAAATCACGGCAGCATCGTAGCGAATCTCGTCCAGCTCGCTAATATCTCTCTCCAATCTCCAGTGAATCTTCCCTCTTCGTCTCCCCGCATCGGTTGATCCTCAAAACCTGCGGCACTACCCTCAATTTGCTGGGCCTGCCGCGCATCCTTGAAATTGCGAAGGAGTACGCGTCGTTGGACAGTGTGTATCGTTGTTTCTACTCCCGGAAGGCCTTCATGTTTCCCGAGAAACAGCAAGGTCCGCACAGAGACTGGAACGCCGAGGTCCAATTCCTTGACAACATCTTCCCGGGTGGCGCTGCCTACACTATTGGAAAGGTCAATGGCGACCATTGGCTGCTTTATATCACCTCTCCAGGGGATGAGTTGAGCGGAGGGACTGCGCCTAGCTCTCCCACCTTCCCTCGAAATCCGCCTGCGCAGGGAGAAGGTACCAACGGCGTAGAGACCAATGGCTCGGATGACATCAAGATAGACTATACCATTGAAATCCTCATGACCAACCTCTCCTCTGCCGCCCGCAGCCTCTTCGACACCTCTACTTCCTCCATAGACGTTCCCGCCAGCGACCCAACCGCGCACGCCATTGCCCTTTCCTCATCATGCGGTATATCCGACATATTCCCTCGCTCTCTCACCACCCTCGACGCATACTCATTCTCTCCCTGCGGATACTCATCAAACGCCCTTATCCGATGGCGAGATGACGCAGGAGGGGATTTGACCAAGAACGGTGAAGGCTACTACACGATCCACGTCACCCCAGAAGAAGGCTGGTCATACGCCAGCTTCGAATGCAACGTCCCGCTCTCTGCCGTTTCGGAAAGAAAGGGCATCCCGGATCTGAAGACGCTGATTCTTCGGGTCGTAGACATCTTTCAGCCTGGCCGTCTCACGCTCACGCTGTTCATCTCGAGCGAAGAGAATGCGAGCGCAGAGGAGGCGGGGGAGAGTGCGGTAGAGGCTGCGCAGAGAGCGTTCAGAGCTGCATTGACGGTTCCGAGAGGCGTTGCTGAGAACGGGGCGGGATCCTCCCGAACCAGTTTCAATGGGCTATACAAACGCACCGACAAGATCAACTACGAGTTTGGAGGATACGACCTTGCGTTTGCTAGCTTTGAACTGCGTTCATAGATGTGACGCACAACTGGAAGCTAAGATTGGTTTATTATGATCTGACGACGTAGTACTTTTATTCTGTAATTGCTTGATTGAGTCTTGCACATTGTATCCGTACATCTGTCCATGTACAAGTACGTATCAATGTTACCCATGCACGCTGAAGTCACAATCAATATCTTTTGATATTCACAACAAACCGCCCTGAATAAGGCAGTGTGCCCGTGGGTAATCAAGAGGACAGTGTGCAGCTCCGACCCTCATGGCCCCACACTTAGCTGATCATCCCGAATTGGAAACCGTTGTAGTTCAACTATGACGATGTTGCGGGTGAAAAAGAGTTTAAATGAGAGCCCTTGGTACGCTACGGTTACATTGAGGGAATGCATGGTACGATGCTGGGATGTGACACCAGGAAGCCTATCCAATAGTTACATTCTGTGCAGGGGGTGATATGAAATGAAGCACTCGATGGGACATACGTGATAAACCCTACAAGCGAACAGGGAGGATGTGGTGGGATATCATCGGTTGCTGGCAGAAGAGATGGAAGGTTTGAAAGTGATGATATCTTCATCTGCCATTGAAGGCCTTGGCGCCCCCTTTGCCCGCATTTTGCAAAGCGGGCATAGTCGAATAAACATTTCGACCATGGGCCAGGTTATCGTAGCCTGTCAATTGAAACTCATTAAGCGGACGAGTCTTTCCCGTGACTGAAAAAGGAGCCTACGATGCCTATCCGCCTCGCTTCGAATAACATGGTCGACGCAACACCGTGATTTCGATGCGTGAAGACCAGGATATCGTAGATCTGCTGTTGAACTGGAACCCGTTCAAAAACAGCTGCAGACTCCAGTGAATTACTCCCATTCTCTGGAAACCTATCTGATGAAGATCCATTTGCCTCCCCGTCTGTCTGCACGATGTAATTTGCCCTTAACTTCTCTTCGTCCGCAGGATTCATGTTGTAAAACGCATCCCGAGGAAGGAGGATAAGATAGCTTTTCCGCGAGCCAGCCCGCGCATGATGACACGTAGCCCACATTCGTAGCTTTGGTGGTAACTCCGCTATCGTGCCTTCAGAGACTGCTCTAGCCACCTCACTATAGGATTCTATAGTGAATGTTGCTGTCTCTCGCAGCTCTGAAGACAACCCAGCAACGAATCTACCAAGAGCTTCATCGAATGCATGCCGGACTGGCATTTCTATGGCGTTGACCGCTCGTAATGCTTGAAGGACGGCCTCTGGCAACGGCGCGAAGGATGGATGTGTCCAGGGATCTATATGGGGCGTCGTCACAATCATTCCCTGGAATATGTGTGTCAAGATTGACGGTCCGAATCAGTAGACAATCCTGCTAACTTATGTGGACATCCACACCAAAGTAAATTGACCGTCGGGACCCTGGTGGTATCCTTCGTTGTCTTCTTTCATCGCCGCACCTCCATCGCGAACGGGTGGCGTGTTTGGGGGCATGTACTGCCGGATCTGAGGCTCGGTCCGGAGCTCGCTTTCGAAAACGTGGCTACCGGATGGGCCTGCGATCATTCCGCTGTCAGCAGCGGTGAGGGGGACTTGAGCGCCCGCGGGCATATCTGAGACCAGAAACGACGCCGTCTTAGTTGTGTATGGTTCCATAGGCCTATCTTTGGTATTACCATGGTCCGTAGGAACTTTATGTCGTTTCTTGGGTGTATAATTACACTCGACTTCATTCTCTTCTTGACAATGATTGCAAACTGGGAGGCTTCGATCACACTGGCGAGAAAAATATAAGCAGACGAGCCTCTATAAAAGAAGGAGGAGACACGTACTTTGAGGTTCTTGAGACGACAGCGATCACACCGGGGAATGCCCCGGTGTGCGGGCGTCGGCAAGGGAGTGTACTTGCAATCCCTGCCATTGGCCCACGCACAGTGGTTGCAGGTGGGAAGAACCCTGTCGCACTATCATGCGCGATTTGGGACGGGCCACCTGCAAACTGCACAGTAAACACGCACCTTCAGATTATTCAACCGACAATGATCACAGCGTGGCTTCCCCCTCCTGCCTTTCCACTGAGATTGCCTCGCCATGTAATGCTTCGGATTCGGGATCCTGATGGTGAGCTGGTTGTCGTCGACAGATTCGTTCACAGAGTCTGTGCCATCTGGAGACTCGGCCATAATGACAGACTATAAGAGGGAGAGAGGACTTTCGTTCTTTGTAGCAAAAACAAGTGAGCCAAAGAGCTAAATGGACAATGTGAAACAATAGCGAACATACCGATTGTTAAGACGCAACACTGTTTCCAAGAGAGCAGTGAAAAATCAGGAGGGCCTATTCAAGGTTTCCCGAGCACTCAATGGACGAGGTTTCGGTGAACAATAAGGAGAATTGGAGGAGAGGAATGGCCAATTGCGGCCTCGGAGGAGGGGTGAGTAGGTTGAACAGCAAGAAACCAAATCGGGCCCTCCAACTTACTCAGAAGCGTGACATGGTCACAGACAATGACCAGATCACCTCATCCGGCGTTTCGTGACCCCACTTTCCATTTATGGCTGATCTGTAGGTTACAAGTCCATTCCGACCCCACCCGAAGTCCTGGTCTGTCGCCTCAGCCCGCTACTCGCACTCCTCAAGTCTTCACCCCCGCTTCACTATCGACCGTTGTATGCTTCGAGAAAGTATAGAGGGCAGCACAGAGCATTTGCTCAAGACATCATCAATCATCAATCACTGATCGCCTTAGGTATCCAATGCGTACTCTTAATATACCGATTCTTTCAGAATCTTAACTACATCCAATCATTCCATAGAATCCTTAAGTTAACAGCATCTGACCCGCCGTCATCACAGGACTTTATGGCCGCGGCCCTCTCAGGCACCAGTCGAACCTCTGCCAGTCCCTCGCCGTATCAGCTCGATTATATCACGTAGACTGTATATTCCGCGGATATCTCTGCTGAACAGCAACCTTAGATGGGGCTCAAGAAAAAGGCTAATCAAGCACTAGCAAGCATTTGGCTTCCCTCCACTCGGCATTTCCCGTGAATACACATTGTTGCGCCCGGCAAGCCAAGGAAACAACATTGTGCTTATTGCGCTGTTGCTTTCCGACTATACTGCCCCTTTGATGGGGGGAAGACAAAGAATTATGGGGTTTGCGGCCATAAGGAACTCCTCTTTGAGCAACGTGCCAAGGTGAGTAACTATCGACCCCCACATTGCGCAAGGCCGTTGCTGATGTGAATACTATGATCAGTGGACGCAACCCATGTGTGTATCCCATCATAGGACCATTCGTTCTCGTCGTCAGGCAGTAAGTCAGGTCAAGCATTGTCACTGCGAGCTGAAGAGTGAGAGTTCCCTTAAGTGCTCGGACCATTCTGATCAGTTGGTGGCAGTTTCTTGCCATTCCGCATGGCGCCATGTATACATCTTCCGGAGGTCCATCATTGCGGCTACGTCTCTCTCACATTTGCGACCAGCATGGCAAAGACAACATCCGGTGGTCTGCACATGGATGCCCAACCTAAATGGTATTGGGCGGCAATGGTACCACACACTTCTCAATGACTTGTCCTCAGCCTTCGAGCGATGGATTTCTTGATTCCAGGAGGAAGTGCTTGGCAAATCAGTCGCCAACGTGACGCCCTTTTCATAAGTCTTCACCGGTATGGTCCTATAAAAGTGCTGCCAATCCATACGTCTAAATCCAACCTCTTCCTCCAGGATCAGGATCGCACTGCGGTAACGCATCTGCCTTAGCTTACTCACGATGGTCGCCACGTCATTTTTCCTTGCAGGCCTTGCCTATGTGTCCTTTGCATTGGCAGCTCCCGTCGCCGAGAAGCGAGATGATGCCGTCGCGTTTTATGATCCTGTTGCAGGCGGTGGCTCCTGGTTGAACAGTGTTCCCAATAGCGGGGGCGGCGGCGAACCTCTCAACGTGAGTTCTGCGAGCCACGTCCATATTAACGTATTCAACTTTCACATCCAGGTTATTATATCGGGTTTAAGCTCCCCCGGAGTCCTGACGATCGACGGCGTGGTCAACTATGCACGCTCAATAGGCTTGTATGTGCTTTCAGTTCGAGTTCAGAATTGAAGCTTGGACCGTGCTTCTGACTTCTTCATCAGCTCAACCGAGTGCTTCGGTGTTCATCTCGGAGACCCTCAAACTGCTAACCTCGGCGATGGCAACGGCTGGGTCAAAGAATCAATCTTGCTCCGCGAGGATTATGGTGATGCGGACTTCGGTACCTGTCTGGAAAGCTTGATTGGTGGCAACCACTTCCGGTCAGTTATTATCAGTTATGAAGTTGAATAAAAGTTAAAGGAAAATCTAGTGTTTATCGTCAAAACGGACCGAACGGCAACAGCGGTGCCTTGTTCCTCGCGTATGTGTACATCCCACCATTCTGTCGATTTATATCTTGACCTCAGTACCCATAGTGCCTCCGAGGAAGAAGACGTTAAGCATGGCCATACTATTTCCCCTGACGGTTACAACCTCGGCAGGTCCGTACATGGAGTGCTCTATCTTCTCGCTGGATGCTCATGACTCACTTTTCTGTGCAACAGAGATGCTATCGCAGCTGCTGCAAATGGCAGGACAAGCTTCAAGGGTGTGAATTACGAGACGACGGTCGAAAGACGTGCGAACGCTATGCCCGCTGGTACCAACGGTGTCAATCACGGTGCGTATTTATCCGGATGGTGCACCGTGCCACTGTTTATCACAACATCTAACTATTGGTTTCAGGTATCGCCGTTGATGGCACTGTTGTCATCCTTACAGTCAGAATTGTTTAAGCACTCACGACCAACCTACATGTACTTATTTCAAAAATTGCAACTGGATGAAAGGGATGTATATTTGTGGGATGGATTTCTAGTGTGACATTGTGTGGTATGCGATTGTGTCAGTGGGGGTATGTAATGCTACAGTATGAAACAAAAGGTACGAAGGTCATGAGCGTGTCCACTGCGTAGCCAAGGTAATGAGGCAAGAAAGAAAGCCAGTCAGTCAAGAGAGACCCATTACAAGGAATCCGAGAGCGATATCTGAAATAGAAAGTCGACGTTCAACGCAAACCAAGAGTAAATTCCTCTACTCTTCTTCCTCTTTCTTCACCTCCTCTGTCATCCATTCATCCCACGAGAAGTCATCCGCGATGAGCATGTCTCGAGGCTCCAGCTTCACATCGTTAGGTTCGTCCTTCGGTAGGTCAGCTGTACTACCTGAGACTGCCGATCTCCATCGGCGCTTGTCTGCTTCTACCTCCTCCAGGGTTCTACGTCTGACTCGTGACAAGATATAGTCGAGGTTCACGAAGTTAGCATCGTCCGTAGCGAACTTACGATGCCGTCTTCCTGTGATGTGCTGCAATAGTCCAAAATTAGGCTGTATGCAGGGAGAGACCTACTTGAAAGACACTCACCGTTTTGAAATCGTCAAATTTCTGTCTGCAGCTCTCACAGTATCCAGGCTTCGTTCCTTCCTCGCGTTTTGGTAAACGCAGCGTGTTCGTACTCTTGCTCTTGCGTAAAGGTTTGGTAGCTCGCTCGGGCACTGGCGGGGGTCCCATCGTGTTCTCCTTGTTGTTCACGGGCACATTAGATAATCGCCTGGACGTCACGACTTCCTGTTGTATCCGACGAGTCAAGGCAACGGGTAGCTGAAGAGTGCGGAGCCTGCCACCAAGGGTAGAGGTAGTTCCGGCTGTCGACGTGATGCCCACGCTGTTTCCCGACGCTGCGACGTACTGTCCAGACTCTCTGAACCCAGATGCGGCCGCCGAGTCTTCACCGTCATAGTCGAAATCCGCATCGAGGTCAATGAGCTCTTCCCTTGGCTCCGGGCAAGGAAATGTTGCTCGTCGATGCAGGTTGGACATGGAGACCACACGTCGGAGATCTCCCTGCTTGGCCTGCAGCTGAGCCCGCTTCTTGCGATCCTCCTCCCGTTGTTTGGCCCTCTGCTGTCCATTCTTGTCTGCAGCCTCCGCAGCAGCCTTCTGCTTCCGCCGCTCCTCCTCCTTCTTCGGATCATACGCAAGAAATGGGCCTTTCGCGAGAGGGTGACAGTATAACACGGGCCATGAGCCCTTCTCCTTCCCGTCCCGGTCTTTCTTGATCGGATACTCCAGTACGGCGATAGTGGCAAGCTCCTGCTTCATATCCTCAACCAGCACGAAATAGCTGTTCTTAGAGAAGTACACGTAGTCATGCCTCTTTTGTGTGGGATCACGTTCCGTCGTGCCATGCAGCCTCTCAGATTCAAGAAGGCGGCTTAAGGAGCGCTCTTTAACGGCAGCGGAAGGCTGAGCCGATGCAGTGGAAGCAGTATGACGAGTTCCAGGGTTTTGACATCGGTCAAGAACACTCTCCAGCTTGGAAGGACTCCATATCTTGATCTGAAAAGCTATAGCTTTCTTGACAAGTTCAGCGCCGCTTTCAGGAGCGGTATCTTTCAGGAATCTTTTAAGATACAATGATTAACCGGAGCGACGCGACAAGCAAGCGTCATGAGATACATACCTGCCCTTGAGTTTGATCGGACTTTGAAGGAGAGACGACTTGCTCCTCCCTGTATTTTCCTTGTTCGTATACGACTGCTCCGGTTGATCGGTTACAAGGTGCGTTATGCTCTGCGAAAAGAAGTGATCCACAGTCTTCGACAAATGTCAGGGCGGGAGTGTCAAGGATACAAAGGCATCACATACCGCACCCATCTGTGCAACCCGTACTTTCAGCTCCTCTTGCTCCGACGCGTTTCCATCGTCAAAATCAAAATAGAAGTTGAATTTGGGGAAAGCTTTCGTATATTTGTAACGGAACTCGTTCTCCTTCTCAAGCTTTTCACGGTCCTTCTTCTTCTTGGCCTCCTCCTTAGTCAATGTTGACGCGGTGGCGGAAGGGTCTACAGCTTTGACGCGCTTTGTACCGTGGGCATGACTGTCATGAGTTGGCTCCGGAGACCGGGCGCGTTTGATGGAAGATGTTTTGTGCAGGATGGGCGAGAACTGGGGCGGATTGTGAAGAGAGGGGGAGCGGACGGTCAAGGGACTCCTCAAGAGAGTAGTCATACGGAATGAATGGAAGCTACGTGACGCAAGGTCGGATCAGTATGCTTGCCAGTGTCACATGTTGAGCGTCGCTGAAACTGACCTGCACGACAGGAGTAGACACGGTCACAGACGATATGCAAGAAAGGCTTTGAACGCGTGGTGAGTGAGGGGAGGTGCAGGTGGATTAGCTGGGAATGAGAGGGATAATATTCCGGGCGAGGACGCTCGATGCAGATGTCTGGTGGCCTCCAGGACTGAGGTGGGCGCGACGACCACCGACGACGAAGGTGTTGGGAGTGTTGAAGGCGGCGACCTGGGAGGGTGTTGGTTGGCGTCAGTTCACCACACGACCAAACAACGCGTCGGGCCACGCGCTCGTTGTTGAACTTGTAAGTTGAGTACCCACGTCGACCCACCAGCAATTGATTCACCAGATACTTTGGAAACAAATAACCTACGGTCTACGCATTTGGTCGCTGAGGTAGCTTTAGCCTCAGCTTCTGCTTTCAAGTTTCTATAGACTGTAGTGATTTTGAAAATTGGAATTCTATCCGCACATCACGTGCTTGGATGGCAAGCTCATCACGTGCAGACGCGTCCAATCCAGGCGCTTAGTAAATGCGCCTGGACTTGGACTTAGACTTATTTCACTCTCCATCATCTAATTCAGCACTTGCTGTCCGGAGGAAGCTGTTACCAAACATTTAGAAAATGTCTTTCTTGCAACTACCTTCCATTGAAATGCTTGATCTGGCTCTGGACAGCCTTCCGCCTCTCAAATCCGAAGCGTTGCATCAAATACCGCGACTGTTGGACAAGCCACAAAATCCCATCTTGGACACACTGCGTTTTTGGCACAATACAAAGAGACGAGACCAGAAAGAGTCTAACTCTGTAACTGGCAGCACACCGAATGATGAAGAGTGCGTTCACGCTGGGAAGCTGGTGGGCATAGTCGAGACTGAGATTTGGTCAAGGGCATATTCAACGCCAATCCAACAGGTGAGTCGCTCGTCCAATAGCATGCACAATGGACTAACGTAAAAAAAGTCGGCTCTTATGTCTTGGGATGCCATTCGCGTTGCACGCGCGAGACCCCCACATCGTTCTGGGTTCCTTACGGAGCAGTCTGGCAACGACACGACTGCCGGACTTTACTTGTGAGGCCCCTTTATGTTCTCAGTGGTCCCCATGTGTTTACTCTTGAAAAGCATGCGCCCTTACCTTCAGGATTCTTCCCTACATCGTAAATATGTCTCGGCCCATGAACTATTCGAGTCGCTTCGATGGACCGTTGCCGGCTCATCGTCCGCGATACACATATGGGATGCTACATCTCAGAAATTTACGTTCAGAGGTATCCTACCTGATCAGCAAGGAACTATTGTCTTGATTGGCAATGACGAGGTTGTCAGCGAGAGGTTCGTAAATTCATGGTACTGTATTGCACACTCCTCTCAAACAACATCTTCAGCTTTATTCAAAGGTTCTTATCGATCGGCACTTTGATACGTCGACTGGATATTTGTGTGAGCAGTCTACGAACCAAGTTAGAAACCCCTTTGTGATCATGATTCTGCTCTAACGTCACATTACAGCAATCTCAGTCCCGTCTTCCATGCATTTACACACTCCATATCATCAATTCTGGCGTACATCATGGCCACTCTTTCAAACTCTGTACTCCTACAATATCAGCGTCTTGAAACTACCTCAACACACGCTCTGACAGCTATTTGGGTGTCTTACGGCGGTTTATATGCAGAACTAGACGCGCTGGCAACGTTTTGCGGATTTGTTCGTATATTATCCTGGTATTATATCGATTTGCACTCATAGTTTGATCTCAGGAAGCTGGACTGTCGCCAGAACAGTATCGCTCCCTTCCAAAAACTGATATAGATTTGGTATCTCATATCTACGGACAACTACATTGGCACGTTGACAAGCAATCACCACAGTCAATTTCCGCACAATTTGCCTACATCTTCTCCGTCACCGCTCAAGTATATTTTCAAGAGATCAGTGTATGGGTCGGTTATCCGTCGGAACTAGTGCCGTTTCGGTCGCCTGGTTGCCACAGACGACCTCGCATCCGCTCATCCACCCTCCACGATGACGACAACGATGAAGCAAGTGGCACATTCCCAGCTCTGGTCGAAGAAAGGACATTTCCCGACTTCATTCCTGGCGATCTCAGCCTTGCGCTCAATCGGGCGCGGAAGTCTCTAGTTTTGCTTCGTTCTGCACAACCGGACCATCCTATTCTAGCCAACTCCTCCCTGCTACCGCCAATCCTCTGGTTCTGGACCAGTGATGACGTCGAGGCAGCTTATCACCAACAATACGACAAAGTTACGGGCCTTTCAACAAAATTGAAGGCAACACACCGACCCTTCCCTGAAGGTTTCTCATCTGAGGATGAGATGCAAGTGTTTGCACTTTTCGAACTTGAACCAGGGAGCTCGGCTGTATCCACGGGAATAGATAAAACCTCCTTCCAAGCCGCCTACAACGCATTTCTCGATAGGTTCCCTTCAACACTACCTTCCCTTACACCAACTCTTCACGATCTAATGTCCCTTGTTCTCAAACCACTGACAAAGCATATCGGGACTCTGTCAAGTGCGCTGGTAGACCTATTCCTCTGCCCGACTACCCATCTGTACTTGCCACTTCACCTGCAGCTCCTACGATCCTACTTACTCCTTACATCTCACTCCTTTAAATCAACGCTGCAATCCGCACTTTTCTCTGATTACTGTGGGGAGGAGGATCATACAGGCGCCTATTCGAGCAATACTAGACGATTATACCAAATCTCAAGGCAAGAATCTAAGGTCGACACGTCTGCACGTACTCCTTGGACGATTGGGATATCCCCTGCGTTGACGCCGGATGGGACTTGGCCACCGGCAGGAGCAAGCCTTAGCTTCTTCCTTCGAACGGTGATTATTGATTCACTCAACTTGGAGTACCGTTTCTCGGATGGACTGGATCCCGGTCATGACGCCAACAGGGAAGTGGATGGGCAACAGCGAATTATACAGGAAGCGGAATGGAGGCTTGGGTTTGCTATTCGTGATCTGCCTGTGGGAAACGACGCGAAATGGTTGAGAGCCCGTTGTATGTTCCTCCCTTTTCAACTCTGCCACGAGAATTGAAACTGAATTGCGACAATAACTTATAGCTATGGAGTACGCACGTGCAACTTTGCCCCTCCTTAACAACACTTACGCGCCACGATAGAGCTTTAGACTTCCTATATATGGAATACCAACCTCCAGAGCCGTTGATCACTCTGATCACGCCTACCATCCTTTCGAAGTATCATAGAATCTTCGCCTTTAATTTACGACTTATGCGAGGTGTGTGGAACGGATGGATGATATCCTTATGCCAACTGATATTCCTCCTCAAAGTTGACAACGTCATTCGTGCTCTTTTCCGGATGTCTCGCCGGCCCAATAAACCTTTGTTCCCCACGTTTGCAGCCTCGCACAAGCTGTTTCTCCACTTTCGCTTCGTCTCGCACGCATTTGTGGCCGCCCTCTCGTCATATGTTTACGACACGGCTATCAGGCGCAACTTCGACGCATTCCTCGCCCTGCTCACGCCTCCCTCAGAAGACGCAACCACTCGAACTGTTCCCTTCACAGATGTGTTTGCTTTGGCAGACTATCATTCCAATATGATGGATGACATGTTGAGTGCATGCCTACTTCGGTCAGGTCAAAAGCCCGTGGGTGATTTATTGCGAGGGGCGTTGGATATCATCCTGGAGTTTGGGCTCTTGATGAGCGACATCCACGCTGGCCATTTGAAAGAGTATCAAGCAGTATCCGACCTCGAAACGCTATTTAAGCAGTTCTACGTCAAGACAACCACTCTGGTACGTGGCCGCAGCTTGTCTTGTTTTGAAGTATTCTGATGATGCATAGGTCAAGGTTTTGAGTGCTCTCGTTGAGCGAGGGGCCATGTTGGGACGTTCCTCTGCTATGGATCAGCTACCAACAACAAAACCCCTCTCCAGAGACACTGACTGTTTGGCTGATCTGCTAGTTCGGCTCGATGTTGCGGAATGGTGGCGAGATCGCTCCTCGAAAGGCTACTGAGATCAGGAAGTTAGTACGACTGGTTTACATTCTTTTCACTTGTGGTACTCAAACACCTAGTAGACGCCCACGTGGACATACTCACACAGTCAAACTTCTTCTGTTACTTGCAGCATCAAGTCTATCAATGATACGCTTGGAGTGTCAGCTTATGTGTACGATAGTTACGGTGACTACACATGATGATCCTTTTCGGAATTTGAAACTGTTGAGCTGATCCTGGGACCTGCCCTGGGTCGTATTTAGTATCATGATGGTGCTGCCGAGTTTGCATCTTTTTTCGCGTCGTTCATGCTTTTCCTCAATCAGTCACCATGCTCAAGCCCCAAACCAACTTAACTGGAAAGAATGCTTTGAAGGTGGCCATCGCCGCTTCGAAGCTTGCTCAAGACCTTGGCGACTCATGTCCTCCCGCTCGTGCTGCCGCATCGCTTCTTTTGATGATATTCGAGACCATTGAGGTACTTTATGGCGCACATTAATCATTGTCGTAATCTTACAACTGAAGTTCACAGCATATGAGATCGAATCAAGTTGAATGTTATCGACTAGCGCAACGATGTCTTGATCTGCTCACTGAAATCCATGGTCAAATGGACGGGCGATGGGATTCAGCGCCAGCATCACTAACCAGAAACCTTCATAAGTTCGAATCGTGAGTAGTATTTCTGAAAATCAACTTCATAGCCACGAGAGTCACTGAAGTATTTCACAGGATTCTGCAATCCATACATGACCGACTCATTGAAGAGACGCAAAACAAATGGCACGCACGTATACTGCGAAAGGCAGCTATTAAGGAGGCCTTGGCGGAATACAACACAGAACTGGATGATGCTGCCAGGTCTTTCCAGGTGAATATCCGACTTATGGTCTAACACTATCAGCTACTAATACCATTTTCAGCTGTACTCGTTGCTCAACATACACTACGTCGTCGGACGCGACGAAACATTGGTTGTGCCATCCCTACCAGAAATTGACAAAAAGAAATCAGAGCGATATTCGCCTAGTATCTCTAGTAGCACTGCAAGTGGAACCTTGCTGGTTGAAGCAGAGTCGGACAAGACATTGGCTTCGGAGCGATCCAGCATGGAAGAGTGTCATAAAGACCCTGACTCACCTACCAGTGGAGTCCACTCGATTTTAGAACCAGCCACAATCCTCTGCGAGTCTCCTCAGGTGCGTCGCGGCGCTCTTCTATCACAAACTTATCATGGAGCTGAGTCAGCCTGAAGAGCTCAGCGCCGTCATCCAGGTCTACATCTCCCTCTCTAAATATCACAGAAGATGCCGATGTCGACGACCGTGGCGACTTGGATGAGTTAAGTGAGACCCAAGATAATCAAAGAAATGGTCACTTCCGGACTTTTCATCAATCCGATATCATCATGAAAGGCCGTAGTAGAATCCGAGAAGGCTGGTGGGCAGGTACGGTTGAGGTTGAGGTTGAAGTGGGGAGTAATAAGTTAGCCGCTTTGAAGAGATACGAAGGGCCGGTCGATGTCGCGCTCAAGGTAAGTTCCTCCTATGTACTCCGGCCTCTTACTTCTACTGACCATTCTTGGCGAACAAGCGATGGAGAAGAGACGTTGATATCTTAACTAATTTGCGGTAAGTGACTGTGACATTGCCCAATCCGTGAACTGAGGAGTTCTCATGGTACACCAGCCATGCAGTTTTACCCCAACTACTAGGTGTCTCTGCACACGGGACAGCTACGCCCTTCATTATTCTCGGTGATGGTAAGTACTGTAGCATTCAGTTTGACACATCGCTGATTGCCGATTCTTTCGGCGACTAGTGAATACTACGACGCTTCAAGGATATTTGAGGAAGATGGTTCTCATCTCTAGTATCTCCAAGTGTGTTCAGACATTGCTGAGATTTGTAGGTCTGACTACTCCTTCTCTCATGATTACACAACTGACCGTTATTCATTATAATTATCAGTACGAAGAGCTCCTTGTGAGTGCTGAAGATCAACATGTCCCTGCTGCATTAACCAGAACTCCGTAAGCAGGATGCAGCACTGTATTTGCGGGCTGAACTCGAGCTATCAGACGCAAAAATTCAAGATTATTTCGAGGTACAACCCTTGTCATCCGACAGGATTGTGGGATGAGTTGGCAGACATTGACGCACTTCTGTTTTAGAATGCAAGTTACAGGGTTGACTCGTCTGATAGAATTATCATCGGGCTACCGTTGCAAGAGCTAGATGATGTTATCTCTGTCCGTCAATGGTCCCTGTCTCAAACACTGCAGGAGACTCTTCTGCGGGTAAGTTAACTTGAGGCTATTTCAGTTACCCAAACCACTGACGTTGTGCCTTCAAGAGTATTCGGCCTTCCAGTGGATTGAAAAGCATCGTGAAGCTTTACGATCATGGGGTGACAGATTCAGGTAAGCTGTCAGTTGTGTACTCCACGGCCATTATTGAGGCTTTCACGTAGACTTAGAAGACGACTGGGAAACAGTGCACAAAACCAAGCATATCGTGTTTATAGTTTCAGACCTTCTCTCCACGATTGATCTGAGCAACAATAGCCTACCGACACACGTCCGGGATATTCTGGCCCTTCCCCGACCGACATCTCTAGCACGAATTAGGGAGATTGCAGTAGACTCTTCCTGTCTTAACCAAACATGGCTTACAACATACGAGTCAGACCCATTTTCAAGAACAATAAGCACAGGTGATGTCGGATGCTTGCAACCAGGACGGGGGTTTGAGTCATTCCGTCTTTTTCATAACGCAGTGCTGGATGGCTCATTATCGCGGAATCCTCCCGCTTCAAACGGCTGGATGGAGTATGCAGGCACCAAGTCTGCGCTGGAATGCTCCAGGGTGAATGGGATGGATTGGTGCGTGATCTGCTCATTTCCAAGTGAATCATGCTCATTCTTTTGACGTCTATCTCGTAACAGCTGGACGGTTAATTGCTTGTCGGGCGGACCCACAGAGGCATCGATATCCTACGCTGACAATGTCGATGCGGGTGCAGCCTGGCGTTATTTGATGCAAAACGCTATGACCATTGCTGCAGCATTCAACGTCCAACCCGAAAGTGTTGTCTTAGGCGAGTCCGAAGTTTGCTGTCAACTTAGTATCACAGTTTGATGACTTCCATGATAGTGACCGGGCATTTATTAGAGTACAGGTGCCATCTCCCGGAGGATTCTTCAACTGAGATGTCGACATGGTCGTTGAGAGTCCACCCAGAGACGGGGCTGGAAGGAACTGTGCGGGGTCCGTCTGGCAACTTGCATACTACATCGAGGTATATGTTTTGCAACGTTATTATTAGGGATATCAAGACTCACTTTTTTCTTTCATCCTTCCAGGTCTCTACATTTTGTTCAACTGCACGCCGAAGACTCCTTGCTGTTGTCATTGTCTGCATAAACTTGATATATTGACGATGCGTGGACTACAAATCTACTGACATATGTGTTGAAGGGCCTACAAATCATGAAGAGACAAAACGAAGCAGTGCGAAACCAAAGATTAGACGATACAAAACTACAATGTGAAGGATGAATGACATGCATGATATGTATGATCGGAACGGATGCAATGAGGTAGAACAGCATAGATAGCAATGTGGATGATACTTAGCAGATTGTGACAGCAATCACTCTTCAATTTTCAATGGCTCCTTCGAATGCAGTAAACTGCGCCGTTGCGCCTCCCGCCTTGGCCTCCTTAGACATGCGTACTCGTTCACTTTCCGCGATAGCCCACGCCTCTTCTGCTCGTACATCGCCACCAGCAGGTTTGGAATCAACCCCAAGCCCACGCGACACTTCCTCCAGTCTGATCCCCTCGGCCAAGCGCACAGTCTTGTTGCCGGCGGCAGAGAAGGAAGAGGTGCGCTGGATTGGCTTGCGACCAGACTTGCTGGGGGTCGAGGGTCCGCCCAGTGTGGAGGAAAGGGAGACAATGCCAACGGTTTCGAGGACGCCAACGAGATCTCCAAATTCACTCCTTGACGCTGGTGTGAAGATATCATTCTCCGAGCGGGATAGGATGTTGGAATAATAGACGTAAAGTTGATTGACGTCCAATGCATCAGCCTCCGACTTGGACGGCGCGCTGGTGGTGCGTTTGAGCGACTTTGAAGGCGTCGACGGGGTTCGGGAGGGAGAGCTCGATACGGGGAGTCCAAGGTTAACCCGACGGGAGGCGAGTGTGAGAGCGAGGAGTACGAGGCGCGACTGGAGCCCAAGGTTGGTGACTTTGGTAACTATCTCGCTATTGACAGCAGATGAAGCAGCGATAACGGAAGAACGGAAGGCAACCCCGGAGGGTGTGTGGGCCTTCAAGGCGGCGAGGATGTGCTGTGGACTAATTGTAGGCGTGGGCGCAGCCATAGGATTGGATGAAGTTCCCGAAACCATAGCGAGGTCAATGGCACCCCGGAGGACCTCGAAGAGCGCACGAACATCGCCAGTCTGAGCCGCAATTTTCTTGCTCAGCAACATCAAAGTCGCAGGAGGCAGAAACTTGTCCTTGGATTCTGAGCGGTCAAGAGAGTCTTGTTCTGAGAGAGGAGCTAACCGTTTCTGCAGAATCTCGAGCAATTGTTCAGGAGTATATGGGGCAAAGTGGCAAGTCTGAACGTGACGCAGAGACTGCACGGACAACGTAGACGTAGAGGTGGACGTCAAGGTGTGTGTATTTGCGATCCCTATTAGACGGATGGAAGAGGAATGTTGGTGAACGAGATTGAAGAGTTGCGTGAGAGACTGTGCCGAGGAAGCAAGATGGTCCAACTCGTCAAGAAGGACGATACTGATTGGCAAGAATGTAAGAAACATGATGGGCAGCAAACAAGCAGTAAAACTCACCATCTTGACCGTTGTGCCTGCAGAAGTTTCTCCAACGTGCGAGAAGCGGAATCCTTGCCCTTCCTTGTTTTAGTGATGGCGCAGCCATCACTAAGGACCTCGATCAATCTGTCCCACAAAGCATCCACGTTACCCAACGCCATGCAATTGACGGAGACGAATGTGACCGCCGCTGCGGTGAGCTCTGGGTTAAGGTCGTTGAGAACTGTGGTCACTAGGGCTGTCTTGCCAGTACCCGGTGACCCAGATATATACAACACGGTATGTTCCGCCTCATCAGCATTCGATGAGGTAAGGAAGGACCGAACGAAGCACTGTATGGTAGCAGCTTCAGCTGTGCGACCCGAAAGGCCGCCAGTGTTGTTGCAGGTTGCACGAAGAAGCGCGCGCGCTCTAGCACTGATGGGCAGGAGAGTAGAAGGTGTGGGAGGAGGTGTTGCAAGGGAAATTTGTGGAGGCGCTGATGTTGGCGTACGCGGGTCGCCGGAAACGTTCGACATCGAATTATATCTGCGAAGGGCTGAAAAAAGTATGAGGAGGTAGTTTATCAAAGAAAAATCAATATAGGCCCACATCTCGTTGCTCGTGGAGTCGTAACGACCTCAGAAACGGTGCTTGTCCTCCTCAACGACCTCGTGGCCCTGGACGATGGCGACGCATTGAGGGCCTCGATCCTCAACGGGGGTATGTTTTCCTTGTTCCAATCTCCATCGCAGATAGTCGAAGAAGTCCTCATGCGCTTTGGATGAGGGGATGATTCTGGTGTTACAAGCTGCACTTCGTCAGAAGTGTCGCACGATGAGGATGATTCACTAGGTGAGTCTCGCTTCCCGAGAACGGTGCTGCGCTGTGAGCGAGTCTGCATGATGACTGCCGCGATGAAAGAAGTGTCTCGTCGCTGTGGGGAACGACGACGACGGATGAATGGGTCTGGAGAGAAGAAGGACAAGGCTGGGGACCGGGCTTTAACGCCGACCGGAGTTGTCACGCTTTCGAACTCCGACACTACTAAACGCGTCGCGTCGAACGCGTTTGCACGTGACTGACGCGTCGCGGTCGCGACTGGCGCGTGACCCGAGGTTCCAAATTGGGAGCGGCGTTAAAGTGGGCTTGAATTCTTCCCTCGTCTGCGCGGCCGAACTAAATCTCACCGGCAACCCCAGGCAGTGCGCAGGATGACCGCGGTGAACAGAAACATTTCTGTTCTGAATGTATTGCCGCACCCAATGCCGACGTGAGGCAGAATGGCCTTCTACGGCCTTTAAGAACCCCCAACCCTCTTTTCCTGCACCCTCTTTTCACTCGCAGGTTCCCCGTCTGTCTTCTGGCTGAGGAGTTGCATACCTCCCTCGACCTAGTTCACAGACTCTTTCATGGTTTCGCTGAAGGCATACTATTTCCTGCGCCGGTAGGTGATGCAGTACCGATCAGTACGTCTGGACACTGACCTGATACTTGTCTCTCAGAGATTCGGACCCGTGTGGTAGTGACAATTGTCCACCCGGTTCCGTTGATGGTGATGATGATGACGACGACGACGACGATCCTTGTGGTAGCGATACCTGTCCCACCCGTACTTCGGGACAGGCCCATACGCGCACCCACTCTTCGTCGCACTCCGGGACATCAGTTTCCCTACCTTCACAGACGTCTTCCACTCCTACTTCGACCTCTCGGAGCTCCACTTCAGCGGCGTCGCCGACAAAAACAAACGATCTCAATCCGCAGACGTCTGCCTCTACAACCCCCAATGGCGGCACAGGGTCTTCATTCAATAAGAGTGCCATTGGTGGTATCGTAATTGGGCTCTGTACGTGGTGTTGTAGACCACCCATATCTCATGCATCACTAACATAGCCTACTCGTGACAGTCTTTATTCTCGCCCTCTTACTGGCTTTCCTGATGTGGAGGAGGAGACGTAGACAACGCCAAGCAACGGAAGGCCAGAACATGGTAGGAGGAAGTACCGCAGACATGCACCTCATTCCGGGAAACCCTCCCGCCACTCTCCCTGCTCACAACACTCAGGGTGATGTCAATCTGGCCACCGCCACAGCCTCGAGCTCGCAAGGATATCTCCGTCCAGTGGTTTATGGGAATATGGCTCCCTCATATGACCATAATCGGGCCTCCTCAGAAACTATACTTCCGAATCCTTACGACGGTATTGCCCAGTCCTCGCTCCCCTACCACAACCACGAAGAGCCCCGAACGCTCGCACTGAGCCAGGCTGTCGACGAGAGGTCTCCTGCGGGCGAGGGTACCCAGGGCATCGCGGCGATGAACGCTCTACCACCCCTCTCCCGAGCACCATCGGCATGGAGAGCGTCGTCTGGCTCAACCAGTTTGTATTCCGACGTGCCCGACACCCGGGCCTCCAGTATGATCAGCGCATCATCGGACACAAGGCCGACGGAGGAGCAGGGACTCTTGCAAGAGATGACTGCATATCAGAAACGTCTCGAGTCCCACCATCGGAAGGAGTCAGGTGATAGCGTCGTCATTTCTCCGGAGTCCACCTCGCGGAATACGCCAACAGAGCCACCACCGAGGTACACACCGTCCGTGATAATTTCGTTATATGGACACATGGAAAGGAGTACGGATCATGGCCGATAGAAGCTTCATATTTCAATGCGTTACCTCCCCCTTTTCTCCCTTCTTAACCTAGTGGACTTTCTACAGTGTACCATGCCTCCAATTCCCAGAACCACCTTCGGACAATTCACACTCGTTTACGCTGGACACTTCATTACTTGACACTTACGACTGGCGGACAGTATTCGTGATTGTACGGATTTTCTGCATTAGATATGCGACGAGACTATTCTCTGCTCGTTTGGGGTCGTTCGGGCTGCGACAACCAGAGTTGTGGGTTTCGACGGCAGCACGGGCGATGATCTCTATCTCCGCTTTGCGACGGGTGTAGAGCATATGCTGTATTTCTCGGCTGTGTTTTAGAATGTATCGTTATTGATAAATCAGATGTAGATGCTCAAGCGCAGCGAATGTTGGGGACAAACCTCCATGTCTTCGGGAGATTGCGTTTGCGTAGCATTGACACTGCCTACCGGAGGAGGTTATGAGATGGTGAGAATACCAAATGCGTGAGGCAAGTAAGCACCTTCTTCTCATCATGTTTGGTAATAGGAACCATGTCGTCTTTGTCAATGCAGAGACTATGTATTGGGGACGTTCGGTGAACTTTGCCAGCAGCACTGATGCCTCAAGGCTCACCTGGAAAGTTCACTGCTGAATACCCCTATCCACTCTATCCTTGGGGCGGCCAAAGTACTGTGTTCGTGAGACATTGCTGCGCTGCCATACTTGTATACGGACAGGATGTCTATGCCATACGGATCCGCATCGACCAGTGCCATGATAGAAACACTGTAATAGCAATGTTTCGATGGTTAATCTGATAACAAAGCTACCTAAATACTAACCTTGCGGGAAGATTGTCAGCCAAAGTGCAAACCAATTGGCGGGTTGCTACATCTGGGTAACCTTTACCCTAGAATCCATGAGCTACGGGCTTGATATGAAGCTAAGCAAGTGACTCACAGTAATAATAATTCCCTGTCCGCAGTGTCCGTTACCGCCGCGAGAGAGTTGCATCCGAACAAGAGTCTGGAATACCGCCTGCGGAGCTTTATGAGTTGTTTCGAATTCGTTCCGAGTGATGTTGTTGTACCTCTTTCTCAACGACGAGGACCCAACCGATATCCTCGGTTGCTTCAAACCGTGAAATCTCATCCGAGACAGGAATTAAAGTACCCTAACGGTGGGAGGGATTGTCAGTCATGGTGGACATTGGTGAATTTCCCTAGAGCGACACCACAAACAGACCTCGCTGTCATTGCCATATAATGTCTCCCCGCTACGTAGGTGTATCGTCAAGGAAGCACCGCAGAATAGACCCTTGGCTGATGCCCGCTGAAAAGCAAGCCATGAATTACCTGCTGCCGTCAAGACGCTGTGGACGAAACTCACAACATTCAGGTCGGCACGACCCAGCCCTGCCGTGGCAGCCAAATCATCCACAAGCTACATGGAGTTTTAGAGATGTAAGGTGTAAATCAGGAAGGTACCACCCTTATCCACCACTGATTGACGTTTGAATAGTTGTACATCTTTATAGAACATATCGCTGGAAAGCTACTCAGTGAGTTGGAGCGAGAGACTTTGGAGACTACGCCGTACCGTTTGGTGGAAGGCAGATTGTCAGTAAGAGACTCATGCATAAGATCGACCACTTTGAATAGTTGTGCTGTGCAGAGTCTCGGATGAATATCACGAAAGGGATGGTATTGTACGTATCTCACCAAGAGGCTTGGAGCTGCTGATGTTCTGAGCTTTTCGAGGGAACGTTAATAGTTTTGTGGCAAACGAGCTAAATAAAACAAAATGTAAGTATGAAGAAGGGTACATGCTAATTTGCTGACCCATCCTCCATCGTCTGCTTATTTCTGTTCGCAAGCTGAAGTGAGATATGCTTGGAGTCCTTTCCGATACGGTCCGAATCATCTCGCTCCAGGGCTTCGCACAGTTGTGTCAGAAAGTCCAAGGTCAGATCTTCCAAAAAACCAAGCGCAAGAGATCTAATAGAAGTGTTAGGACCCATAATCGGCGCATATAGTCAGGTCAGGCATGAGACTTACTTTGGGTCGTCATCTTCTGATTCCTCCTCCTCCTCCTCTTCCGCCGACAAATCCGCATCGTCCCCAAGACCAAAGGCGTCAATGTTCATTTTGATTGCAGTATCGATGCTCATGTCGTCTGATGTCTCATAGACTAGTGACGGAGAGTCTAAGGGAACGTCAAGATATAGCGATTCCACGTCCGTTTTCGTCTTCGCGATGCCCAAGCATTCTGGAGAGACGTCGCCATTCAGATCGTCCAAGAATATGTCGTCAAAGTCGGTGACCATGGTGTAGTTCTAATGGGGTTAGAATATTAATCGGGTGTAGACTTTGCATCTCAATGTCACGCTGTGGCCGCGTCACAAACCACATGTGTGTGACGGGACGCGTTGAAACGTTGGGGCTTTAGCGCCGCAAAGGAGAGCCAGGACTTCGAGGGAGATGCACTGTTTCTTGAGATGCAGATGCGGATAATATCAGAGAAAGCACTATTGAAGACAAGCAGGAACTAAGCCCAACCAGGAACTGGCAAGTCGAACCACTCAGGAAGTCTCCGCCAGAACTCCTCTCTGACATCCTGCACGACCGCGCTGAACTCTAATCGACAAGCCTCACAAGCGCGATATGTTGCCACATTCTCCATTCCGGGAGCGTCTTCTTTGGTCTGCATAGCAAGACTATCGGCAATGGCAAACAAGGGGTCGGAGTTGTGGTTGAGAATCATGCCGTTGGCGTCGCGCAGAATAGAGAGGGTTATCGTCTCAAAGGCAACCTGACAACTGCGCTTTCTGGAGGGAATGATGTCCTTCCTGTTCGTGCAGAATTGAGACGGCATTCGGCCTTCGAGCTCGTTGACGATGAAGGTGGAGAAGAAGCGCGCCGTCTGCTCCTTGCCTCGGAACACTCGAAACAAGTCGTCGTCAGGCAGGCGGTGTATGGTGAGTGTGGTAGGGTCGTTGTATCCATTAGCCACCTGGCTAGGAAGGTACCGGGACAGATCATAGAACGCCGATGGAAGGAGGTGCGGTGCATTCATCTCCCTAGCTATAGCGATGACAACACTGTTCAGATAGAATTAGTACGCACGACGAGAGAGATGGCAGTGAGCGTCGCACATGGGGTGGGGAAGCTTTGGTCGAGGGGCATAAACACCATCCTTATTGACGACACTCTTCTCTCGGACCTCCCATTGGGCAAGAGTCGCAGGCCAGCCCTGACTAAGTCTACGGATGATTTCCGAACGGAGATTATTGACTTCGTACGCAGTCGCAAGCCTCAAGATTGCAGAAGTGGCGCGAAACTCCTGACCAACATGCGGCGTCGGGAACCTAGAGAGCATCAGCATGAAATGAAACAGAGACGGGCCAAAAGGCGCACCCATATAATGTCCGTAGAAAGTAGGACATGTCTTCGTGACCGTAAGGAACTACGAGGGTAGGCAAGCCTTCTATACAGCGGGGATTGGTAGCCGATAGAGCTTCTATATGACTTTTGAGTACAGGAGAATGCCGACCCAAGGGGCCTCGGTGAACGATGAAATAGACATCGCCTGCGAGGATAGCTATGTTGCCGTCGTTGAAACATAGGTCAGGGTGTCGGCTGAGAATCTTGTCTGCAGGCGAGGAACGAGAGGCGAGGCTAGTGAGAGACCGATTTGAGCTGAATTCTTCGGTGTCCATGGCACTATTCATCCTGCAGAGTGATGGTGGAAAGTGACGAGACAGATTATAGTGGTTGACACAGCGAACAGCTGTGAAGAGCTGTTTTTCCCCAGTGCTGACAGTCCCAGACACAAAAGATTGCGTTTTGGACCGTGAGGAGACAGCCTCGCCGCGAAGACGTCCGACTGCATGGCTCGCTCAACGCGTTGGCAAGACCAGTGGCAGCTGCTCTTGGGATGAGATCAACACGAATATGAGGTCCATGAAAGACGGAGATGAAGAGAAGGCGTGGGAAAGTAATCGGGGCGTTGGGAGTTTCAGTTTTTGGGCGGGGCTTGCGTCGTCCGTACGCCAATCCCTTCGTCGACATCGTCAGCATCGTCAAGCACATCCACCAAAACACCGCGCTCATCGCCAGCCACAATGTCCACCCCATCCTCACCCCTTGTCCAACGTATCGTTCCCGGTGCTCCCCCTCCTGCACCGGCATCCAAGTCCCAGAAAAAGAAGCGCAAACCCGCCGCAAAGGGTGAAGTCGAAGTCCCCGACACCGCTGCTGCTGCACAGATCGAAACAGCCCCGAGCTCAGAAGATGTCAAGCAGGGCTCCGTTGCAGCTCAGTTGCTGGCACAACCTGATGACATTCCCGAGGCTCCGACACCGGTACAGGATCACAAGGCCAGTCACTTGGTTGACATGCTCAACAAGCGGATTAAGGCCACCAACAAGAAAATCGTATGATCCTTGCGTGTTTATCAATAACGATTGGCCTCACAGCATGAAACTTCATAGCTTCGCATCCAAAGTTATTCCACCAACCCTCCGGAGAAGCTCAATGAAGATCAAAAGAGAACACTGAAGACTCTGCCCGGACTTGAGGGGATTGTCAAGGAGCTCGAGGAGGTCAAGAAGGCTGTTGAAGTGGGCTGCTCTCCTTATGATATTCTGCTTTCGATTTTCATCAAAGTTCCAGCAATACGAAGCCGAACAGGCACACGAGCTTGAGTTTAAGCTGGCCGAGGTGGAAAGGGCTCAGGAGCAACGCATTCAGGAAGCTGTCGCCGCTGCACAAGTACGTCGAAATAGAACTTGACGACATGCCCCCTAATCTTACCCAAACATGACAGCATTCACATCACCGCAAGACGGGGGATCTCCTCACTTTATTCCGACTGCATTCAGCTTTGTCCAACGGTCACCCTTCCGCTACCTCGCTCAATCTGAACGAAAGTGAAGGCCTCGCTGTGTATTCCATCACGGAAACACTTCTTGGGGAGGACGCTCATGGCAAGTTTGAGATTGTGAAGAACTTCGCCTCTGAGGAAGGCGAACTTCACGGTGTCCCATGTCAGTTCTCTATCCCTCACATCTTGGGTTATATCTTGACCCTATCCTCTTACAGTCTCTCGCCTGGTCGAAATCACTCAGACTTTCGCCAACCCTGCTCAAACTGAGCCATCAACTGCCGAGTCCGTCGGTCAATCCATCGAGCAGTCCGATGAGAGTGTCCCTACACCAGACGTTGCAGTTGGTGGTTTGCCCACGTCTCTTGGCGCGTCGGGAAGCTTCCACTTCATGCAAGAGGACGAGTTGGAAGCAAACCCCGAGCTGAGCGCAAGTCAGCAGGAGTGGGTCCAGGTGAATGAGAGCGAGGTGACGCCTGAGGTCGAGATCACGGAGACGACGACAGAGGTTCATGTCAATGGTCACACTGTCGTTGAGGAGAGCGTGACAGTTACGACCACCGCTGAAGTGAGTTTTCTTATGACTTTAGATTCCTAGTCTCAACGTCTACTCCAAGGTTTCGGATGGCGCTATCAATTGGGCGGACGAAGACGATGGTGGTCTCCCTTCAATTGCAGGTCTCCAGGCCAAGTTCGGCAACACTCCTGAGCAGACAACGCCAGTACCAGCGTCACCAGCCCCGGCAACTCCCCAACCCAATGTTGAACAACTGAACGACGGCAACCCCCTTGTCGATGATGAAGGCTTTGTAGCCGCCCAGCGGGCTCGTGGATCCAGGGGCCGTGGAGGTCATCGTGGAAGTGAACGCGGTGGGTACAGGGGTAACTATCGAGGGGGTGAGCGAGGTGGTTACCGTGGGGGCGAACGCGGTGGCTATCGTGGTGGTGAGCATGGCGGTTTCCGTGGCGGAGAACGAGGAGAACGGGGCGAGCGAAGTGAACGAGGCAGCTTCCGAGGAGGTGAGCGCGGTGCTTTCCGTGGCGAGCGTGGTGGTACGAGCTCATTTCTACCGAGTGACGGTTTCCATTACTGAATACACTCTGTCAGCTTACCGTGGTGGTCGCTCTAACGGCGACTGGAGGGGCGGCGACAGCGAGCACCGAGGACGTGGACGAGGGCGTGGCCGAGGTAAGCTACCTTGTGATAAGTGCCCTGACGATGCTTCTGAACCCCCTTTTGTATAGCCGACTTCCAGGAGGGTCGGGGCGGTTCTGTACCGCCGTCTGCTGCCTAATCTCCCAGCGCGTTGCGTGTTCTAAAAGGAGAGCGATCACTATTTTGCGCGGACTCTCTATCTAGTGTTATCTGCCTGTTTACCTTGGCGGATACTTATTGCTGTGTCGTGTTTTGTTATTCCCGCTCACTAGTTGCTCGCTCTTGCTCGATCTGTACATAACTCTCTGAACGTCCGCTGGCGAAAGGGATACCTGTTTTTGTTGTACCACCACTTTTGCTGTGCGTGCAGTTGTCAACTGTGCTCCGACCCGGACCGGCGCCTGCCGGGGGAATGTTTGAACGGGCGCTGCACTTTGTTTTGTGTTTTCTTCCTCTCCTCATCGTCCTCCTCGTCGTCCAGGCGTGCATTGGCTCCAACCGTCAATCGCACCGCACAACATCTACTCAACACACCTACACTCAGACTATCGTTTGGCCCCATCTGACCTAGAAAGGATTCCTTGGTAGATCCTCGGAGTTCAACGTGCTTCGGCTCGGATATCCAGCGCACCTCTCTTAAGGTCGTACATGCCCCGTTCCTTACAGTCATGACAACATCCTCGTCGTCTTCCTCTTCCGCGTCATCCTCCATGTTGGCCTCCCCTGCAGCTACTTCAGCCCAAGGACAAGCCATGCCTACGGTCTCCGCGCCGCAGATTATCACAGAGAAGCCCAAACGGCAGACTCTGTTACAGACCCTCGACCCCCAGATTGCCTCGTACTTTGTCGCAGGCGGGTGTGCTGGTGCCGCGTCGAGGACGGTGGTGAGCCCGTTGGAGAGGCTGAAGATTATCCAGTGCGTTTCCTGTGATATCATACCTAATCATATGACCCTGGATTCTGACATTACCCCATTGCGGTTGATGTGGAACGACAGACAAGTGCAGCCAGCGAGTGCGAGTGGGCAGTATCGGGGTGTGTGGGCTAGCTTGACGAGGATGTGGCAGGAGGAGGGTTTCAAGGGTTTCATGCGAGGGAATGGAATCAACTGCCTCCGAATCATTCCATACAGGTATGTCGACCGGTCCTGTCTCTGAGCACGGTCCCCAATGACGGTTTATGCAGTGCCGTGCAGTTCACGACGTATGAACAACTGAAGAAGGTGTGTGTAACCAGTGGCCGATCGTCCTGTATAGCTGACGGCTTGACTCGAGCTGTGTAGTGGTTTACCTCGCAAGGAACCACCCCGCTCGACACCCCGACCCGACTGGCCAGCGGCGCGCTGGCTGGCATAACCTCCGTTTGTACGTCTTCACAGCTCCCAAATTTTAACGTCGAGCGATGATGTCACTGTTTCGTTCTCACGTTACTTTAGGCACAACATACCCTTTAGACCTCGTGCGCTCCAGACTTTCCATTGCAACAGCCTCTATTCCGTTCTCCAGCCCGAGTCCAGTGCCGTCGACATCTGCTGCGAAACCTTCCCTCGCCTCCGCCTTCCACACATCCTCGGTTGCGTCATCTCCGGCGGCACGTGGTGTCGCAGCGACTTTCACCAAAGCCGAGTTGACAATGTGGGGTATGACGCTGAAAGTAATGCGAGAGGAGGGCGGAGTCCGGGCATTGTACCGGGGCCTGGTTCCCACTGCGATGGGTGTCGCCCCTTATGTGGGTGAGTAGGTTCAGTGAGCATCTGTGACTGAGAAGAGTAGGACCTGACCGCGTTCCATTGATAGGTTTGAACTTTGCGGCCTACGAGACGCTGCGGGGAATTATTACCCCTCCTGGCAAGAGCAGCGTTGCCCGTAAATTGACTTGCGGAGCGCTAGCAGGTGAGCTATCTTGAAGCCTCCCGAAGTTCTTTCAAACTGATCGCTTGCTTGGTCTCAGGTTCAATATCACAGACACTCACCTATCCGTTTGACGTGCTCCGAAGAAAGATGCAAGTGAGGGGAATGAACACACTGGGAATCAAGTACAATGGTGCACTGGATGCACTTCAAAGCATCGTACGGACAGAAGGCGTGAAGGGGCTTTATCGGGGATTGTGGCCAAATCTGCGTAAGTGAAGATATTCTCGACGTGTCACGAGGATCGGGCTGAGCATTCCTTACAGTGAAAGTTGCTCCGAGCATCGCAACCAGTTTCTTTACGTATGAGTTGGTGAAGGAGTTTTTGGGTGCAACCTGAAGCCATTGATGGGTGATCCGGGCTACCTGAAGCTGAGGAGACCATCTGTTGAGCTGCTCAGATGCTACATTGGGGCACTCCTTTGATCTTTTGTGGGAAGATGAGGACGAGACATCATTGGAGAAGATGGTGGCAGGTGATTGGCAACCTCAGCAGATCTCTTCGTAGAGATGGGATGCCACCACCGAACCCCAGTCCCTCCCCTATGGACAGTTTTTCTACCAGTACTGTAGTTTAGAGCAAGAAGGATTTGTATATAGACAGCGCAGGATACATAATTATTTCATTCTCCAAATTTGAAACTGGAAAGCGGGAGGACCCAAGACAGAATATGCGCGTCTAATCCGCGACCTGATCTCGGCGTCTGTTGGTAACTGTCTGCTCGTCGTTCTCCACGTCCATCTCCCTCCTTCCTCCCTCCCTCCTCGTCGACGCGCCCCTTCTCGCCGTCGTCGTGGACTCTCCGCCGTGCGCATACAGTCAGCACAATTCCCGGTGGCCCCGTCCCACGTCCCCGAGGCCATCATTGGTGAGTGGTTCCTGCCAACGTTCATGGCCAGGTGGCTTCAATCACTCGTTCTCAGCGTGCCGTTGCCGCGTTGCCCCCCTTTCTCCCCTCCTCATTCCCTCTGCTTCTATCAACGTATTCACCCAAGTTTCTCCCACCAGATCTTCCTCGCATGGGCTGCACCTTCAACATTCATTATCTATAGCTCCCAATCTAGCCATCCGCGCATTTTCTGTTTCTCTCCAAGCCCATTTTTCTCCAGCCCTCACGCCGCAACATCATGTATCGCAGCCAGCATCGTCGGAACAAAGATTTCAGCGTCCAGCCACAACCTAGCAGCATGCCAGTCGTGCTCCCTGCTCATTCCCATTCTCAGTCTTCCCTTTCCTCCCTCTCCTCCTCAGATGCCTCTTCTTCCCTCCATTCCGCAGGCCCTGTACCCGCGTCCAACTCGAGTCAAGCCGATATCTCCTCCGATCAAACGCTCTCCATCGCTTCACCCACCTCCACCAAGAACCGTTTCTTTCCTCTCTCCAAGTCCGCTTCTCGTACCCCACCTCTATTGACCCCACAAATGGGTCAATCCCTCTCCCGTCCGACCCCCGCTCTTGCATCTTCCAACGAAAGCACGTCAAGTGGTAGCAAGCTCAAACGCGTTTTCGCTGGTCGGAGGAAGAAACCGGAGGATGTTTCGGTTTTACTGGGCGGCCAACAGTCCGACGCCATTGGCGTATCAGGCAAAGGCAAGGACCGTGATCTAGCTGGTCGCTCGTCTCCCATGCCGGGTACCCCGGTTTCGCCCAAAGGTGCAGATCTTGAGGTGCAGCAGAGTCAACCTCCACGACAAGCGAAAGGCGCTAAGAACATCATTCCTCTGCAGCTTTCGTCGTCATTGAACATGTTCGGTAGTAGTCGAAGACAGAGCCAATCGCCGAAGTCTCCCAAATTCAGTGGTTCAGCGCCATTGCAGTCTACACACTCCCGTACTGGGGATGCGCTTTCGATCAAGAAGCTGCCACTCACTCCAACCGCGACTCCTCCGTCATCGTCTACAATCACCTCGTTCGCACCGACAGCTCTCGTACCACCAGCGTCGGAGGCTTCTACAAGCAAACCTGAGACGACTCTCTCAGAGAGGCCAGACCCGGAGATGAAACAAGACTGGCGGAAAAGTGATTCCACCATGACCAGTCATGTCACTATCCGCCCAGGCTTCAACAACCGATCCCCACGACCCGTATCACTGGCGGAGTCGTCGCACTCCGGCCATACTGTTGTCGTAAATAAACGGCTCAGCGCGATGATAACAGATGCTGATTTCGCAACGCCTGAAGAGAGTGATACGGAGCAAGACTTAGGGAGAGGCGGACGGCCCTCGCCGACTCCTTCGTTGAAAGCTATCCACCGGCGATCCATGTCCCTGAGCCCGAGCTATGGTATGAGGATGAAATCCGGTTCACCTGAGCCTGGATCACTATCAGACCCGCCTCATTCCTCCCCCGTCTCGCCCATCTCTACGTCGAGGGACACTCCAACACTGACGAGGGCTGCTGTGGAGGGCTTCATTACCCCCACCTCTGCTCCAGGAGCCACTCACAGCACGAGCAGTAATATTCGTGGCAAACTCGCGGCTTGGTCCGCGACGCCGTCATCGCCAAGTCGTGCCACCACCGTGGAGCGACCTTTACCTTCCCCTCCTGTACCTCGGCAGACCGTCCAAAACCATCCCCCTGTATCTCAACCTCAATCCTTCCGACAAACTGCTGTCAGTATGACTGGAAGTCTCGCCCCTGTCGCTGCTGGAATCGCCATCGGTATTGGCAAGAGGGTGCATCGTGTATGGGGTGGCCTTAGTTCAAATTCCTCAGCCCAACCTCCGTCAGCGTACTCCTCGACCTCCTCCGTTGATCAAGTAGGCCCTAGCTCTTACCACGGTCATGGCCGCAAGCCATCCGAAGACGTTCTCGGTGGACGTTCCCATTCTTCACAAGCGCTGTCAAGTCAAGCACCACCAACAAAGTCTGGCTGGCGGAACAGACATAGGACACCCAACGCCCCTTCGGGTACCTGGAGCGTAGCCTCATCAACAGCATCCTCAGTATCGGAATGCGAGGCTTTGATCATTCCATCGGGGCCGAACCTTGGTACAAAGTTGCGTGGTGCCATGCGGAACGGCGCCGGCTCCCCTGTTGCTGGCGGCCTCGTCTTTGGGAGGAGGCTTGATCTATGCGTGCGACAGACCGCCGTTAACCCTGACTCCAGCTCCTCGCGAGAAGTCGCCGGTATTCGTCCACTGGAGGATCGGCAGCTACCTGCCCTGGTGACACGGTGCGCCCAGCATTTGTTGCAGTGGGGCGTTCAGGAAGAAGGTCTGTTCCGGTATGTCAAGCGAGTCCTTATGCTGCGATCGACCTATGTCCTGACTTTATATGACATAGGGTGAGCGGGCGACCTGCTCATGTCGCTAAGCTGCGATCTGAGTTCGACACAGGTACATAATACACTCATTTCATGGTTGATATCATGGGGTCTCATAAGATCACTGTATTGCAGGTGCGGACTACAATCTTGTTGAATGCGATCCTGGCGACTTGGATCCACACGCGGTAGCATCTATCTTCAAGGCATATCTCCGAGAACGTAAGTCTTTGCTAAGATAACAGCTGTCTATGGATCTGACGGTAATTTCAAAGTTCCTGAGTCAATCCTTACTGCGGCTCTCGCTCCTCAGTTCGATGCTATTATCACAGCAGAGAACACTGAGGCAGAGGCTTCAACGACCAAGTCGGGTCACAGATCAATCATCGGAGGGAAGGGACCTACTCTACCTTCTGGCCCTCGTACTGGAATCTCATTGCGTAAACCTCCCTCATTGTCCACTTTGGCTATGCCCAACTTTGCTGGCATGCGAACAGTTTCACCTGCGGCCCATGACGCACTCGCGGCTCTCATCGCCCGTCTACCTCCCGAGAACCGCGACTTGCTCATCACCGTTACCGAGCTCATCACCGCTACAGCCACTTGCAGTAAAGAGACGAAGATGCCTCTGGGAAACCTATTGGTTGTGTTCTGCCCCAGTCTTAACATGAATCCATCCCTTCTGCGTGTGTTCTGTGACGCGAAGGATATCTGGAACGGTCCCTCTCAGCCAAAGCCTGTCACACTGCCGACCATCACCGTGGAAACCGACACAGACCAGCAACGTCGGTCAGCGACCCCTCAGTCAGATTCCGACATCCCATTGGCCCGACCCAGACCTGGTGGTGCGGTTTCTAGAGACCCCCTTGCCACGCTATATGTTCCCAACGACCATCCCATCGCTTCGATCTACCAACGATCGTCCAGTAACTCCGGTTCATACGTCTCCGCGCTTGAAGGCCCCGCTGATCCCGACACTCGACCGTCTACACCGTCATTGGGAAGTCTGCGCATGCCTCCTCCACTCACATCTTCTACGGACTCATTAGCCACTCCTTCCACCATGTCTGAGGTCTCCTCCTTTTCTAAACCCCCTTCTCTCAGCAGCCAGTCATCTGCCGTTGACTCTCCCAACCGGAAACTGGAGTTGAATGTCAGTAGCGAGCCTGTCATCGTTGAGGATAGCGAGCTTGGTTTGCCCGCCGTTCCACGACGACCGGCGATCAGCTCCCCTATACCGTTCCCTTCATCTTCAGACAACAGTGCTCCTCATACACCACTCCATACGCGGAAATCTTTCGCGCTCCTTTCATTCCCTCCTTTGCGAACATCGGAAGCAAGCTCAGCCAGCAACTCGTCTTCATCTTCCACGTGGGGTCATCTTCGAACGAAACGCCCTTCATTACATCTCCTTTTCTCTAAGAAGTCGACACCTTCCCTCAAGCAAACGCCAACCAATGTGGTTGATGAGGCCCCGAATTCTGCCCCAGCCACGAAGACGGACTATACACGATCAGCATCTCCCTCTCCGGGGGCATCGCTTGCTCCCCCGGCCGTTGCGCCAACCCTCACCACACCGATATCCTCCTCCCCCATTGGTTTAGCCTTCAACGACAGTGCTTTCGAAAGCCCAGCCACGGCACTTGACAAGGTTGCACCTGAAGATACCATCCGTCTCGTACATGGGCGGGTGGACTCCAACGTTTCCTCCCTTTACACGACACCTCAAGAGACACCCGTCGCTGACCACTTCCGCAACCTTTTGCCCCCCGCCGCAGCCGAAGTGGAAACACCCATCTCGGGGAAGGATTTCCCTCGGTCGCCATCTGCGTTATCCCTGACACCTTCGATCACCCTCGGGTTCGAGGATGAAGATGACTGGGCGCAGAGCGTGCTAATGGCAACGCAGTCGGATGACGCGAAGTTGTCTTGAGACTCTTCGCGCGTTATTGTTGTTTTGGTTTGTTCGTGCAGATATTGGTAGAGTTTATTCGGTGGTTGATTTTGAGGTATGGTGCTAGCGACGGGCGCGCTACTTTGTGTTAGTCCTAACTTTGCTTTCATGTTGTCTATTTTTATGTCTTGCGATCGTCACGCTGCCGCACTGGATCCAATTACCATCTTTTTATTGCCGTTCGTTTCTTGCTTTGCTGAATCTCCCATTCATATATCCATAGTATGCGTGACCATACCTTCCACGTTACATCGATCTACATATATTCTTACTCTTACTATCATGCTTCAATGACATCTGCACGGACTGGTTCTTTCTCTTATTTTCACAAGCCTGGTGATGTCTTCACGTGCATCATGAGAGACGGGAACTTGGATTCAGAGGGAAATGCGGTATGTATTGCAAGTTGAGGCTGAGTATATATGCGACAAGCCGAGGAGAGGTGATACAATGTCCAGTGCAGAGAGGAACAGTCTAGTTCTACGTATCTAGTACAGAAGGGAAATAAATTGCTGCGACTCGACATGTCTGGGTGAGCGCGCTAGGTCGTGGATGAAGTGGTACATTCTACAAGGAAAAGAACATAAAGCTAACTGTGGGATTCATGGAGGCATCATGAGAATGACTACAAAGCATCTGGCGAGATATCTCCCAGTGTGTTAAGGTCTGCGTGGCTATATGCACTGTGCAGCGAATGAGCATCGTCTCCATAAGCGGAATCGATGTTTTCCTGCATTTGACGCGTCAGCTCAGTATATCTGGAAGGAAACACAAGACTCACGTCGAAGTAATGATTCACGACGCTGCGAGGGGCTGATAAGGGACGATCACGGGTAAGCTCCAAGTCTTCTGAAGATACACTGCACTCACTCTTAGGCGTCTTAGGGAGACGGCAGCTCGCGCCACTCTGGAGAATATGGTAGGCGACAAGACCAGACCTACAAGACTTTACTGAGAGCAGCACAACTGCGGCCATGAAGTGGGACTCACCAGCCGGTCTGATGTGAGGCACCAAGACCTCTCCCGTCGTCAGCATGGAAGTACTAGAGTGTGCAACATCAACGAAGATCAACGAAGTGATCATCATGGATTGGATTGGGTCATTGAGTTCGTACCTCATAGAACCACACGTAGTCACGGAAGTAGGGATCACTATCCAGTTTAGGGTTTCCGCCATTTGTAGCTCGTTTGCCTTCGTGATCACGGCCAAAGATGTGGATGATTCGGTGTTGAATTTCCTCTGCGACATTTGCCAGATTCATCAAGTCGCCGCTTCCAGTTGGACATTCGACCTGCGAGGATGTTAAGATTGATCGCACACAAGTAGAAAACACTATGATCCCACCTGAATCTCATCTCCGTAGTACTGATAGAAGCGTTGCAAACTTTCGATCAACAAGAAATTGACGGCAAGCCCTGTATAACGAAGTTAGAACTCCTGGCAACCTGAGATCTTGCGACCCGTGAACGCACAGATAGGTCCTCTCCAGTTTGAGTTTCCTCCAAACATTCCGGACTTGGAGTCGCCGGGCCAGTAGTTAACCTCATAGCGTTCTCCATGAACATTCATACCCCAAGGATGGTCCTTGTGTCTCTTCGAAAGTCTTCGGCGCAATCAGTCCACTGCACCTGAAACACGAACAGCGAATGAGACTTACGAACGAATACCGTGTTCACTGAGGAACTCATCCTCGTCAAGCATCTTCTCCAAGATACGAGTGAGCCTCTCTTTGCTGGCCAGAGCCAGAAGTCGACGTTCGCCCCTTCCCTTGACTGTATTTGATAATCAGATGAAGTTTCAACATGTATGCATCAGGACTGAACATACCCTTGATGTTTGCCATATTTCTTCCCGAAAGCTCGGGACGGTTATCTATGAACCACTCCAGTCGCTTCTTGAATCCAGGGAACCGGTTGATAACCGCAGGTTCCAACACCAGCGTGGCGTACAGAGGGATCAAACCGACCAAGCTACGAACGGGAAGCTGCATCGAGTTACCAGGACCGAATTGGATCGCATCGTAGTACATCCCGTCCTGCTCGTTCCAAAGGCTCTGCTCGTTATCACCCTCGCGGAATGTCATCGCATCGGAGATGAAAATGAAGTGCTGCGAGTATATCGTAAGTAATAATATATCTTGTGGGTGCATGTGAAGGACAAACCTCGAAGAACTTTGAGGCAATGTCCTCATATACAGGGTTCCGCTTAGCAAGTTCCAAAGCAATGCTCAACCTGCACCGGAAATCCAATCACTAAGCGTTGCGATGTAAGAACAATCGACTTACATATTGAGGCAGTAGAAAGCCATCCATGCAGTGCCATCGGCTTGACGAAGTACGCCACCAGTTGGAAGGGGCTCAGAGCGATTGAAGACACCGATATTGTCAAGGCCGAGGAATCCACCCTCGAAGACGTTGTTGCCACCTTGATCCTTCCGGTTGACCCACCTGACCAGGAATGATCAGTACTTATATGCTATATAAGTGGTACGTGACGTACCAGGTAAAGTTGAGCAACAGTTTCTGGAACACGCGCTCTAGGAAGGCAAAATCTTCTTTGCCGTACAACTTGCGTTCAAGTTTGAAGACTCGGAATGTCGCCCTGCGGATCATCCATTGGTACTAGGCTGTGGGAGTAAAAGGGCAACGCACCAGGCATGAACAGGAGGGTTCACGTCGCCAAAGTTCCACTCGTACGCGGGGATCTGGCCATCGGGCTTCATATACCATTCGCGAGTGAGCAGGTCCAACTGTTTCTTCGCGAAGGCAGGGTCTACGATTGCGAGTGGGATACAGTGGAACGCGGTATCCCAAGCAGCGAAGAAGGGATACTCCCATCTGAGATACTTGAGAGACATGCAGGAATTGAAAGACGGCGAGGTACGTACTTGTCGGGCATGGAAAGAATATCCGCGATGTATAAGTGACGCCATTCCTAAGGAACTCAGAGTCAGCATATATCCACAAGAAATGCTATTAATTCAAAACTCACCCTGTTCCGGACGTACTTGCGTTCAGGTGGAGGAGGAGGCTGAGCCGGATCGCCCTGAATCCACTCCTTCTGGATGAACTTGTAGTACTGCTTCGTCCACATCATTCCGCCCAAAGCCTGTCTCATGATCTGCTTGAGATCGTCACTGATGGGTCCCAACACTAGGTTGCCATAAAACTCGTCGGCCTCCATTCTGCGCTCTTCAACGGTGTCATCGAACAACCCCTCATCTTCGATGCTCGGATCCTGCGAAGCTGCCAAAGGAGTCAACTTGAGGCGAACTACAGCGCATCCTCCACGGCCGGGGACATTCTTGAAGGTATAATGCGCAGCAGACTTGGTGCCCTTTCTCTGTGGGTTCACGAAGTGCGGCGTTCGCGGGAAGGGTGTACGAGGACCTTCCTCCTCCTCCTCCGGAGGAGTGGAACCAGTACCGCCTGGGAGACTGCTGCGAGGAGAAGTGCTGGAGTGAATTCTGGAGTGGAAGAACGTATTCTCCTCTGAAACGGGAGGCCGATGTGACGGAATGATATGGTCATGGAAACCATCCTTCACATACAATGTGTCGTTCTGCCCGCCATAAAGCCTGGCATAGTTGGTGTTGTTCTCAGTGAAGAGGAGTTCGGGTTCGACGGATTCCTCCTGTCCCTCGGATGGGGTGACTGGTTCTCCATCATTTCCAACTGGGAGGGGAGACGGCATGCAGTACAGATGGAGTTTACCCATGTCTGGGTGCTTCGCCAAGATCACGTTGTCAGCAGCCGCTGACATGGAGGGCATACGCTCAGGAGCCTCCGACCAAGACCAGGTGTTTGGGAACCAGAATTGAGGGATTACATGGAGGGTGGCAGGATCTGGACCCCGATTATAGGAAGTAATACGAACGTAGATGTTATCAGGGTCTTGTTCGTCCTTGGCATACTATAAATTGAGGAGTAAGTTGAATATATGCGCCTCAATTGTCGCCGAAACGCATGCACGTACCTCGAGGAACACGTCCCAGTATCGATCCTCATCGAAGGCGTCCGTGTCTAAGATCTCAAACTCGGTGACATCCCGCCCCCGGTTCATGTTTTCCCGAACAAGCTCCTCGTACGGATAGGCCTTCTGGGGGTACTTGTACAGGAATTTCATGTATGAGTGCGTCGGGGTAGAATCCAGGTAGTAATACAATTCCTTGACATCTTCGCCATGATTTCCCTGGTGCCCAGTTACGCCAAAGAGACGTTCCTTCAAGATATGGTCGTTCTCGTTCCAGAGAGACAACGAGAGGCACACCCGTTGGTGATTGTCCGAGATACCGGCAATACCGTCCTCACCCCACCTATATGCGCGTGAACGGGCATGATCATGAGGGAAATGAGACCAGGCATCGCCATTAGCAGAGTAGTCCTCACGGACAGTCGCCTGCCGTCATGATAAAGGTAAGTATCAGATCGGATGAAGACATGAAACGGACTGACCCATTGACGGTCACTAAGGTAAGGACCCCATCGTTTCCAATGAAGGTCTTTGTTAGCATCCTGCACTAAGCGATGCCTCTCAACACCATTGTACTCGCTACCAAGTTGCTGAGCCAAACGCTGACGGAAAGAGGTAGATGGGCGGTTTGTGTTCTGGTCGGGTTTGGGAGAAGACTCGTTGTTGGCCGGTTTTTGGTTCTTCGGAGGTGCAGGACCGGAAGATGGTTGGGCGAGATTTGCCTTGGGTATTTCGATGGTGAGAGATGGATCTGAAGACGAGCGGGAAGGCGTAGGCTGGTCGGCGGCGGCGCGCCCGGCTTCGCCTCTGAAGAGCCTTGTCTGGATCTTTTTTGTCTGCGACATGGCCGACGACGAGGAGAAAGGAGGACGATGGCGGCGGCGGCGATGGGAGAAGGAGGGAAAGAGATGGAGGGGGGAAGAGAAAAGAGGACTCGAATTTAAACGCGAAGAGACGCGTCGATGATGGTCGAGAAGACAGCGTTGACGTCACTTCAACTTGTCCTTATCACCCCACGTGCAAAACGCGAGACATCCGTTCAGAAACATAAGATAACATTCCAGTCAATATTTGCCAGCTGCTCCGAGCAAACAACGTAGATTCTATGGTAGATGGTACATCACAGCGCGTACGAGAATAAGACACTGAAAAAAAAAGGATTGAAAAAGAGGAACAGTGAAGGAGTGTGAGACTATCCACCACCCAGATCCTAGCGGCTACAGCTTAGCTCAGATGCGGGTGCAGCAAACAGCTAATTTGACCCCCAACATGAACCCGCAAAAGAAGATAAGGAATTCCGCGTAGAGATGTGTGTGAGAGAGATTGAGAATATGCTAACAACGAGTGTGGTGAAGGGTGGGTTGGAGAAGGTCGAAGGGGAGATGGTGGGAGGATGGAAGGTGTGGTCATACTGACCCCCGGATATGGAGACAAATGGAAGGGATGTGATGGTGCATGCATACGAGCATGTAATTGCGAGAGAATACCTAGTGTAATGGAGAGTCACAGAGTAAACCAGTTATGAAACAGTGTAGGGAGAGGCCGTCATAAGATGTGATCGTGATACAGAGTTGAGAGGTGAAAGAGAATGTGTGTGAAATGCACGCAGCAGCGGTCCTAGAATCCCGGTATTAGGATAGAGTAGCGAGGGTGGAAAGGGCGGTCAACGATCAGCAAGGTGGGAGATGAGGTGTCCGTGAGTTTGGGTGAGTAAAGCGAACATAGGTCGGGGTCGATGAAGCAGCAGATCTGTAGGATGGTTGCGCCGATGTGGGAAGCAGTCAACATGTTCATTGGACGAACAGCGTCACGCTTGTTCCCGGTCGCATCGTTTCGAAGGCCATCTGCACGTCTTCCGTTGAGCCCAGAGAGACATAATCGCCATCTTCGTCCTGGTACTTTACCCGAAGAGGCCCATCGTCTCGCCGGGGACCACACAGTCGGATTTTCTTCCCAACTCTCTCTACCAGGTCCTCGTACTCAATATCGCGTGAAACAGCGATCACAAAGATGTCTTCATGGAAGTGCACCTTGACCTTGACAAACGCTCCTGCTCGAGGCTGTTCAGACACCTGCATGGCAACCGAAACGTTTGCGAGCGACGATTCGCTCGATCCGAACGGCGTGATCGGTGAACCCGAGTGCGGGGAGTATCCGTCCGAGCTGTCAGGTTGTGTCGACTGACTGGAACCGCTGCCCCGCTTGCTGTCTCCTCGGTCTCCCCATGTACCTGCTGGAAGGGGAGGTGGGGGAGGTCGCATGGTTCGTGAATTGAAGGCGGTTGGCTGACTGGCACTTCTAGACCTTACTGGCGGAGGATAGGCGGTACTGGGGTGAGGGCTTGATCCACTCGCTCGGTTATCGTATTGCGTCCTAAGCTTCGTGGAGCTGAACTGACTGCGAAGGGGAACACGTGTTGGGGGTACTCCGGGACCAAAGCTACTCGTGTCCGAAGCGTGGCTTCCAGATGAACGAGAGAGTGATGGGCGTGCAGAAGGAGGTACCGGCGAGAATGCACTAACTGGGCCGTTGGGTGGCAACGGCGAAACGCCGCCACTGCTTCGGGAATGTGGGTAAAAGCCAGGGTCGTTGGGTCGACGACCACCCAAGGGCGTACCACGACCTGAGCTCGGAACGCTACTTGTAGGAGGGTAATCCTCGAATTCATCCTCAGGGTCAACATCATCGAATCCGTTGTGTGGTGGATAACCATGAGGGCCGTTTGAGGGGGACATTTGCGGCGCAACACTTTGCTCGTCGCTTGTGTGCGAGCTGGCATAGCGACCGGTGAGCCGATTGCTGTAGGGATGGGACTGCATCGAGTACGAGGCCGAGGCATTGGAGTAAGAAGTCGTCTGTGAGAACATTGACATGGTGCGCTGATCGCCGACCTGGCCATGGGCGTATCCGAATGCGGCCTGTCGAGCGGATGGTGCGGGGCTGGTGCTGTTTGCAACTGATGCCGCGTGCGCCAAACGTGACTGGACAACCTTGTCAGAGGTTCGTCGTGCAGTAACCTCCAGAATCAGACGGTTCAACGTTCCTTCCCAAAGTTTCAATTGCTCCTCATTTCGGCAGCGCAGGGTGAAGAATTCGAGGTCGTCGTCACCTTTCCAGTAGACAGCGAGAGAATATTGACCTGGGAAAATATGAGCATGTAGCACATTACTAAGCTATCGAGAAATTGACATACCTGCGTAATTCTTCGGTACGGCGCTAGTGACATTGTTGAGGAAAATCCGGCCCTTCAAAAGAAGAGGGGTGTTCTTCTTCTTGCCTGCAGGCCCGCCAGGGATGTTCAAGGGAGCCGGCGCTCCTTGCTTCTTCAGGATTGAGTTACTCTTGCCCACCTTCTTGTTACCTCCTGGAATCATGTATTCCTTGCAGCAAAGGATGATCTTCTCGAATAGGAAGACGTGATATTCGCGGTCCATTTCCGACTTTGTGACGATGAAGACATCATCAAGTAGGAGAGTCCCAAAGTTGGAGATGTGATGGCCTTTCCAGTCTTCAACTCGGCCTTCCAGGTTCTTGACAGTTGCCAAATTCTCCGCCCGCCGTTGCTCCTCGTTGACCTTGTCGGTTATACGCTTCGCAGCGGCAAGACCAGCTTTTAGCTCTTCGAGGTGCTGATATTCGGTCGGTGTGAGTGCCTTGATCAAGCTCTGTCAACGACGTATGGTTAGTGTTTGCGCCAAGCTTGAAGTAGGGACACCGCACCTCGATGAGTAGCGGGTACTTGCAGACTCGTTGGACGGGCTTGATGAGGAACGCGGGGAGTTCAGACTTTACGTTCAGAACGCTATCAGTCGACTTTTTGACGCGCAAGTAAGGTGGTAAGCACCAAGCATGGCAACAGCCGAGACATAATTGCGTACCAGTTTTTGCGAGCATGCTTCGAGATTCGCCTCCTCCTGAAGCAGGATATCACTGGCGTTCGTGTAGTTGGCACAATAGGACTCGTAAACGGCGAATTCCTCTTCCTATTGTCGGAGCGGACAAATGAAAGGCACGCAAGGGGAGAGCCGAATCAGGCAGGTGATCGATGGCCAGATGGAACAACAACACTCACAAATTCTGTGAAGGCCGTTCCCCACCTACGTTGTGTCCAAGGGAATTCAGCGATGCTCTCCATTTTAATCAATAGCCTTCGCTGGAAGTTGAGTAGCTTGTTGAGATTCGGGAAGAGAAGGTGGATGGTGTCCAGATCAATAAGATTGGTCTGGGCCAGAGCGTTGGAATATTGCTAATCGGCAACCAAATAACAGGTCGATTTGGGGCTGCGAGACGAGGTGTCGAAATAGGCGTACCTGCATCATCTCAAGATCCTGGACATATTTTCTTTCCGTATGCAGCAGCTCCTTGGTCACGTTCGCACCAGGATGAGGCTCGCCGACAGTGGGAATCTCTGAGGGAAGAGAGTCCGTCGAGGCTTTCGCGGCGAAAGCAGTGGGAGGAGATGAGGGAGGAGATTCGGTGAATATATCTTCGGGCAAATTGTCCACGACGGTGGAGACAATATTGACGACCTAAGAAGACGTAAAGTTGAGGTCGAGGAGTGGTTGCGTTGGACATACCTTGACGAAGCCGTCAGTAGACGAGCGATCCCACAAGTCCGTTACGGTGAAAGTGCCGCAGCCCTCGATCTGACGAACACCCATAGCGAACTGGGCGATGGCGCGTTTCCTGACGCGGTCATTTGTGGGATCGAAGCTTGCAGTGTCGACTGCGACGGGTTGCACAGGGGGCGGAAGGAGGTTGAAGAGGTAGCAGAGAGGGACACCGAGGGCGAAGCAGTCCCAGAGCTGTGTTACGGGGTCTGTTGAGCGGCGTGCTGCCGCGGGGTCTGCGGATGCTGAGAGGGAGAAGTATTCAGGAAAGGCGTGGATGCGCATGAGACGAGCTCTGAGTGCGGAGCATTGCTGATAGAGGGAGGTGGATTGGGAGGCGGCTTTGTTGAGGAGAGTATTGTTTGCGACTGGGACGCCGTCGATGACTGGGCCGTTTGCGGATATGATTGACTTTTTGCGACCTGCGGTGGACGACATCCTGGGGAGTGTCGAGGGAGAGTCGGGAGGGGATGGGAGTCGGGAGTGAAGGTGAGGAGAAGGGTGAGACCGAGGACCTGCTCATGGATACGGGGGGCTTCGAACTCTCCCGGGCGCCTAAACACAGCCGACGGGAACTCCGACCTGGCCATCAGCGTCTTGGCCGGTTCAGTCTTGCAGCTGTCTGGGACTCGGAGTAGCCTGCAGCTGCTGCCAGTGCGGCTGCTCTGAGACGTGTCCTTTCGCTCGCTGACCCCCGTTCAGAATACGTTCCAACGTCCGGAACACTCCTATTGTCTCCCCTCTAGACGCCACGCCCACCGTGAGGATCGTCACTTCCTTTGATCTCCGCTCCGGTGACACCTTGTTTTCCCATTCATGAGAGCTGACACCAATCTCAACAGCAACCTATCTCAGCTACCGTCGCCCAAGCGAGCCGCATTCCGTAGCAACCTTGTACGTGTAGGTCCAGACAACTGCAACATACACTTCCTCTTTAGGATTTACCTTGCATTTATCCGCTCAACTCGATCAGTTCATCCGCGATCGACCTCCATTGCGATTTTCACACCGTTTTACGCACATATCTTGCGATTTTGCAGACCCAAAGATCACGGTCTACGCCGCGGTTGTATGAACTGGATAAACTAGCTTTCCAATCCCGATCTCCAACTCTCCCTTCAGTCCTCCCTCGGGTCATCGCTATTTGATGTCCCGAATCCTCGAAAAGATACATCATATGTTTTCAGACCGAAGGCGCACCTCCACAGTTGATCCTATCTGTGGCGAGCCACGCCGTGATGCACCTCTTTCCGTCCTTGGCAGCGCGAAAGTAAACCCGATCTTTTGACCTCAGAAAAGTGCAATATGATTTCGTCGAACATCGCAGAAACATCGCGCACCGCCCTGTTTGTTTCGCAGAATATTCCTTCCAGACTGACGACTTGGCAAGGGCAAGGAACGGGGGCTCTTGACGGGGATAAGCGCCGTTAGACACAGTATCTAACGTTCTCATCCACTGAACGGGTGACATCAGCCTCAAGATGATCAGTATCAGATATTTTCGTCTCTACAGCGTGCAACCATGGCAAACAAACCTGAAGTAGACTACTCGTTGTACTTGGTGACAGGTCGCGATCTGCTACCTCCGGGCAAGGCAAGTCATAGACATCGTTGTTCTTTCATCCATTGTTCTGAAACGCTGATCGATCTTCCCTTGTAGGATTATCTCGAGTCACTCGAAGAGGTGTGTTTGTGGCAATTATATGCATAAAGGGACTGCTGTTCTTATACAGTTCAGTCTATCCAAGGAGGTGTCACACTTGTGCAGGTCCGAGAGAAGACAGCTGACACGGGCGAGGTTGGTACTCCGCCCCTAAACATGTTTGATTCATCCCCTCAAACCGCTTCGTCTTTCTCTCTTTCAAGTTTCTCGAGATAGCCCGTCAGTCCAAGGTCGTATGCCGCAAATACAACGTCCCTATCTTCATCAATGATCGCATTGACATTGCCCTCGCAATCGGCGCAGATGGAGTCCATCTCGGCCAAACAGACATGCCTGTCTCAGTTGCTCGAGCCCTGCTCCCGCCAAACACCATCATCGGTGTGACCGTGAACACACGGGAGCATGTCAGAAAGGCCGTTGCAGATGGAGCCGACTATGTCGGAATGGGTCCAGTTTGGGGCACCACAACCAAAAACGTGCTGAGTCCTTTGGTTGGGCCCAGAGGTGTGGCGAAGATGCTGGAAGAGTTGGAGGGAACTGATGTGAAGGCTGTGGCTATTGGTATGTACACTTCCTTCCTCGTGCTCGTGCTGATGCGAAAACTCTTGGACACCGACTGCAGCCGGCATCAAATCTAGCAACACACTCCATTTGCTACATGGCTCTGTATCCAAGAGCGGTCGTGCACTGGATGGCGTCGCTGTAGTCAGCGACATCGTCGCTTCCACGGACCCACGCGCTGCATCTGCAAGGATCTCAAGCACCGTGAACGCGTTCAAGACTCGTCAGCAGCCCTCCGGCCATCAATTCTCCATGACCAATCCTGTAACAGAGCGTCCGCACAACCCGGAAACACTGAAAGAGCTTGTGGGCGAAACCCTCACTTTTATCAAGAAGTTCTCTCCACTCGTTCACCAGGTACGTTCAGCAGCATGGAGCCCTTCACGGGACTATTAACTCGATTCAATTGCTTTGCACTCGGAAGATCACCAACAATGTCGTCACGAATCAATCCGCCAACGCGACTCTGGCTCTCGGCGCATCCCCGATCATGGCAACATCCCCCGAAGAGATGGAGGACCTGAGTAAAGCCATTGGAGCTTTGCTCGTGAATTTCGGGACGATCAAGGACCTGGATGGCATGCTTGAGGCTGGTATGCGTTCCTCCTTCTACCCTATCCGACCACGGTGGCTGAACGGCAGTACACAGGAAGGAACGCGAACATCAATAGGAAACCGATCGTGTTCGACCCAGTGGGGGTTGGCGCAACGTCGTTCAGGAGATCTTCAGCAAACGGTACTACCATCTCACGTCATGCGCACGGTTCCTGTCAAGATGGACTGTTCTGATATCGTTTTCTCTGTTCAGAGTTGTTGAACACATGGCAGGCAACCGTCATCAAGGGAAACGCAGGGGAACTGGCTGCGTTGGCCAACTCTTCCGAGGCACGTCCATCAATAATCATCATAAATCCTATCATACTTGTGAACTCACGCTCAGGACAATGATTAGGTCAAGGCAAGAGGGGTGGACTCTGTTGGCTCAGGGTTCGCTAACCCCGCACAGTTCGTGAGAGACTTAGCCCGAGCAGAACGTACGTTCACCCCATCAACCCCATTCCCCCTTGGAGAAAGGATGCTGATCTGCAATGGGCGTTGACAGGATGTGTCGTCGTCCTAACCGGAGCGATTGACTGGGTTTCAGACGGTCACACCGTCGTCAAACTCTCAAACGGACACCCGCTTCTCGGGGACATCACCGGTTCAGGGTGTATGGTCGGCACGACTGTCGCCACATTCTGTGGCGGAATGAGCATGTCTGCTATCGCGCGGCTATCTGAAAACACGCCAGAAGATGGATGGTTAACAAGGGGTGATATGCTCGTAGCTGCAGTTGGCGGGTACGTTAGACGCGAAAATATCTTTGTTGTGATATTGATTATAGTGTCGTCCCTGCAGTGTCCTTGCAGTGACCGTGGCATCCGAGTTAGCTGCAGTGCGCGAGGATGTCAAAGGCAGCGGGACGTTCTTGCCTGCTTTGATCGACGAACTAGGAAAGTTGACACCAGAAACATTAGCAAAGTACGCAAAACTCGAGGTAGTGTCCTAAAACTCTGTAGTAGTACATACAAATTGTACATTGGGAAATATACACCAGACAAATCGTAAACTGACACTCATACGTCCAAAGACATATATCAAACACCCTACCTAGGCTGTGGACAAGACGACCGGGTTTGGCGTATCCAGGATCTTGGAGAACGGCAGCTCTGGCGTTGGCTGCAACCAATTCTTCTCGTCGTACTCCGCGTATGGCGGTGACTCGATCATGTGGAATGTATACGCAAACCGAGTATGGGGACTAGTGTTTCGCTCGGACTTGTGCAAAACGCTGCCGTGAATAACAACAAGGTCACCTATTCGAACTCCCAAGGTCAGATTATCGACGATAATGACGAAAGTATCAAAGCCACAGATAGCGGTGAGTAAAGGATAGCTTCGCTGAGCATACAGAATACCCAGAGTAGCATAGTACTGAGGTATTCTGCAGGGGCGGCCGAGCAACCCATCGTTCACTACCATCTGTGCTTTGTTCACTACCCAATGAAGAGTCTCACCAGGCAAACATGCTTCGAGAATATACTTCCCCGCCGTCCGATTCGGCACGTTCTCCGGAGAAATCAACTCCTCAAAACCGGTGCCGCCTGTTGGCATACGGACAAAGCGTTTGGCGATGGGAGTGGTGAGGTGGGATCCAGGGAGAAAGGATAAGGCACCGTTCTCGGGTGTGCACTTTTCAAGTGCTATCCAGAATCCGAGCGCTGTCGGTGGATTTGTGTACTACTTCATGATGAGAAGGGGTGTTGATAGATTATTGAGCGGGCATGACTTACTAGAAATGTTCTGTGGCAGGGTGACGAGAGAACGGTTGAGCGCACACATCGTACATATATCGCCATCACACGTACGAATCATTGTGTTCTGGCACTGCGACAAAGAATGGGATTCAATACCACCGACGAGAACTGTGATGAAAACATCATACCTTCACCTCCGATTTCAGTCTGCTTACAGATAATCATGGATTGCAATGCTATTGACAGACGTCAATTCGCCATCAAGGGCGTAAACAAACGCGTACTCACCCACAGGGTCATGATGGAACTTGAGATCTCTAGCTACTGCCTTGATAGCAGGATTGCCCAAGGTCGCCTCTCGGAACACTGGATCCAATTCATGCAATCCTAATAGCACACAATCGAGCAAGTTGATGGCAGAATGTTCCTAGACAGCCATCGTACGCACCGTGTCCTATCTTATTCACAGCCTTCTCCTTCTCCCGAACCAACTTCCCATCCACGACTGCGCTCTCCTCCAAGAAGTACCGTATCTTATCTCCTGAAGTCAGGAAATAGTCGTCACCGACATGATTGTCATCGCCAGTGGTGAACTTCGTCTAGAGTTCGCGAGAAACAGTGTCAGGTTGTTGACGAGTCCTGTGAGTGGATGGGGGGATAAACGTACGAGGGGGTGGTCCTCTAGACTGAAGTCCTGCAGGAGTTGTTTGGCACGAGTAAGGAGAACGCTGGTATCTTGCTGGCTCAAGAAGCCTGGTATGACGAGGTATCTGCCGTATGTAGTTCAAATGTTGTGCACATATGATGTTGCTTGAACTTGGGTCATACCCATCTCGATAGAACTACAACGAAGTTGTGGTGAGTCCAGAGCCTCTGTCTGACATGGGATTGTGAAGAACATACGGAATCAATCTGCTGTTGAGTCAAATACTCCAGTTTCGCAGCCATGAACTCTGATGCTACAAGTTACGGAGGTGTTCAGATGAAAGGAGTGGTCGTCAGTTTATCTCCGAGGACCACTCGAGACGCGCGCCTCATGATAAGATGGATGTCATTATAGGCCACAAATGCTACCCAAACCCAACAGAGCATAGGAATCCACAGTCCGAAAGTGTCCAAAAGTACATGAGAACGAGAAGGAATGCGACTACGGCTCGTCATCAGTATCAATAGTCTCCCCGTTCTGCAGTTTTTGAACAAGATGCTCAATCTTCGCTTTGTGGATCCTATGGTGCTCCTGCCATCCTTTCCAAGGATGATGCGGATGCTGTATTATTACGAGTCACGAGTGAGTACTGTTCTAAGTGCGGTACAAGCATAACTAACCAGGCGACCGAACCTCTGAAAGATCTTGTCTGAGGTCCCTTCAGGTTTCGTATGGAAATACTTTGCCAACAGTATATCGTCTGAACGGCTGTATCGCATCTTCTTCTCCGGAGGAAGAGGCAGCGGGTCATCGTTCGGTTCGTGATTCAACTCGTGCTTGTGTCGCCGATAGAACTTCATCCAAGAAGCGCGAGAGTGGTGTGGGGCCTATCATGAATACTCGATTAAAAACCAGGCAGAGTCGTCTCACAATAAGGCAAGTTCCCCTCACCTTAGCAGCAACATCCTTCCAAAACGCCACCATGTCAACCTTGCCATTCTGCAATCTCGTTCGGTAATCCAGGAACCGAACTAGGAACGTTACATCCTCATCTGTGAATGCAACACCTTTACCCGTCGTGCTCCGGAACAACGCCCTGGGTGGCGTCGGTGACCGTGTTCTCTGGGTATCTGCAGCAGCAGCAGCTTTTGCTGCTCTTATCGTGCCTGGACCAACCCCGGACGTGACAGGCTGGGCGGGAGGGACTGGTTCGACTCCTGGCTCTTGTTCCATGTCTCCCTCTTGTGGTTCGTTGTCGTCTTCTCCAATATCCATGGCGTATCCACCCAGCCGAATTTGGTGTTTATTGCAATATCGTCGCCATGAGTAGAACCTGGATGTGGGTTTGCGTGAGGATATGAGCATCAATGGACAGCATACAGACTTACGTGTGATGCGGTGCCTAAGTACGCAGATAAGTGTTAGACTCAAGGGTAATAAAAGTGAGTGACACACCTTGATCGCTATTCTTTCGCAAATCTCTCTCAGGCTATGATAATGTATAAGCCAAATGGTGTCTTCGGGACTGATAGGAACGTACCTCAAAACTAGGCCTTGTTCCTGACAGTAGTCAATGTACTTCTTGAGGTAGAGAACATCGTCAGAAGTGAAGAGATTCCCTCCGTAAGTACTCTTGATAACTCGAGTGGGTGGTGTTGGGGAGCGAGCGGGAGGGTTCTTTCGGTTCGTTACTAGCGCAACGGCAGGGGCTGCGGACTGCGTCTACGGAAGGGATAAGCTAACGTTGGCAAAGCTTTGAATGGTCTAAAGACGCACCTGCATCCGGGTCCGTTTTCTCCCTCGTTGCTCACCTTCGACCGCCACAGGATCTGCAGTTGATGGACCAGTTTGCATATACGGTTGCTCGGGTTCTGGAGCGTATGGCTGGTCATACTGGATTGTGGCCATCAATTAAATTGAAGGCAATCGTCGACTGAAATAGCCATACCTGCTGTTGATAGTACTCGGATGCTGTGGTGACCCAGTTTGGTTGCTCTTCCCGATAGTCACGATATTCGTAAGCTGTAGGTACAGGACCAACCATTGAGTCGGCTGTCGAAGGAGGGTGTTGATGATACCCAGTAGGGGTCCAAGTTTGCTCTTCTCGGTAGTGGGGTTGAGCTTGCGGCGGTCGATGCATCATATGCGTAGGTTGCATATGTGTCTGTTGTGGCGCAATGCCGCCAGCAGCCTGCCATGCCTGAGGAGGTGCGGATCCCTGAGCATGCATGTCACCCTGAAATGCATAGGCGAACGCAGATTCATGATGTTGTGTAAGAGGGTCGGTGGCGGCGGCAGTAATGGGCGGCGGGAGGCCATGCGGAGCTTGTTGCATTATCTGGGCGGGCTGGACATTCTGAACGAGTACGGGAGCCATATGCGGGTTGGATGGTCCTGCATGTTCTGGCCCGGGGAGGTTATCGTCGATGGGTATGACCCTAACGAACTGTTAGTGAAATCGTTCTGGGTTTGGGACATGCAAACTGACTTTTCCTGCCCGGTAACCTTACAACCCGCCCAATTATTCACATATGTTTGCAACGCACCCGCTTTGACGCACTCATATACCCAGTTTGCAGACAGGACGATCTTGCCCTTCTTTCCTGCATACTGACGGTACAGATTCTGACCTGACTCCTTGTACGGGTCGACTGGCCACGGGTAAGTGGGCGAAAATGCTGGAAGCGAGACGAGACTCACCCAGAATGTATGGGACACCGCTGTATCCGGGAGACACGACTCCGCCATGTTTCTGTTCATAAGCGAGTGAGCTGTGGCGAACGCTCAACAAGAGAGATTCACGCGTCGGTCACGTCACAGAACGGTCCACGGACGCATAGGAGGCGGCCGAGACATTGTTGAAGTGGAAAACACGTACTGTTATGAGAGACACGATCTGGTCCCTGTTCTCGACGTCTTTCTCGACATAGATAGCCTGCGGGGTGCCCATCATGGGCTCGAGGAAGATGTCATCCTTGTTGAGGGCGGGGTCCGTGACGACTGTGATCTGGTGTTGCTGCTGGACATTGTGGTGTTGGGGAATGTCCTGATGTCGGTGGTCGTGTTGGGCGCGACGGGCGGAGGAGCGAGCTGGTGCCATGGGTCTCGGTGAGGAGGGAAGTGCTCGAGGGACGACCTCCAGTTGGCCATCCCTGCCTCTTTAGGAAGCAGACGCCCGGGATTACCTCAGCACGGGGTCCCTCCTCCAAGAATAGCCATGTCTAGTATTTATACTCACTGCTCGGTGAAAGCTCGAGCTCCACATCACTCTGTTCTCAACATAAAACATCCACAAACTCGGACAATCCTTGGCACTGTCCCCAACGACGTGTAGACACGGTACACGCACACCACCCCTCTGATTCTGCTTCGGCCTAACATCATCTTGCTTCGAAGCATCTCACCAGGTCATGCACGCTAATCCTCTGGTCAGTTGATCCTCCCAATGGCCTTCAAGTGGCCCGAGGAGGATCCTGCCATGCTCTATAAAATGGCCATCCGCATTTACTGCTCTGCCATCGTCCACGATGCTTTTCGCCTCACTACTTACAGCCCTCTCCGCCGCTGCTGGCGCGTTTGCCGCAGCCGGTCAGCTCGTCCAGGTCACCAACTTCGGAACCAACCCCACCAATGTCGGCATGTTCGTGTACAAGCCAGCACGGCTCGCGAGCCCACCACCGCTCATTGTCGCCATGCACTACTGCACCGGCACTGCTCAGGCATACTTCCAGGGCACGCAGTACGCTAACCTTGCAGACACTCACGGCTTCATCGTCATCTACCCCAACGCACCCGACTCGGGAGGATGCTGGGACGTCCACACCACTGCTACTCTCACACACAACGCTGGGGGTGACTCCCTCGGCATTGTCTCCATGGTCCGCTACGCCATCGCCAACTACGGTGTGGACGCCACTCGCGTTTTCGCCACTGGTACCAGTTCAGGTGCTATGATGACGAACGTCCTCATGGGTGCTTACCCTGACGTCTTCAAGGCGGGCTCCGCATTCTCCGGTGTGCCCTACGCTTGCTTCGAGGGCCCGGACATGTGGAACAGCCAGTGCTCTACTGGTCAGCTGATCAAGACACCTCAGCAGTGGGTGAGTAAAAAGCTTGCGCTCGAAATAGATCGGAAGTGATATTCATGCGTGGCTGTTCGTTCTATGTAGGGCGACTTGGTACGCAGTGGATTCCCAGGATTCACCGGTACACGACCCAAGTTCCAATTCTGGCACGGAACCGCGTGAGTGATACTCTGCAACTTTCTTCTGTTCTGCTATTCACTTGACCTGCCTCAGTGACACCACCCTCTACCCTCAAAACTTCTGGGAGGACATCAAACAATGGACCAACGTTTTCGGTGTGAGCCAAACCCCCGTCACCAACACGACCAACGACCCTCTCCCAGGATACTCCCGCGCCTCTTTCGGCCCCAACATACAAGCTATCCTTGCTCAAGGAGTCGGCCACACTGTTCCAGAGCAGGCCAACGATGTCCTCGCATGGTTTGGCTTGACCAACCTGACACCAGGAAGCGGCACTGCACCTCCCGCTGGCCCTACGACCGCACCACCGCCACCTGCTCCCGGTTCAGGAACCGTCGCACATTTCGGACAGTGCGGTGGGATTGGTTACACTGGCCCTACAGGTAAGATGACTACGTCTGCTCACAACGCATATACTCATTCCCGTCATACAGTCTGCGCTGCCGGATTCACTTGCGTTGTATCCAACGCGTATTATTCGCAGTGTCTCTAAGCACCTGTGCATATTGTAACATGTGTTGACAGTGTATTGTGTAATCCTCATGAATGGCTCAAGTAATAACATGCTCAACTTCATCTTTGTGAACTGCAACACCCAAGCTGATCCCGGAAGGTTATGGAGTAAAGCAATTGGTTTCTAAAAGTACATACAAGGACAAGCATAGTGGGTCCGAAAAATATGAGGACTAGGTGAATGATAGAATACTACAATGTGTATATGTTAGGGATAGGAATGGTCGTGGTCGGTCAATTTTAAATCGTGAATAGCGAAGGTCCGGTGGGTATCACCACGAAGCAAAGTTTCGAGAGCAATCTGACAGCCTAATATGTCTTTCATCTTCCAATGCGCATCTAGTACCTACGCGACCTGTAGCTGCCGAAGATACCGCAAGCACTTGTGAAGAATGCGAAGATCAGCGCAACAAATGCGCCGAGAACAAGCCAGTTGGCGTTGCCGAATTGTGCTTCGTCGCCACGGTCGCGGATATGGTCACGGGCAACGCCGAAGAGCACCATCTCGATGACCCAAGCCACAAGAGTGACAAGGAGAGCGAGGGCGGAGACCAGAGTCATGAAGACGGTGCCGGCGCGGTGGTATGCAAATCCACAAAGTCCGAAGATGAATGCAAGACCGGAAAGACCAGCAGCTGGAGGTAGATTCCTAAGAATATGTACGTATGAGAAGGTGATAGAGATTTGACGTACCGACGGGAATGAGGATGAGGACGTATGTGAAGTTGTGGAACAGATTTCCGTTGAGACGGTCATCACTGAAGAGTTGGAATGGGTCAGACGAGCTTCACAACAATCACTAAAATGATTACTCACGCTACGTCTCTTGGGAAGTACCAGCCAACATGAGCATCAGTGCCAGTGTAACCAAATACACCGAAGCGTCTCTCTTGTCCACCAGTGTCAGTGTTGAGGAACGATACACTGTTCCAAGTTGGTGCGGACACAGACGCCTAGAGGTGCAAAGTGTCAAAAACGTGAGAGTACATAGACAGGCTGAAGGACGTACAAAGATGAGCAGCGTCATTGCTGCGAACGTGAAGAAGAGACCTGGTCCTGCAGCGCCGGCAGCCATTGTTGATCGTGAGGTGGTCGTGAAGCTGTTCGGGACTATGGTAAGTGCGATGTAATCGTAAGCAGTAACCAGGCTGCTTACAGGGGTTGGAGAGGGAGATGAAGGGGGAGGAAGGATGAGCAGGATGAGGAAAGTGGACAGGAGGCGGCTCCAGCTTTATACTGCGCGGAAGAACATTGCTGTGTGACGTCACATTTATGCCAGGGCAGCCTCGTGGCTACTCGAACACCACCACGTGGGGCCTTCACCACCATGACGTCCCCAGGTCACGCTGTCGTAGGCGTCACAGCTTCCGCTCTGTGACAGTCACATTCACAGCCTCTCCAAGCTCAGCTGGTAACAGCCTTCCGCAGCGGAAAGGAATTCTCTCTGAGCACAGAATAGACTAAGTCACCGCCTCAGACTCGGGCGCATCACCCCAATTCCCTTGTGGTTGGCTTAGGATAGAAGAAGAGTTTCAAAAGTACGAACAACCACCTAGATTTACTACTCAACTGCCAAAGTCTGTCATTGCCGGACGTCCGGTACTGCACCAAAAAAAACTGGAGACAAAGCAATCTTTACTATCCAGACAACTTTTACTATGAGCTGGAATGCGCGAGCTCGAGTCTCCATGTACCCGAAATTACAATGCACAGAAGCGGTTATCACAGCATTCGGACAGCATGCGATTCCGTCTACTAAACACAGACACAGACACCAGCAAGCAGCAAATTTCCCATTCGGACTTTTACCCCGGTAGCTGCGGGGGGATCCGCAACTTGTCCGTGGATAAATGGAGCATAGTGGGCGAATGGTAGAGTCAAGTCAGAACCAGAACGTGTCCATCGATGTACGCGCAATCTCACGTACGAGAATGCCTCCCACAAGTGCAGTCGGTCTGTCGTCAATTCTATATCACTGCACACCGGGTGACCGGACGACTTTGAGGATTCACTGGCCAGTGGCAGAGCCCAAGATAGGTGCATCGGACATCCCGGTGGGCTTTCCGAGTAATTATAGCCTACACTACAAGAAGTTGAGTGGTGTGGCTCGATATCGTATGATAATTCTGTGCCAATTACACCTGCATCAGTGTATTGAGACTTGAGCGAGACGACCATTGTTCAACTGCTATACTAAATGATCGTAAGACTCAGTCCGCAGTGGCCATGATCGGTCGGGTATCATGTTCATGCGAGATCAACCGGAACTTACAACGCTTTCAGTGCAGCAGCAGTGAAGTAGTACCAATATTTGGCGGGCTATCTGAGTGCCCTGGCCATTGTCAAAGCTTTCACCTGAACGACGCGTCTGGTTGAGAGAACGTACTGAGACCTGCCTGAAAGAGAATTTCAGTGATCGGCGGCATGACCCGAGAGTGGCGCTTTGATCAAAGATAATAACCGAGGAGGCATCTGCCCGCTCTGTTCAGTCCCTAAGCCTTTACTGTAGTCACTCAAAATCTCTCGCTTCCCGTACTCTCTTTGTACGGGGAAGTATCGATGGGAATACTTGAGTTGTCATTGCATGATGAACCAATGAACGTGCTTGGTTCACAGAAGGTGAGTCACCCATGAAGCTTTGAATGCCCCCAAATCGAAGTCCATCCCTCGACTCATCATTCCCTCAAGTGCACAATAGAACAAGTCATTTTTCTCACTGCTACTTCCCGATGCCTCTACACACCGAGTCAGGCACATACCAACCGTATCAATATACTAAATCCCCAAAGTCCCATTGTTCCAATGCCACGCGACTTTAGCCTTGGATACCTCGTGGCAGGCTACTATTGTCCTTTGCTCTACCGGTGTTCAGCATTTTCTCTTTCAGTTCCCCTGTTTAGAAGGTCATCAATGCGAATCTTCGATTGCAGAGTGTCCTCGAGGAGCGCGTCTGTCCTGGCCACCATCCTCATCGTGCTTTTGTAGTTGGCTTTACTCGCCGCACATGAACATATAAGTACGGAGATCCCTTGGTATTTTGCCCCCTCCCCCCCTCCATCTTCTCCCCCCTCCTTTCATGCTACATTGTATACCTGCTCTTTCACCCCCGAACAGTTACCACCAGCCTCACCCGAAATTCCAGCCTAACCACCCAACGCACACACATCAACCAACTGTCTGACTTCGACATCTGTATCGATGAATCGTCGTATAAGAAAGATATCAGACTTATTCAAGAAGTGTGTCTTTCCTCTTCTAATCAGAGTGGCACATACTGAACCTCGCTTCATTCAGGCCGGAAGCTCCTGTTCCGGATAACTTCTTGGATGTCAGCATCTCCCGTCGAGACAAGGACCACGACGCAGCGAAGAAACGGCTCAATCAGCTCAAGCACGTCAAATCTCTGCCCCTACGTACCAATAAGCCCACCTATCGTGGTGGCCAGCGCGTTCCAAAGGATCAAATTGTCTATCCCCTCATTCCCAAAATCGACCACGTTGACATCGATCCGCGCCCTTCCACCTCCTCATACGACACGTATAATAGCGAACCGGCTCTGCTGTTGCTTCCTCCGCCAAGTGAAGAGCTGAAGCAGTACACCGAATCTCTTCAAAGAGCGCGTAAAGCTGAGAGGGAGCGTGAGCGTAACAAACCGCTTCCTCCCTCCCCGCGAGGTCCTCGCCAGCCCTACTACGCGACCACACACTCTGCCGCTGTTCGCTCCAACCCTACCAAGTCCCCCGCCCCCGCTAAAGTGCCAGGCCGCGCCACTGCCGCGAAGGAGGTGGCCAAACCAGTCCCTGGAGTTGCTTTGCCTTCCAAGAATGCACACCTCCAGCAGGTGGCCACGGTGCCACAGCCTACGGCCAACCAGCAGCATATAGCTTCTCCTCCCACCGCTAAGTTCACCAATATGTTCAAGCCGATGACTAAGCAGGCGGACAGGACAGCTCAAGCTCAGACCGCGCATCCTGCACCTGCTAAGACTCCATCTGGAGGAGCCGCTGAACCCGCGAAGAAATCACGGCCATTTGTCTTCGATAATACCTCAGACGACTCCCTCTCTGTCTACTCCGATCAGTTCAGCATGGACTCCGTATCTGTTCTCACGAACGAGGAGCCTCCCAAGATTCCCTATGTTCGCTACCACAATGCCAGAACTGGAGACGAGGGCGTCCACCCAGTCCGTGCCAACGAGTTTGGGGTTGTCGCCAACGATAGCGATCGTTCTGGAACTTCAAGCCGATCCTCCCTCACCCGCCAGCCTGCCATCAGACGCACCGGCTCCTCAGGAAGTCTTGTCTATCAGTCGGACACCATGAAGGCGACTGGTGGAAAGACAACTCACGCGCAAGAGATGTTGAACCGCGCCCACAAGGCGGCGGCGGTTGCTAGTCTGCGTGCTACGCCTGCCGCACCGTCTCCTGGTTCAGCCCATACAAAGGTCCAGGCGCCTCACCCCTCAGCTGGTGCATACATGCGCACTGTAGAGAAGTTTCGCGCCGCGCCACTCGAGGCAGGGATCCCATTTCCCGTGGCAGCCCTGAGTCCGAAGCGCGAACAGGGATCTCTGTCTAAATCCCCCACGTCCCACCCCCCTGCGGTCTCGCCCAGCTCTTCCCGCGACTCAAGCTCCCGTGGACATAGCTCTCAGAACTCCCGGCAGTACTATGACCCTCTGTACTTCTCTGCCAAGAACACAGGAGCTGTACTTGCACTCCCTGCTCGCAGCCAAGACCATCACGCCCAGTCCCCTGTCGTCTCTAGCTCTACGTCTTTCATGCAGTCTGCTCCTCCCCGAACTCGTCCTGTCAGCCCCAAGCTCAGAGATGTCGTGTATCCCGTTGCACAAGCTACCATCCGTCCCCTCAACCCGCAGAAGCGCAACCGTGACCAAGCCCCTCCCATCGCTAGCTCCAGTCGCACACCTGAAGTGCACCCTCCCGCACTTCACCAATCCCTTGCCAAACAATCCGTGCACGTCACCAAGGCGAGCGGTGCTGGAAGTCGCAAGTCTTGCAAGGCAGTGATTGTTGCTACGGACGGCGGTTTATCCGATGAGGAGCTGTTGGACTTGGCTTTGCACGAGCCAGAGTTCGTCACACCAGTTCCAATGCTTCCAGCGGAATACAAATCTCGTAAGGCTCAACCCCCTCCTTCCAGCAGGGCTCATGGGAATAAGCACGGCAGGAAGTACTAGTACTTCCTTGCTCTCCTCTCTTCCTGAAAGGTCAATCCTTCGTCTTTTGGTCCCAATTCTCTTCTGTGTTTCTCATTTCCCGCTTCCCGCTCTCGTCTTGACCTTCGTTATCCTTGCAAGTCACCTGTCTTGCTATCCACACTCGCTCTTTGCCTTTGCCTCTTTTTCACGGTCCTCAATCCCTACTGTATCGCTAGTGTCACTTGAAACCCCTCACGCTCATTACGACCCTCTCTCTATCCACGCCCACATGATCTCATCTCGGCCACACACACTCGTTCATTGTATTCTAGCCGCTTTCCATCCACCCCACACTCCTTTGCAGTGTATCATTATTTCCTATTCTTGTCTCCGGGAACTTTGCCTATCCCCACGCTCGTTACTCCTTCCTGCTCCCCGCTCCCATTCTTTTGACCAGTGTCCTTCTTCATGTATCAGTAAGCTCCGCGCGCGTTCACCACTCACTACATTCACCCTTGACTATCATCCCCTACTGACTATCTTACCATCAACCCCAAATAATCTCTCTTGCTTGTTCTTGTATAACACTTACTTTCTAGATCGGCGGTGCAATCAAACAGTAGATAGATTCATTTACTAGACACATCTCAGTAGCAGTAACGAAGAATAGATCGCAAATCAGGAAGATATTGCAGGCTACCAAATGCGCTTCACCATAGTGAAGCGCGTGATTTCTTCCAACTCTAGCCGTTTCTTCTTATCCCCACCGCTCGAAGATTTGCCATTTTGCTCCGGTTTCCTCTCCCCGATCTCAGCCACTGGTGTGGCATCATCTCGCTTGTTGTCTAAGAGGGTTTTCAGGTCGCGATTGTATTTCTATTTGAAAAGGGTGATTCAGAACCGAGGCATCATAGCAAGCGTGCAAGTGTGACATACCCGTTCTTCTTGTCCTTCACCTATCGGGTCCCGCCCAAAATCATTCACGGAGTCCGCTGCGATGCGAGCCTCCATACCAGATCTTCGGCGTGTGGCATAGCTCAGGAGACGTACTCCCATGATCAACTTGATTACCACCGTACTACAACGTCGGAATGCTGATGAGTGAGGCTCATATGTAGAGCACAGGCTGGACATACCAAACCCAAAACATAATACCCATTGCGGTCCACTTTGCCACATTCACCCAATCTTCATCAGTGAAGTCTTTCACATTCCATGCTCCAGTCCATGGTGACCAATTGTCTGTATGCATCGCGATGAGCATGTTGATCGATTGTGAACCCATCAGTATGACGAAGACCGCAAGAGGGAGCGATGCGAAACCAAGACGACGCGCGACGAGGGGCGATTGGTCTACATAGGTGTGCTTGCGGGCACCACGTCGGCCGGCAGCGCTGCCACTCGCGAGATCACGGCAAAGCACATCGGTATAACGTTCATATACGGAGGGTCGGATGTGATTGAACTTGGCGATAAAGGCATGTTTCAGCCAGTCTACGAGCATTTCAGAGGCCATGACCGCCAATACAGGCTATTCAATGGTGCGTTAGAGGACTCCTCCTTCAGCATGGAGAAGTATACTCACATAGGATATTGTCCACCACACGCTGCCGCCCCTAAACCATCCGAAGCTCTGAGGCAAAGTGAAGCCCTCACTGAAGTTGAAGGCAGCTCCACTCAACTGGATCAGGTTTCGGAAAGCGACGATGACAAGCATGAGGAAGAGCGTAAATCTTTCGACAATATCTGCACATCTGAATGAGTCTAGAGGTACGGTTAAGAGAAAGCACCTGGCGCACCTGCACAAGTGATTTGGAAGAGATTATCCTTTTCAAACTTCTTGAAAACGCTGCCTTTGATCTCAACAAACTGGTTGGACACAAGGAGGGTGAGCAGTGCGTGGTCGTAGGAATTGACTGCAACATTGAGCGAGATCAATTGGTAGACCATCACGAGTGCGTGTGCAACTATGAAATAACGTTGTTAATGGTCTGTTGCTTGGGTGAGGGGTGTGTATACCATTGTATATCAATGCCAGGATAAAGTAAAGAACTGGTCGTAATGTGTGTGAGGTGGGAACTTTTCTGTGTGAGATCACCTCCAAAGTGGATCTGGAGAACAGGCAGTCGATGATATCTTGACCGATAGATGCGCAGAGGCGGTCGGCGATCTGAAGGACGAATGAGAACTTGGTCAAAATTCGAGCAGCGGAAGACAACGTACTTCTAATGCATTGAAGATGACATACAACTTGATGGTGTCCTGTCCGCGAATGAAGTGATAAATTTGGCTTGCATCCGTGAGGGGTGCTAGAATTACAATGGATATAATCAAGAGCAACGTCCTTAAGATATCAGCCTTTTGGGAAGGCGGAAGTGGTGTAGACCGAAAGAGCAGCGTGTTGGTGAACAGACGGAACGACGCGAGAGCAAAGCGAATTGGGAGGATTGTGAATGTGTAGAGCCAGGAGTCGAAGCAAAGAATGAAACCAAATAGGAAGATCTAAGCAAGAATGACTGGCATGAATGGGAGGGTCATATGCAGTCCATTATTTATTGCACACCTTTTCCATTGCGTATGGCATGCTCAGGAAGTTACTGACACGCTCCCACTTCAGCTCCTGATGCGAGTCAAAATCTGTCGCCAGAAGTTCCTCGCGAAGGTAATCCCATAGCGAGAATGGTGGCTCCTCATGATTCGGCTCATGCTTCTTGGTGGTAACCGTGGGTTCTGACCTCGCGGTTGTTGGCCCGGATCTCGGGAGTGCAAGAGGGGGCGTATGTATCCGTGGGGGAGATGAAGAAATAGGTGTCGGCGGCAGGGAGGCATATGTTAATGGAGGTCGGTCCGACTGCGACAGAGCAGCAAAGGACTGAGCATGTGCGATGAGGTTATCCTCGGACGCTGAGACATGCGAAACACCGTCTTCTTCGTAGTCGGAGTCCTCACTACGATCCTCCGGAGAAAAGTTGCGTCGCCCACGGCTAGAAGAGGACGGGGAGGATTCCCTGCGACGGAGTGAGGCGAATGGGGCACCCTTCCACCTATGTCCCGGTGCTGAGGACGCAGAGAAGTGTCTTCGGACGCGTTTGCGCACTGGTGAGGGAGGCATGGCGACCAGAAGTCGATGTTATCTAAAAGTCTGGAGTTCACGGAGTCATGTAGGAAGCAAATGCTTGAATATCGTGATGCTCGTAACAAGTCAAGATGGTTGACTGCGTTGTCACTGACGCCTGCAGGAACATCCGCACATCTAATCTAATCAATTCACTAAGTCAAAGTTGCATTGCAGGTGAAATGTTGTTGTAAATTACGGTACAAAGGTAAGAGATACATGGGTTGTATGCAAATATTGTTCGTGTTCTGTTGGCGTGGAATATCTCGTAACAGGGGTTATCATCCAACCGTACATCCAGCCTTCCGGTTTATAATTTGTTGTTCATGCCCGTCGTCGCTCTCTCATCTCTTCAGCGTATACCAGGTCCGGGTCGCGGTCCTTGACCTCGGGAAGGAGTAATGTGAAGACTGTATATATAAGTCAGATGTGAATGCTTGAATAAGAGAAAAATACACACCTGCACCTGCAATGCAGCAACCGAAGAATACTGATTTAACACAGGGTGTCAGCTTTGTATACATACAGCCGCAGAAGATAACGTACTCCAAAGGACAGCAGGAGTTCCGATCTTTTTGCTCAGACTATTGAAGGCCAGCGCGGAAATGATCGCACCAGCCTTACCGCTCGCCGCAGAGATACCGTGCGCCGCTGCACGGAATTTCGTAGGGAACAGCTCAGCCGGATAACACTGTAAACGTCAATTGAGATACGGAAGATGTGTGGATAACATGAGGGAGGCATACATAGGTGGTTCTGCCAATCGAGAACATCAGAATCGCGTAGGATCAATGGTAGAATGTGTTGTACTTACGTGTTTGCACCGAAGTTGAAGAAGAATTGCAAGAAGGCAAAACAGACGATGAATGCAGGGCCGTTTAGGGAATTGAACTTGCCCGCAAGAATTCCCACTGAGATGTGCTATCAGCGGGTCCCACTAGTAACAATGAATGGAATAAAGGACGTACGGAAAAGCGCAGCCATAAGGAATCCCTGAAGTTGAATCCATTTCCTGCCCAATTTCTCGATGGTTATCACAGTCACGTAGTATCCTGGGACAAAGCCAAGTCCGGTGATGATGATGCTACCAATTCCGATCTTGAAAAGCTTGTTCCAAGGGGTGCCATCTTTACCATCAAAGCCGATCTCCTCAAGTACGACGTTTTGGTTCAGGTTGATCCCATAGAATCTGTGGGGGATCCGTTATCAGAATCTGTGCTCGTGTGACCACGGAATCAAAATAGCCGCGCACGCAATGTCAAGAAGGAACCAGCAGGCACATGTTCCAATGAGCTGCTTGGCATGTCGCCACTCCGAGAAATATCTGATGAATTCTTGAAAGATCGGCCGCGTTTTAATTGGGGTCACACGAGCAAAACAGCAATGGAGAGGGACTTACCGGCAAAGTGGTTCTTCTTCTCCACAACAAGATTATGTGTGTTGTTGGCCGTCTCCTCGCCTTCGGGCTTGGGCGATGTATCAACAGACTTTTCGCTGTCTGTCGCAGCGTTCTTCGCCTTCAACGTCTCCAGCGAGTCTTCGGCATGAAGATTTCTGCCGTTCTGATCTCTCGAGTCTTCGAACCGTTTCGCCTCCGGAAGCGTAAGACGTTGGTAGAGTGTTCCAAAGGCCGGAACGAGGGATACACCGACTACAATGCGCCAGACTGCAAAGGGTTGGTATGTCAAAGCTCGAGGGAAAGGCTCGCATAAACTCACCTCCGTCAACCTTGCTTGTCTGACCATCGACGTCCATGACATGCCTGTAGCAGGCAAGGGTGACGATAAACACCAAGCTACCAACCAATGATCCCCAACCTTGGTTGGCAAAGATGTAAGAGAGCATTGTGCCTCGTCTTTTCAGGTTCGCCCTGTCGGTAGAGACCGACGCGGACATGGGATAGTCACCACCCACGCCGATACCAAGGATGATACGGAACACAGCGAGGTAAATAAGTGAGGACTCTGGGCTCAATGCACCTACGAACCGAACGCATGAGCGAAAGGACTAGAAGTGAGAGACCATAACTTACCAGTGGGCGTGGTGAGAGTCATAATGGTCGCAAAGATGATCAACATGAGCTCCTTGCCATCTGTTCGCGAAGGTTAGTAGTTACTACACATATGTGACATAAAATACTCACAAACTGCCTTGCGGCCGTAGTAGTCCGCAGCAAATCCTGATAATCGAGCTTTAGCGTTCATGCGAACTGTATAGAACTACTCATACATACCGAAGACGAACTGGCCAATAACACTTCCAATGTTCGCGCCGGCCTTCACGAACCCTTCAAGCCCTGGTGGGAGCGGATTGCCGCCGTACAAACGGTACTGCAGCATGGTTGCTACGGGCTGAAAGATCATAATTAGAGAGCTACTTCTGCGAGAAGTTGAATAATGGGTACTAACGTTAATAACAAATAGGTCGTATGCTAAAATGCGGAGGAAAAACGCTCATGAGCATAAAATGCTCGACTATATCGACGATAGAGACGCACCATCGAGGAAGAAACCAATCTGAAATTGTGAACAACTCATGAGCTCCCGAAGAACGAATGTGTACGGGAAAACTCACCCCAGCGATGCCCAAAAGTTTGAGTTCTGGTATGGTTAATAGCCATGTTGGTCTTCCCGTCTCCGTGCGCTCAAAATCGCCGAGATCTGAGTGAGGTCGACGAGTTAAGCCTGATGCCTGTGAAGGTGTGTTTTCTCTGGCTTCCGCCATGGCCATGTAATCGCGCGGGTGATAGGTGCTTGGGTATTGGAGGAAGCAAAAGGGAACTTGGCGTGGCTTGAGCAACGGCGGATATGTCTTTTGAACTGGAGCTCACTGAGGAACGTGCGATATGACCACACCGTCAAAGGTGGCTACGAATCAGTTACTAGTGGACTTGCTCCACAACGTAATGGTAGAGATGGAGCTGGTTGCAGCGCTGCCCTTGGGGGAAGAGTAGTCCGTGAAAGATGGGTGGATCTTGAGGGTTGTTCCCCCGATAGAGATTCGTATTTGAACCCCCCATGGCCCCGAGAAAATAAATGTGCTTAGGCAAGGACAGAAGGAATAAAATCGGTCCGGCGTCAAATGGTATGCACCGGAGATCTGATCTCGATTGCCGACGATGCCGAGGCGAGATCCAGGCTGTCGAATTTGTGGTCGTGTGAGCACAAATTCCCGGTCATCCGAGTCGAAAATGCACTCACCAGATCGTCCCAGATAACGAGCTTGCTTGGAAGTAAAGAGTCTAAGTATCCAGTGAACGTGCTCAAGTCATTCAGCGGACAAGGTTGAACAGATGCTTGACAGTACAATACAACACGATTATTAATAGCTTACAACATGACGCACCAGTCTACGAATGGGTATCTATACACTCCAGAACACATAACTCAAAAGGACAACAAGATGGAAAGCAATCATGCATGGTTGGTGCTCGGGTTTGTCGACCCTATTGCGCCTGAGCCTCCTACAAACCATAAATCAGTGAATCATCGGGGGAAGATAGTCGGTTAAAGTCATACCTGATCAACGAATTCCATAGCCTCTTCCCTTTTGATACTCCGGATAGAGCTGACCTTTTGGTTGTTGAATAACACGCCATAGAATTGGTCGGCATGGACAAGCATCTCAGGTCGGAATGTAGTGGTAATGAATTGCGCTGTCGAAGACAACTCATGAATCATATCTGGAAGAGACATTGAGCTTTCTTTTTCGGAATATCAAGGGCGTACGGCACTCACTGGCTACCGCAGTGCGGTATTGTGCATCCAGATTAGCGTCAATCTAAAGCATTGTTGTCAGAGATATCGACGGTGTGTACTAGGTAACTTACTTCGTCAAATAGATAGAACGGTGCCGGGTCGCATTTCTGAATGGCGAAGACTGAGAAGATATCAGCTTGTGTTAATCATTCCACAAAAATAAAACACACCTGTAGCAAGCGCAACCAAGGATTTCTGACCACCTGATAGTTGTTGGATGCGGAGTCCCTCATCAACTTTGGAGTTGAATGAGACCTTGATGGACACGCCGGTGTAGTGATCAACACTGCTCTGCTGTGTATCCTCCCCACCTTCCTCCGCATCTTCATCGTCTTGATCGATGCGTCTCTGAATGATCAGACGTCCTCGGCCAGCAGGTACAAGTTTCTCAAAGACTTCCTCGAAGTTGCTGGCAACTTGTTTGAAGGTGCGTTCGATGGCTTCGTCCTTGCGCTGATCAAGGACTTCCACTAACTCAGTGATAGATGTCGCGGAATTGTCCAAATCTTCCCGACGCTGCAAGAGCTGATCGCGCTGTCTGGTAAAGTTGGTGTATTGCTCGAAGGCCTTCTTGTTGACGTGAGCGAACTTCTTCAGCCCTTCATTGACGGTGTGCAGTTTCTTGACCAGCTAGAACAGAATACTGCAATTCAGAATATTGGCAATTTGGTAGCAAGATCCACAACATACACGATCAAGCCTCTCATTAGTATACTTTTCAAATGCTTCCTCAGGGAGAACGCCAAGGTCACGGATGTTGCGGTTACACTCGTCTTTCCGGGTAAGAAGCATCTGCCTCTTTGCCAAATACCGCTCAGTGTTCTTCTGTTGTTTGGATACACCGCGGGTATCATCGACTTGCTGCGCCTGAAACTGTTCAAGTTTCGCCCGATCCTCAGCGATCTGAGCATTGAGTTTCTCCACATCCTTCTCCATATCTGCAAAGCGTCAAGACTGTTTCGACCCAGAGGCGCTGTCACCGCTCACCTCTGGCTTTGGCGGATAGATTGGTGATGTTGGTATTGAGAGCTTTGAGCTCACGCTCTCGTGCGTCGAGATCCTCGGCGGAGTTTGAGTCGCCTTCAGATGCTGCACCGAGATTTTCAATCTTGGCCCTGAGCTCATCTCGTCGCCGCCGAAGACTCTCGTTGAGTTCAATCTCCCCGAGGTTCTTTCGACCCCCCAGCTGAAGGAAAGCTGAACATCGGTGCATGACTCACAGCACCAATCATTGCCACGCACCTCGCTTTTCCGTTTGCCCAGTTCCACCAGCTTCTTCTGTCGCTCCTCTACGAGCCTACCAATTGTTTCAATATTGTTCTCCTCTTCAGCAGTTAGACCATTCGCCATGGGACTATTGAGCTCTTTGTTGTATCCTTCGAGCTTGGCCTTCAAACCATCCAACTCGGACTCTAAGTCATTGACCTCGGTCTCTAATCTTTCAATCCTCTGCATGAGCCTCTCCCTCTCCCGCGCAAGCGCAGCAGTCTCCTCGACAACGGTGTCTCGTGTGGTTTTAGCCTGAGTCAGCTTAGACCCGATCACTTGGGCGTGTCCCATCGTGCGTGTGATGTCCTGATCAAGCTGCTGGATGGTTGTCGAGGTTTCTCTCAGCTCCGCGCTCGCAGCTGTGAACTTTGTCTTCAGAGTCTTGACGGCATTGATAGCTTCTATCCTGGACCTCCGTATATCATGGTATCCGCCCGTCAATGCACCTTTTCGGTCCACCTTGTCACCATCGAGGGTGATGGTATTGATGCCGTGGCTCTTGACATAGGCGGCAGCGATGGTAAGGTCGCGACATACACACGTCTTGCCGAAGACCTGCTCGAAAGCCGGTCGGAATTTAGGGTCAAATTGCAGCTTGTCGATGAGAGGAATGGCATCCTGGGCGTTGGGATACTGAGGGACTTTGGGATGAATGCGATTGATTGGCACGAAGGTGACCCGACCTGTTCGCTCGCGAACCATGGTCTGCATGAGCTCAGAGGCCGTCACATCGGTGTCAACGACGACGTGGAACAAGCTATAAAATCTCAATGGCGGTGTGAAGTAGTAGGAGGGACTTATAACTGACCTGGTTCCTGCTGTTAATTCTACAGCAATGTTGAATTTTTCATCAGTGACTTGGAAGAGTTTGTATAAAGGGCCGTATACGCCCTCCATGTTTTGGCGTTCGGCGATATCCTCAACAGCGCGCAGACCTGAACCCGTGTCCTATGAAAGTTTAAGGTGGATACTCATTATTGGATGTCTGTATGCCAGTGTACTCACCTTGTCCATCATACTGGCTAATAGTCGCTCAGCTGCCCTCAACTCATCAGCCTGATTGTCAACCACGCTGCGCAACCTCGTCTCTTCTCTCCAAAGAGTCTTACGCTTCTCGCTCATAGTCGCGTGCTTATCCTTCGCCTTCGCGATATCCTCCGTCAACTTCCGCATCTGCTCCCTCCCGTCTTCCACAGTCTCTTCCGCCTGTCCAAGCTTCTCCACGATCTCCTCTAACGATCGTCTGGCGGTCACAAGGTCGTTCTTCGTCGCTGTGAGAACGGCATCCTGAGAGACACGGTAGGCCTCAACGGAAGCGATCTCGCCTCGCAAGAATCTATCTCGCTCTGCCTTTGTCCTGAACCTATCCAGCCGTCCCCTTTTCGAGAACAGTGCGTCCAGTTCAGCCTTTGAAACGTCCAACTCTCGTCTCAGATTACTCTCCTCGGCTCGAAGGGCGTCCCATTCAGGTTGTAATGCTTGCAATTCGGCTTCTTTCTGCTCGATCTGGGTGATGACCGTCGTAAGCTCCGCCTCTAAGTCTTCTCGCATACCCCCTGCACGATCTTTCGCAAGTCGCAAATCCTGTACCGTGCATTCGAGCTCCGTGCGAGCACGAATGAGGTCGGTAAGCTCAGCTTGGGTACCTTGACGTGTCAGCTTCAGAGTGGTTAGATCAGTCCTGTTCCGAGAAATGGCTTGCTCCAAAGTCTGGATGGTGGTTGTCAGTCCCAGGTGTCACAGGTGGGAGAGAACAATATACCTGGACTTGCTTCTGCCGTTCATTGAACTGCTCTCGGCGTAGATTCGAGCTGTGAACTTCGCCACGCCTCTCCTCCTCAATTTCCTCCAGTGCTTCGCCAACCTCCTCTAGTTCTCGTTGATAAACCGCGTACTCAAGGCAGCGCCTCTCCTTGTCCTTCTCCTGGAATTCCCTCAGCTCCTCTTTCTCTTCCTCCAGCTCCGATAGACGATTTTCAATGTATTCCAATAGTTCACCGATTTTCTCCCGTTTAGTGTCGGTTTCTGACATGATACGAAGTGATTCGGCGCGACGCTGTTCGTACACCTTCGTCCCTGCGACCTCCTTCAGAAGGGCAAGGCGTTCATGGTCCTTGGCATTCGTCAGAGCAGTGATCTGGAGCGGATTTGTGAGAGGTATTGAGCTTCAAATCGGCTGACGACGCACCCTGCCCTGGGGAACAATGTAGTATGGATTGCTCTTGCTAAACCCCGCGCTTTCCAAGAGGTTCATGACATCGGCCTTACTCGCACTTTTCTTGTCTAAACTGTATTCGTCCTTCTTTAGTCCAATTGTCCGTCGCAAGATCACTTCATCTCGTCCTGTGGGAAATCGATTGTCGCTGTTGTCGAAAACAATCTCGACTAAAAGAGGTGTTAGTATGGATGCAGCGTATGGCCAGCAGGAACTGACCATAGGCGGACAAAGTAGTCGTTACGGACACTCCTTCGTGAAGCAGCCCCTGTCTCTCCTCGCGAGACATAGAGGTGTAAGCGTCCGATAAGACGAACCGGATAGCTACATCGTCGATAAGCGGGCAGAGACATGGACACCCAGCTATACTAGGGACTCACCTGCGAAGAAGTTACTCTTGCCAGAACCATTCCGACCAACAACCACATTGTGCCTCGCCGAGAAAGGTTCTATCTGTGTCTGATCCCTGTCTAAGAAGTTGTTTCAGCGGAGAATTGTAAACGTGTGTGTGTTCGTTGCTCACAGGACTTGAAGCCCTGTATGGTGAGGGTCTTGATATACATCACGGTGGGTGTTTGGGACAAACTCCCGCTAGGAAGTGTGCGTTGGAGGTAGCTGACGCACTTGATATGTCGACAGATGTAACAAAGAGGTTCAGTAGAGTTGTCAACAGAGGTAAGCTGTGCGAATAGTGGCAGGGGAAACAACTCGTCACGTTCGAACGCGATCGAGCTGTGACATGGTGTGACTGTCGCGTCAGGTCACACGATGTCACGCGTTTGCCCCTCCCCTCCGAGTCCTGCCAGGCTGGTCTGCAACTACCCACTAACTTCTCTTTGATACTCCCGAATGTCACGAGAAGGAGGATCCTACGCTGAATCGGTCGTCTCAGATGTTGAGTCATTATCGGGCGTTCACTCCTTGCAGAGTAATCGTCGGTACGAGCCCTTGCGTTCCAATAGCAACAAATCGCTGATTCTTTTCTACGATAGCTATCAACAGGGTACCCTCGTTCTGTTGTGGAGGCTACATTTGCTGACATGTTGGTTGAAGCAGCTCCACAACGTCCCTCAAAGCGAAGAAAGACCGATAACTTGAATACTCGATATGACCGCATGGCAGAGACCGTGCATGCAATGCAACGTGAAAGAAGTCCACCTAGGCGTAGTCGTAGAGCATCTTCTGCGAGTGGATCCTCGTCCATTGCCAGTTACGACGTGCCCAAGACTCCCATCGACGCATATAGTAACCTTGGCGAAGGGAGATTGGGATCTAGTTTCTCTGTGATCAATGCACATCGTCCTGGTCGTCACGGATGCCCTCCTCCGTCTCCACAAACTTTATTTGGCGCCAGGGAAGCATCCTATGAAGATAACGCTCCAGAATGGCTTCAACACACCGTTGCATCTCTGAACAAGAACCACCCTCTACGCTCGTTCATACCTGTGCACCAGCCCCTGCATCCCCCGCCACATCAACCCCCCGAAGAATTATTCGTGCAAGAGGAAGAGCCTATCTTCGCATTTAACCCTCCAACGTCAACGGGACCGACCGTAGAAGGACTCTCTGTGTCTGATCGTATGACAGGCCTGGCGAATGCTCAAACCTCGCTATACAAAGACGACGTTATAACCCATCCCGTCGACGCCGCGAAAGAGTTACTCGCGGCACCAATACCATTTTCAACGCCAGGACCAGCTTCAGAAATCCCGCCTGTAGTCTGGAAGCATCACCCTGATTCTCTTGAAGATCATGAAGATCTTAGCTCTATTCTTCTGGACTCTGCCACTCTGGTACATCATACCTCATCTGCGGGCTCGCACACTGGCTCTTCTCCTCGCCTTCATATGGAATACGAAGAACAGCCGGATCTGACGTCTATCTCAAATTTCTTTGGCTCCTCTTCCCCATCTAGCATGCAAGCGGTAGATAATGCTACCCTCTCCCCCACTGGAAGCCGCTCTCCTATCTTCAGTGATAGCGTTCCTGTCCCGCCTTCTTATCGTTCTGACCATTTCAGCAAGATGGCCGGGCCTCCAAAGGCACCTCCCGTGCGCATATACTTTGACTCTCCCGCCGAGGATCCAACCCGATCCGACCCTCTGGAAAGACCTGACTACGAGCTAGAACTGGACTACGACCATCTTGACTTCAAGTGGGAGAAATTCGACCGCAGTGGATTTGATCTCTCGAGCTCCTCGTCCTCAATTCCTTCCGATCATCTGTTGCCTGAGCACCAGGATATTCAGGAAGAGCGAGAGGAGGCTGAGAGTGATTTCGTGAGCCGTGGAGGATTCCCGCCTCAGGATTTCTCTATGGAAGTGCAATCTGAATATGGTGAAGACGATGCTGACCTACCTGTCGCGGACGAATCTGGACAGCATACAACCGCATTCACTCCGCCTCGCGAGGACCATGCAAGTCCGGCTCTCCAAACACCTCCGATGAGCCCACAACCCTTCGCACCAGCGCCAGGTATATTTATATCGCCACTTCGCGGCGACCAATGTGACTCCGACTCCTTGCCACCCTCCGCGCCGAACAACAACATTAAGCTGCCTGAAAACACTGGGTGCCGGGACGTCAGCGGTATTACGAAGGCGGATGATGAACAGGCTGAGAGAGTAGGGGCGGTGAGTGTCGCTGGGTTTTCATCGGCATAACCTTAAAATGAGTTGCTGAATGAGTATGTAGAATCAGGAACCCCCTGCTAGCGCCGTCTTTCCGCTGACGAAAGTTACCGTGTTCAAGACACCCTCACCCCAGCCCTTATTCAATGGAGTTAACCAGTCAGAAGAAGAGACCGACGAAGTGGAAGAAGTGAAGGAGCCCATTTCTTCTCAAACTGATAGTATCGAATCTTGGTCGAATGCTTGATATGCAGTGCGTAGAACCAGGTGCTATTTGGCGAGCATGCTTGTGCTTTGTACCGGTAATTTGCAGACGGAGACAATTCTATTTGTAGGGAATTGAACATCGTGCACAGAAAGCAGTATTTCGAATCAAAAGCAAGAGGATTGTATCTGCAAGGAAAATTGAAGACGATAGCAGGCCCGGGGGGCAGGGAAATAAATGAGAGTCCAAGGGGTATACTGCCAAGCGCAGCAAACTAGAAGATACATAATCGGGGGAACAAGAGCAATTCAATGTTCCCGCCATCTACCAACCAACATCACCAGAATCAAATGGGGTGATCCTCAACGTCGTCTCGCCTTTGACCTTCGATAGACGATACCGATTCAACTCGTAGCGCTCATAGGACGCCGCTGCCAAGCGCATGGCGCGAATATGGTGTGGTCGCGAATTGGCAGCGATGGCGTGCTGCCGGGATTGCCAGATGCAAGTGGCGAGGTTGAGGTGGGTGACGGGGTGGGGAATTCCGTACCAGTAGAGGATGAGCTGTGTGGGAAAGTGGATGTCAGTGGATGTGAACTTGAACTCAGTGGGTTGTATGAGACTCACCCCTCCGTTCTGAACGGCTTCCTCATGTGCTTTGCGGTCAGCCTCATAAAGGGCTGAGTAATGGGTGAACATTTATTGGTCAATCTGGACGGAAAGACTACGTACGGCCACCATCGCTTCCTTCTTTCCTCTTGCTTCGGAATACGACGCAATACCACTCTCGTTCGCTCTCCACAGGAAGTTGTAGCTCGCTCCAATTGAACGCCTCCTCGTAGGGTGTCTCAGCGTATTCCTGCGTCACAGGCTGGAAGTGATGCAGTGCTTTGTGCAGTGCCAACGAGACGGGGTCTATATCTGGCAAGCGAGTCTCGGTGCTGAGAGGGCTGCGTTGGCCATCCAACTTATGAGGGAAGGAATGTTGAAGTCCATGGGGAAGTGACGAAAGAAGTGGAGGCAGATACAGGATGGGAGCGGACGGCGCAGTCAAGGTCGTTGAGTCAAAGGTGGGCAGGTGGTGAGGGTCGTTCACCGCGACGAGACTCTCAATGGGAGAGCCTGTGTCTGGAGAGGAGGAGGAAGATCGTGATCCGACTGACTGGAAGTCGCGAGCGTGGGTGTCATCTTTAGAGAACCCGAGCTTGACGTTGTACTTTGGGAGTGGGGTTTCGATACGTGGCGGGGTGATTGCAACGGGAGCCATAGCGGGTAAAAAGAGCGAGCAGGAGAGGAAAGGGCGTAGACCTGCAGTGTGAGCCTCTATGAGAGATACGTGAAGGATAGAGGGCTGTAGGTCACGGGAAGTTGAGGAAGTAGCTGGACAGAAAGGTGAAGTGGACCTTATATACACGGAGAAGAATGTGTGGCCATGGTGGAAAAACAGCAGGGAAATTTCACGGGGTTGCCGAAAGAATAGCCGAGTAAGATACTCGAGTTATGCGGATAACAGAAGGGCAATAAGGGAGAGCAAGAGCAAGAAAGCCAATGGATGAGCTGGAATGGCGTGCAAATGTGCAACGCAGAGAGCGCGATTGCGCGACGGCTTTGAGCGGCATCACCCCATTGGACGGAGGATCTTCAGTTTCATGATGAGAAGAGACTCTCCGAAGAATGTGCAGGAACTTGATGAGCTACAAGTTCTCGGATTGGCTCATCGTGCTCTAGGAAGAGATTCTGAGGGAGTGAAATCCCAATGATTTGGCAGAAGCCAGAGCCTCGGCCACTGTGAAGTCCATGATAGCGTCCCCAAGGGTCAGCCGTGAGTAATATCTGGATTCGAAGAGTGTGTCAGTTACAGAAAGTTTACAAAGATGAAGAATACGAGTACATCTCATTGGAACGATGGTTGTTTGCTGCAGAGCACTTTTTGGAGCTCCCAGATGTGACAAGTGAGGCGCTGGAGGAATAGACGCCCTCTTCCACTGCAGTGTCTTTCAAGTTTAACTTGGCCATATTCCTCGTCTTTCGCATTCTCCTCGTTCTCGTCGCCGTCTGCAACGATGTCTGCAGCAAAGAGGGCGGCAGACTCGACACTCTACCATCTCAGTCCGAAGGGTTTCTGGAAGAAATTCCGTACGCATTGCCAGCTTCCCCACCAGTTCAACTCCTCCCTCACATGCATATCTTTCTTCCAATTGCCACAGGTGATGCGGTCGTTGTGAACCCAGAGATCTCCAGTGGTCTTCCTATTCAGGGCATCAACAGATACCCACCACCTGGTTCCCGCCCAGAGCGATACTCGACCCCCGCAACCAAAGGTTTGTCACCGGTTTAAGCTTGGATGTCAGCACATAGTTCTCATTCGACGACCCAGCCTCTGATCCTGCGCAGAACCCCTATTGGAAACGTGATGTTAGGAGGACGTATCCAAGGCTGTCGGTTGTGACGCAGACGGAGCTGTCCGCACTACTCATCGACCATGCTCAGGCTCCATCGTACGTCCCCACAAGTTCTCAGTCTCCACAATCACCAAATGTCCTGATTATCCTTGGTCTCATTCGTCGCTGATATGGAATTAGTGTTGCTGCGCCCGCTGAAGGAGAACAAGCCTCTGTTCCTGCCGCCTCCAAGCAACCAGTAGACTTGACCGCCGCCATTGCAACCGTCACCTCTGCGGCCAAAGCTTACTCAGAGTCCCACCTGCCACCAACTCTCCCCATTGCATACAAGCCTTGGGTACCAGAGAGGGCACCCGATGCCCCGCATGATCCTAACGCGTACTTCCCGATGAGGCTCATAAAATAGTGCAGCACTGTAGACAATCCTTGCTATTGATGGAATGAGCTGCAATTTTTGGGTCTTGATCCCTGCGTACTGGTCATGAGCTATAAGAGATGTATGGTAACTGCGGTCAACGCAGTGGTGCTTGTTCTGTGACTATGTATTTATTTGCGTGAACTCGAAACGGAGTTGTCCCAAACATTCGCAATCACATCCTCTCTTCATGTCCTCCCAAACCAACGCACCACCAACAGCCCTCGCAGGCTCCTCGGCGGAAGCACAGGCAGCGGCATTCGCCACTGACGATCGCATACATTTCGACAAGGCGTCGGGATCTTGGAGGTTCGAAGATGACGATGGCAATGAGTTTGAGTATGACGCCGCCAAAGGGGCATGGGTTTCTTTGGTGAGCACGAAACCCTACCTTCCTCTCATGAAGCGTCGTTATACTATTTTAGGTGGATGAAGATCTTGTAAGGGCACAGCAAGCTGCATACTCTGTAGCAGGGGTTGACGAAGAGGTGCGTGGAGCATACCAATTGTTTACCTAGCCCCCTCACCTATGTATTCCTATAGACCCCCGCCGCCCCAGTACTCAAACGAGCAAAGAAACGCAAAGAACCAGAGGACTACACATCTTCTACGCTTGGTCAAGAACCCGGCCCCTCCACCAAACGCAAGAAGGACAAACCCCCTACCGAACGTAAATCCAAGAACACCGCGGTGTATGTCACAGGTCTTCCATCCGACGCCACGCACGACGAGATCATCGAAAGATTCTCCAAGTGCGGGCTGATAGAGGAAGATTATGAAGGTGAACCGAAGGTCAAAATGTACGCAAGGGAGGACGGGAGTTTCAGCGGGGAAGCATTGGTGGTGTATTTCAAGGAGGAGAGCGTAATGCTGGCTTTGAACATATTGGACGATGCAGAATTGAGGCTCGGGGAGGCGAGTACGAGGATGAGCGTGCAAAAAGCGGAGTTTGGGCATAAGGGAGAAGCTGGAGGAGGAGACGGAAGTGGTGCAGACGGAAAGGAATCGAAACCGAGGAAGACAATCGACAAGAAGTCTATCACGAAGAGGATAGGGAAGATGCAGAAGTATGGCTCTCTTACCAAAGGTCGTGTTCCTCAACTAACCTCCACTGTGTCGCGTTGCAGGAAGCTAGGAGAATGGGATGACGAGGACGGGTTTGGTCCCAGCATCACCGAGGAGGACAGAATCCAGGCAGAGAACCGCGCACGTCGTGTGGTCGTCCTCAAGCACATGTTCACATTGGCTGAATTGAAGGAAGACGCGACTTTGCTACTGGACCTGAAAGAAGACGTCCGGGAGGAGTGCTCAACACTCGGAGAAGTGACCAACGTCGTCCTCTACGATGTAAGTGCTGACATATCCTATGACCATCGAAACATTCTAACTTGACCGGATCCAGTTGGAACCGGAAGGTGTCATGACAGTTAAATTCCGCGACCCACTGAGTGCGCAAGCGTGTGTACTGGTAAGTTTATACAATGAGCCCTCGCGATTCCCTCAACTCACACTTATGCGTGCAGAAAATGAACGGCCGCTTCTTCTCAGGACGACAAGTTGAGGCTTCATTGTACAGTGGAAAACAACGCTTCAAGCGCGGCGGAGCTAACGACGAATATGAAGGTGGCGGAGAGGAAGGAGAGAAGAGGCGATTAGATGACTTCGCGAACTGGCTTATGACGGAGGGAGACTAGGTTTGATTTGTATCCCTCATTCTGTGGGTCCGGACAAAAGGTATTGGACTGCCAACGCTACGGTGTTTAATCATGAATGAATCCAAGTAATGATGACGAATGTTAATATCCCGAGACGCATCGCAAGAACAAGCACAGCAAAATATGGTCGTAACAATGTCCGTATGTCATTACCAGCATGAAAGAAGAGGTTTGGTATTGACCGTTTCCAACCGCTACACGTAGATTAGCATGCTGGAACGGGGAGAAAGAACAAGTGCACGTACCTCCACAATAACAGCCCGTTTCTTGGGACCTTCGTCGATATTCATCCAATCTAAATGATTACGCCCGTCACGATCATGGTCGGATACTCCACGTTGCCTAGATGGCCGGTCTATGTGCGACATGGATTTTGACATGGCCACCAGATCCTCTTCCGTAACTGACTGCGCGTCCTCATTGCCGTTCTCCGGAACACTTGGAAGTCGCTCAGACAACGCTGATGGTGACAACAGTCCCGATGCCGCCATGGTGTCCTCGTCTTCAGACCCAGAAGGTTCCCTTGATATTGATACAGCTTTCTTCTTCTTGGAGGAGCGCGATGACTCTCCTACGTCGACCTCCTCATCGTCCACGACATTCTCCTCCACACCGATCCTCTTCAATCCCGCCTCCACGGCATCAATGCGTTCCATATGCTCTAACACAGTGACACCTGTCGTTGCAGGGTGCACCTTTGAGAACTTCTTGGAGAAAGATACTGGTCGGGAGTATTCGGAGGAGATTCGGCGCATTGGGGGAGGGAAATCGCTTGAACTGTGACTTCGGTGTCGACGAGCCTCAGTGATGGGGATAGGCATGGTATTGATGGAAGCATGTGGAGAGGCTGCAGGAGGTTGCACGGGGCTTGGTCCGCTGGTGATGATGTCTGGAAGCCGCTCGTCGACAATTTCGACCTCGTCATCCCAAACGAGGACCTTCTGTCGACGTGTCAACTCCAAAGGACCTAAGGCAAGTCAGTAAGCCACGCTGCACAGTCTTGGTAGACAAATCATGTTCTTACCCTCATCCTATGTTTCAGCGTTAGTATCAAAAGGCCTCAATTAGGTCAGCACAAAACGTACCATGTGTTTGAGCGACTGAACGATGTTCCAAGCTTGGCCTTTGACAACTGCTAATTGTCGCTAGAACGACGTCAGTGTCAATATGTCTAGAAGGCAGCTTGGAAGAACACACATTAAACATCTTCGGATGGAAATCTGGGTCAACCGCAAACAACTTTCTTAACTGATAGGTGGTTTCTGCCCACCAGGTCTTCGAGGTCAAGAGCGGTAGGAAGTGATCTCTCGTCTTCTGACTGAATGGTCGGCCAATAATCGTAACGGGCAAATAAAGCCATCCATAAGTGTACGACCGCCACCCTTTCGGATGTTCATGAGGGAATGATAGTGAGTTGTCAATTGCGGCGATGTGGATGTGAGGTTGTCGGGTGTACGTTGAATGTGGATTGGGTGTGCTTGACCGAGAGTAATTTGAAGGCCCGGCCTCCATGGATGGTATACTGTTTCCAGCTGTCGTGCGCCGTACTTCACTCATCATAGGGGGTTCTAATCGTAATGTCCGTGACGGTGCTACATCGACCAAGGCCGTACCGTGGTCGCCTTTACAATACTTGATCATGTAGTTGTCCGCGCCGCGATCAGTGTTGAGCATGAGATAATCTGTATGAAGAGTGAGTGAGGTACAAATAGTTGGTCAAGAATGTGCTCACCTAGAATAACAAGTCTACAGGAAATGGATGAGTAGATGGAAACGACCAAGCCTCAACATACTCACTTTTCTAATTCCTCTCGGAAACTGTCCTGAAGCGGCGAGCTCCAGTAGAATGGAACCTCCGTTTGGTTATTCTCCGAAACATCAAAGAGTACACGCTCGTCCTCGCGGTCATCATCATCGTACATGTCTTCCTCTTCTCCAGTTCTCCCACAAACAATCTTCATAGCGGTCATAAATTTCTTGGTGACACCACCTCGTCTATGGTTAGAGTCGTCGAAAGTGTCGGAGATAGCACGTCCAGGCCAAGGGTGTTTGCGCAGGAAGTCAGATGCATCTGTAAGGGCTAATTAGCTTATTGCTGCGGCAACCGAGGTTTGGATTTACCTGTAAACCCATGCAAAAAATATTGCATACTGCCAATCTTGTCTGGTAGTGGTTTGCCCTTCTTTGCCGCGTTTCTATCCAACCAATCGTAATAGAATGCCTTCACGCTTATGAGCAGCATGACTACATTCATCGTCTAAGGTACTTACTGGGCTCGCCAATGAGACAAGTTCGGTTCGGGGCACGATATTCAGCTGTAGTCTTTCGTCCAGCAAGGATGCCGCTGCCTCAGAAATATAGCTGTCATGGGTTTACATCATATTCTTGAATAAACGCACCGGAAGGACTTACCTGAGATTGGGAATAAGACAAGCACGTCCGAATGGAATGATCCATCTAAATTGTCGATGCAGCCATTTAGTAGTCTTGAAGTACGGCCCAAGTCAGACCCGTTCAAAACTCAAGGAAGGGATGTGTTGTACCTTGGGGTTGAGATTTCCGTAGGGTTCTTCATCCTTGGGCTTGAACACACTACCACACCTCGCACGGTCAGCGCGAGCTGTCAAATAGAAGCAAAATACACTCACGCAACGGTTTGCACCTTCCCATCTTTCCTTGCCCTCGCAAAGTACGATCCCGAAGACCCTTTCGTAATCATTTTGGGATGGATACCTTCGCCAATGGCCTCTGCAACTGAGCGCACGACCCTAGCCCAGTCAGTCAGAATCTGACAGACGGTCAAAATGAATGACCCACTTGGCATAGTCGTCCTTGGTCATTGGGGGATTGTGGTCCAAAGTCTTGACCTAAGCACCCAGAGATGCTCGTTGGTATTCATGCGGGTTTGAGCAACAATAGTAACGTACCGGACCATAGTCGAATACATTGGGAGCAATGGTAGGCTCAAATACGCTCTTCCAGATTTCCTTCCGTGAGTTGTCTTCCTGTTTCTTCTTCCGCTTGACCTTCTGAGCTATGGATTCCGTCCACCTGAACAGTATATGCGCAGTGTGAACATATGGCACCTCCAAACAAAACGTGTTTGCTTACCGCTTGAAAGCACTGTCTAATTTACTCAAATCAATGTGTCCCGGCCTCGTTGCTCTCTGTATGCCACTCCTAGACGTTGGCGTCCGTGGTGAGACACTGGACACGACATCGGCCTCCTCCTCTTCCTCGTCGATTCCCTGCGCGAGGGGCTGATACTCGGAACGATTCGGCATGGTCTCTACCAATGTCTCGGGGTGTCTAGGATGTGGTGAATTATGGAGAAGGTAAAGACAGCGTTCAATCTCAGACGCCACCTCAGTTGCATCCGCTTGCTTTCCACAAGCGCTCGCCTGCGGATCTGGGGGAATGATGCCGTCGTGGCTATTTATGGCGGCTTGGGCACACTCAGGAAGAGCTCTCCGAAATGGCAAATTATATACAGCAGATGCGCAGAACAAGTTCAAGAAATACATGGGCGGATTATGTGATGTGAACACGGTCTAACGAAAACGGGGTGGCATGGACTGGGTTGTAGAACTCGAGAGCTTGCATGCCAGCAGCAAGAGGTCAGCATTGAGTAAGTCCGGAGAGAACCAACTGAACTTACCTTCTGTGGAGTGAATTGGGAGAAATCTACCCCGTGTGTCTCATAACTGGGTGAAGTGGCCACAGTAAATACCCCGGACAGTCGATCCTCAAGTTTGTCGTGGAGTTGTAACTCTGATACCGCCGACTTCGTGATGTCGAGGACAGGTGCCGGTGCAGGTTCTGGAAGGTCGTCCGAGACATATGGTGCCTTGAATAGAGAGCCGTCTATGAAGGACGGTATGCTTCTAATGAAGACGCATAGCCAGATTATGAAGGTGACACCTGGAAGATGACATAAGGCGCGGTAACATGTTTACAAAAGCGCATTGATACTTACATGACCATATGGCTCCGAATGCTCGGAAGAACGGGCTATCCAGCACCTTTCCTAATTGAACAACCAACAGCGCAAAGACGCCGTTAGGGAAGATTAACCCCCAATAGGCCATCGAGAATGGTACTGGACTGCTCCGAATGACGGCACCGATGGAACACAGTGCGACAAGGATCCATGCAACACCCATGCTGAAAAGAAGGTATGCCGCGCAGAAGCATCCGGAGAATATCATCTGGCCTGCAAGAGCCGACTGAGGAAAGTCCGGTCCAACATGCAGCGGGATCAGCTCGGAAAGTAGCTGACCGTTCACGAGTAGTGAGAAGCCTCCTTGGCCAAGGGGTCCCAACACCAAAAACGCAGATAGGATTAATGTTGAGTCTGGTGGGCCATGGACGAGTAGTCGAAGTAGATAAACCGTGATGACCATGAATGCAAGCGATAGACCAATGAGGACCATGGTCAAGGAGAAGCCTGACGTTAACAGGGCCAATGTGGTGGAGTGCTTCCTCAGGGCCGTTGCAAGAAGTCCTCCACCCGACGAGGCGACGATGAGGGTGACGATCGGAAGAAGCCACACTGCGGACATTTTCGCAATGGCGTGGTTTTGCTTCACCATCCTACATTAGATGTAAGTCAATAGCGTGTACGGTGATTCGAAAGGCGAGCTTACATAGCGTATAACATCCCAAATGCAATTATATACGAGATAATAGAATCGATCCACCAGAAAACCCACAACGTGTAGAGAAAGGGAAGTCCGCCGGTTCCCCAGTCTTGATTTACTGCCTGGGATACTGTCAATTTATTGCTTGCATATCCTATGAGGAACTCACCAGAGCAGAATTTATCAGCGTGATTGCCCCCATAGGAAAGCAGCCGATGAACAAGCTTTGCGCAGGGTGACGAATCATTTTTGACCATATCTGGAGGTGGGTCAGCATTTGGAGATGATTGGGCAAACGCTGCGAGGTACGAACCTCGGGATACAGTGCATACCGCAGGATTGTGCAGGTGCACACGAAGGTGAAAATAATGAGATTAAGGAAGAGGAAAATGAGAGCCATGACTTTCAGCCCTTCGCTGCTGTTATTGTACGGAAAATTGTGTAGGAGAGCAGACACGGCTCCTGTCCCCATAACTAGGAATGGGATGGTAAGTATCGAGTAAATACATTGGGAAGGTTTTGTCACCTACCTACTGCATGCCAAGCCCAAGTAAAATGTCTGAGCCCAAGTGTAAGTTCAAATCACTTGAACACGAGGAGAGGTAGACTCGCCTGATGCGGTCCTTCCAACTCTTCCATTCTGGATAAATTTGCATCGGAAGCTTGACGTGGAAAGTATACTCAAGAGACATGGGTATGGGCGACGGTGAGTGGCAGAGGGGAGGATGCCTGCTACGAACGCAATGGACCTCTCGCTATATACTAACATGCAAGGTGACCCGCCGCCCTATAACGGACGTGCGTCCATTGGTGACTGCTCACGCTGTGGATCATTGGGGAACGCATGGAGATGGAAACCTGGACGAAAATCAGCCGCAGCCAATGGGCGATGTTGGATGTTGCGGAGAATGTGCATCCATAGGATATCCAACTCCGTTCACAGGCTGCCTATAACTCATCCTTTGTGGCGCTGCCACGTGACTTTAGCGCTCCTGATCAAGGCGACTTGAATTTCCACAACACCGCTCTGTCGTTTTGGATGCTGGACCTTGATGTTATGATGTCCAAATATCTTCATTCATGTGCATTTCCACTTTGAATCAACGCTGAGCTCACTTTTCGTAGCTCTTCAGGGATCCCGAGTTCCGTCTTGGCTCATGACATCCAATTCGGAATTCGAGCATGCTAACCGCCGCCTAGGCCATATAACAGCACAGAGTTGACAAACATCGTCTCCGCACTTCTCTTCCAGCTCCTCCGTCGTTGACCACAATGTATCCACGTCTTCCGCGCAATATCAGTCTATCAGCCATTGCTAGGACGCAAGGACGCGTTCATTGGCACAAAGCATCACTTCCCCGAACCTCTAGATCCCTTAAGCTTGCTCCTTCTCAACGGCTTATAGGGTCACTCCGCATGTCCACCTCCTCCATTTGCTCTCAGTCTACCACAAGCGACGCGAGTTCCTCACGCATTGCCAATGTGCCCCCAACTGAGCCATGGAGGTGCCACTTCGAGTTCGATGACGAGACACCAACAATATATACCTTCTTCGAGAAGATGACTTCAACATGGCAATATGTTGTTGCGGACATGAAGCAAGGCGAGGCGATTGTCATTGACCCCGTCCTTGACTATGACCCTGCCTCGGGGAAGGTCTCTACAGCTACTGCCGATGGCCTATTGTCCTTTGCTCGGTCGATGGGGCTAACTATCACAGGGATCATGTGAATTTCCTGCTTCTCTGACCCTCAATACGTTCACTTATATTTTCTGGACAAAGGGAAACACACGCCCATGCCGATCACCTCACCGCCGCACATTACATGAAGGAAGCCCTTGGTGGTAACGTTCCCGTTGGCATAGGTGCTCGTATCGACCAAGTCCAGAAGACGTTCGCGCCAATGTACGGGATGGACGATCCGAACATGTTTCAGAATACCTTTGATACTCTTTTTCATGACGATGAACCCATACGGGTTGGCTCATTCATAGGCAAAGTGATCCACCTGCCTGGTCATACTCCTGACCATGTCGGATATGTCATTGGAAAGGCTGTCTTCGCTGGCGACTCGATTTTTAATGTATGTCCTCGTTATTTTGTCATCGTCTCACAACCCTCAATAACTCTCAACCATAGCCAGACGTTGGCTCCGCAAGGGCTGACTTCCCAGGAGGTGATGTCCACGATTTATACACTGTACGATGCCATTCTTTGCTCGACTGCCCCCTTTACTGATTCTCCATCATCCCGCAGTCTATGAAGCGGCTACTAAGCCTTCCAGAGGACTACCGTCTATTTGTCGGCCACGACTATCCCTCTGGCCGGGACCAAACATGTAGCGCCACAGTACACGAACAACGCCTACGAAATAAACATGTCACCATTGGCACTGCTGAGGCAGAATTCGCGCAGTGGAGGAAAGCCCGAGATTCCGTCTTAGGTGCTCCCCGCTTGCTCCATCCGTCTCTTCAAGTCAACATCCGTGGAGGGAGGCTGCCTCCCCCAGACGCAGAAGGACGCGTGTGGTTCAAGACGCCGATAGTGAAACCAGTGGAGGTGAAGATATGACGTCGCCAACTAGTTCTTGGGCTTTTCTTGATGTGAGTCTACTGGATTGGACATCGGTGTTTTTGTGGAATTCCTTGTGTTACAATAATATGATGGTATACAGTAAATATGACTTCACTAAACGACATTCATGTCATGACTGATTCTCCAAAAAGCCTATCCCTCCTGCCTTCGCTTTAGCCAAAAAGCTTCCGTACCACCGCGCAATAACTCCCATAGGCACAGTCGTCTCCTCCGTCACCGACCCTCCAGTCACGAAGCCTGAGATGTAGTTGAATAGATGCTTGACAATTCTTTCTGCAAGGACCGTCGCATCAGGTGCTACTGCGCTTCGCGTGGCGACAGCAGAGGGTAGTGACGAGACTTGTTGAGATATCTGCGATAATGGCTCAATGGAGATCCAGAGGATGGTGGTGACGCCAAAGCCTGCTGCTGCTGTGAACATGGGATGTGCTTGCTCGCTTGCGGTTTGTGACGTGAAGGTGCCCTTTAGTCGGAAGATTGCAGACGGTTTGTCGTTCGAAAGCCTACGAGGAACATCTGCAGGTGAGAGATGTTACGAGAATGAGAGATGATGATACTCACATTCCAAGTAGTTGAAATCCCTTGCCAGGCCAGAAAAAGTGGACAGTCGCGCCATAACCGTTGGGAAAGGGCACTGTATAGGTCACGTTAGACTTCTAGCGGAGCAAAATAATATTACTACACACCTGTGCCCAAAAGAAATACACACATATGATTGATGCTCTCAGCATGCGGAACCTCGAACATAGCATGGCTCTCATCAACCTGCTGCAAATTTGTCTGAAGGAGACGACCTGCGACACAGCAACCGAACATCTCGACAAAGCAGAGTGGTATACGTGTATGCGTTGGCGACGGTAGCGTTGTTAGCAGAAGCGTGCCGCCAGAAGAGGAGATTTATACAGGTGTGGAAGATCCTGGTTTGTTGCGGAAGGTTCCAGTAGCCGTACGAAAGCGTCGTGCAAGCAGGAACTGACCAAGAAGTTAGAGGAGGGATATCGGGCAAGTTTCTCCTCCTCAAAATTCCGTGAAAGTCGATCTCAACGAGGTGGTGGTGAAGGGATGATGGCGGGTGACTTCAAGTCGGAAGGCATATCCAATCATTGGCCAATGGCCAAAACTGGAGCTCGCAGCACGTGATGGCGCCCGAACGCGTTGTTTACGTCTATTGTGCTCGACTGCCAACAGACTGTGACAGTGTTCCCAGTCCAACCGGCTTGGATCCGAGGGCCCTCCTTTTCAAAATGTTTCTCAAGCTTCATCAAGTTGTGTTCACTGTGAGCTTCGATTCATGGTTTTCCTTTTCACTTAGTCGCGGTCGCTCTACTTCCCCGGTGCCACACGCTGCACCCCGTTCAAGTTGACAAAAGGAGGGATATCGTGATTACTACAACTATTATACAACTTCCCTTCTAAGCAACGACAACGTTAGCAGCAGATGGTACTGTCGAATAGAACAATAGATTAGAGCGTGCTGTCGCTGCGGGAAAAAGGAACCTACACTCCGCATTGGCGTTTGTCAAATGCAGGATTCGTGACATCAACAGGAGGGGCGTTCGGTCCGCAGGGTATGGGATTGGCCGCGACAGCAACGATGAGCGCAGCAACAGCGAGTAGGGAGGCAGTGAATCGCATGATGTTGGTGGGAAATGTGTTGGAGATGAAAGGGCGGCTGCCCTGGGAGGATGGATGATCAGCGACGTGAAAAATACAAGGAGAAAGAGCACGTACTTGTCTGTCTGTACGCGTGAGCGACCTGCCGTTCCACAATTTTCAACGTCAGGCTTTTATACGGTTCGGCTGATCTGTAAGAGCGTCAGGAAATAACAATCATGGGAAAGGTGGTGAGATACGTGAAGCACATGGTAATCATCCGTGCAAACGACAAACGTCCATACAACTGCGGGGCTTTGTGGAGTACACAGAGGATGTTCAGCCGTCTTCTCCATGATCGTAATATCCTGTGAGAACGAAGCTGTGACTGTCAGAGGCGATCTGGAATGTAGTCATACAGTCCACGCACTGATGATAGGGAACTGCGCATTAAAAGAATATTGAGGCCGGCATCACCACTGTTATCCACTTTCCGGGCCTGTAAGTGATCAAACTATTCCGCTGTGAAATACGGCTGCTGAACGTGATCCGACCACAAGCACTTATCGTGTGCCAGGTAAGAGTTATCCGCGAGTTAGCTTCGAGAGTGTGAATATACCACATGATATGCTCCACTCAATGGAGTTTGCTGGTAATCGCATTCAATCAGCCGCGACGCACAGCATCAATGTCAACAGCCACAACTGTAGATGTGGGTACATTCACAAGGCCTTGACGAGGCCACATTATCCTTTCGGAAATTGTCGGGACTATGCCGTGCGAGTTGCCAGGTGCTTAGCGGTGTGACGGGTGTCCCGGGTGCAAGCCTGGCTCACGAGACGTGACATCTGGTGTTCCGAAGTTCCGCATCTAGGAAGGTTAAAATGATGTTCTTGCGATTTAAAAGGCGACATGTACCACTACAACGACTGCCAGTGGTAAGTTGAGTCATTTCTAGAATGAACATACCAAATTGAATACTCACGGTCTATCTAAAGGGGCTTCATGGAGCTCAGTTTGCTCCTTAGGAAGTTGGGTGGCGGTATGTCCCGCCCTTCTACTCGTACGAACACTCCTAGACACCAGAGTCAGCGCCGTAGTGACCATTTACCCCGATAGTTCGCAAGACGCGGGAGTGGCATGTAATTCAGGGCCTAACGAGTTGCGTCCATAGCTGTACCACACTCTGGCGCATCTTCAGTATGTTTTCTACTCCTGGCCATGTCCATCTCCTCCAAGCATGGCGCCTCGAAGATGGACCCATTGCGTACGAACGTTAAAGTCCGAACGAAGACTCCAGTCCATAGAGCCAGCACAGCGGCGGCAGTTATGCATCCCCATATGCGGAAGAAGTGAGAGCCGAACGTGTTGTAGAGTGAAATTGTCAGGTTCGCATATACGCCCTGTAATCATGTGAGTGACCATCGCATATCGGGGGAATGAGGCCATGAGGACATACGTTAGGGAAAATAAGACCCCAGGTCGGCAGTTTGAAGACGAATTTCTCGCGGGAGAGTATTTCGTAAACAGCCAGTAATGCGAACAGCAGCCACATGGTTGCAATTGACCATAGGACCACTGCAAGGCAAATGCAGAAAACATCGATGATCTCTCCGGTGTGAGGAGAGATGAGGAAGTCCGAGGAGTCATATTTGAGTGGCAAGACCGAACGAAAGCCGGATCCTAGAAGGAGGAAACTGTAGCCACCCTGTGACATTGGACCCAACGGGATAAATGTGCTGATGACGGAACCTCCCTGAGGGATACCGTGAACGATCAACCGAAAGAAGTAGATCGTCAATAGCATAAATGCCATGGCTTCGCCTGCCGCTAACATGACCGTAGATGCTGTAAGTGTGAGAAGGGCGTGGTCCACTGAGTATTTGACAAGGGCTCCCGCCAGAACGCCTCCTGTTGAGGATGCGACAATAAGTGTGACGACAGGCAGAATCCATACGGCGGTCATTCGACTGAGGGCATGATCCTGTTTTGCCTTCCTGTTGAAATCAATCTGCCGTCAAGACGAGTAACCTGGCGCGAATAGTATAGACCCACATATAATGCACCAGCGGGAAAGCGCAGACAACCGAGATCGCAACGTCTACCCACCACAACGCCCACAAAATGTAAATGAACTTCTTCCCTCCCCAGTGCCACTCCGAGTCGAGAAGCACAACTCCAACGTTGATGAGAGTGGTTGCGCCCATGGGATAACAACCAAGGTACAGGCTCTGGACGGGATGCCGAAGCATTATGGGCCAGATATGGGGAAACATTGCGTAGCGAGCGGCTGTGAGAATGTTAAAGAGGACAAAGAGAAGGAGGTTTAGAAAGAAGAAGATGGCGGAGAAAATATTCATTGCCTCAGAACCTCTCCCGAAGGGAAAGGCATGGAATAGTATAGAGATTGCCCCAGTACCTGTAAGGAGCCGGTCAGAACGAACACTACAGAAACGTAGATGTGCTTCTACCCATGATGACTGCGAACCATGCTGGGGTAAAATGTCTGAGAAGTGCTACTGGTGAGGCATGTGTTCGGGACGGTTTTCTTCTTGAACTAACCTGACGCAGTCGCTGAGGGATTTGCCTGCGGTAGCGTCGGTCATCTCGACAGGTGTCCGTCCTGTCTGCGGATTTTGAAGGTGGGAGGTGAAGGAAAGAAATGAGTGCAGGATGGCGTCAGGCTGTCTCCTATATAAGTCACGAACAGGAATTCCGAATTCGGATTTTCTCGGTTTGTTTCAATACAACACGAGACGGAACGGGGGGAAAGTTTGGGAAGTACATGCGGCCACTGAGCGGGTTAGATCAAGCGTTCCGGTGGGTACGAAGTTGATGAGTTCCCGACTTCGCCTGGTTCGCAAACCTGCATGTGCCATGCTGTCCGATTCCGACACTGGAACGTGTTCATTGGCGAAGCGGTTTTCTGTTAGAGCGGGAGCCTGAGTGCAGGATGCTGAGAAAGTAGTTGTTCTCTCCAAGTCCAGGTGATGGTAAGAAGGCTGGCCACTGGGACGATGGGTGTCCTCCGCAGGACTGTGCAGGCCAAGAGCTGCCAAGGATGGGGGACAGTGTAAAGACAGGAATGGCAATGGTGTCCCACGGGTGCTTCTCAGCTCTCACCGCGCTATATAAACCCTCCTCGCCATTGCATGCAGCGTCCGTGGACCCCCTTCGCTCGTTGATACCCGACGCTCAGCATCGCACAGAGCAGATACCCCTTTTTACGCTCATTATGCTTAGTTTCCTCTCTCGATCGTCAGCGGAACGTCCCGCTCCGACCAAGGTGGTCGAGAAGCCTGCAGAGGCCGCGACGTCGACGGTCCCAGCGACGATCAACCCTCCTGATACCCTTCCTGTGCCCAAGGGCGCAACTTCCGAAGAGGCGTCTCAGATTTCGAGCGTAACGTCTCGCTCCGCTGAGGAGGAGGCGACCGACAGCTCTTCGACTTCCGAGGAACCACCATCGGTCGCGTCTCCCACCACAGAACCCGAGTCCAACAACATGTTGGCTGCAAAGCCGGGTGACGCTGTTCCGCCAGAGCCCTCACCAGAGCAACCCGCACACCCTCTTTCGAACGAGCGCCGCCGCTTCGCTTGGCGTTCTTCTCTCTCTTTCTTCGGGGGTGACAAGCGGGAGGGTCATAAGGATCACAAGGCGCAGCTTTCTGCTATACAGGAGCACAAGAAGGCTCAGCAGGCTGCTGCAGAGCATGATGTATATGCGCTCAAGTTGTCGCGTTCGGAACGCAAGGCAAAGGCATCTGCCCAGGTCGTCCGCTCGCTCATAGTGGGACCCTCGTCTATCAAGCCATCACAGATGAAGGCGAAGCCTGTGTCTAAGCGCAAGATAGAACAGGTCAAGTCCGAGTTGATCCATAAGAAGTCCGCTAATAGGGTTATCGCGCAACTTCGTGCTATGCCTGCTTCAGATCAAGAGACAGGCGTGTCTACAGTCATCCACCCGATTCATGCAGTCTGTCTTGCCTACACCGACTTGGATGCACACGAGAGACACTTTGCGAGGTTGAATGAGGACGCGAATGGCGCAGACGGAGATGATTCAGAGTTGACGAAGGAGAGGTCGTTCAGTATAGCTGCAGCTGTGACATCTGTGGCGGATGTCACGAACGCTTCGATTTCTCGGGTTACTGCCATGTTTACCGACCTCCATGTCGTCAGCCTTGTTGCCACTCCCGACTTGGGGCTGGGGCAGCCTGGCGAAGGGCCTGGTTTGTTGAGAGGCGCGTTACCACCGGCCGAAACTGTGCTGGAGGGTGTTCAACAGGTGACTCCGCAGCTTTTGGCTCTAGGATACGCCACAGGGAAAGCCATTTATCCCGACCACGCTGGGGTATACCCACCGACGGACAGGATGTCTGTCATTACTTGTAAGCGTGGATACTTATTTAGCGTGTCTTTGCTCACTTGTATGTTCTGCAGATTGGTGGGGATTTGAGGTCGTTCTCCCGCCGCCTTCTCTCAAATACCTTAGCGTACGTTCTTTTGTACTGGCAGTATCGCCCTCGTATATTGACAGCAACTTGAAGAACGTGCCATCCATCACACACGCTATCATCAACTTCTTGACGGGACTGTCACTGGTGTATAATGGCGTGCGCGAGATCCTTCCTTTCATCAGATATATCTCCCAATACATCGACGCCGAGTTCAACATGATCAAGGACAACGACAGAGGGAAGGGTGTCGTGTGTGCCGCAACCTGGTGCGTGATCTCAGCCTATCCGATGTTTCAGGACTCACCAAAGTAAGTGTTTCCTTCTATAGGATCATGCCAGCCGCACTTGTCCCTCGACCATGGGATTTCCCTACCCCACCCCCGGGCGCACCAGGGGCCCCGAACCCCGCTCCTGGCACACCTGGGGACAACGATGAAGATGGTGAGGGACCAGCCGCGTCGCAACCACCCCAGACCATGATGCCACTTCCTCTACCTGGTCATCCGCCATTGCCCATAGGATTCATGCAGTTACAGAGTGCACCTCCTATAGACGATACGCCACTCGAAGTTGTTGGTACCCCGGACGACAATGTTCCTGATGTTAAAGTCACACCGCCAACCCCACCCGCCGCATCGACTCTTCGAGGAGTTCCTGAGGGGCTTGTGACCGAACGTCCCCTGCAAACAGCTGCAGTCGTCATTCCCTCAGTGGCATGAACATTACTATGGTTTTCTTTTCTTAGTTCTATCGGACAATAGTTTTGGGATCTTTCATACCCTTCATCAGCATAACTTATACTTCCTCATAACGACACCTCATGACTTTCACGACGCCACCGATCTGGAATTTCTTGCGAAACCTTCTTCTCTTTTATGCACTTGGAATTGTTCCATTGGTATTTGGTTTTTCCGTTCCTCGATTTGCGAGTTCAATTCAATTATGTAAGGTGTATCTTGGAAAGCAGTTCCTTTGCGATGACCACACGCTATGAGCAGTTGCGAATCCTTCAATTGATTTCCATGGTACAGCAATTCAATAACTTCTAGCCTCCTGTATCGCTTTACTGAGTAGTGACAATACCGTCGGGTTCTGCATTGGAGCTTTCAGGATCCGAAACAGGAGGAGAGGGTGATGAGAACTCACCGATGATGTCAATGGGGCTGTTGCTTCCCAACGAAGCCTGTAGTGTCTGGAAGTAGGCCTCCGGGATGCTTGCAGAGAATCCCTACGCACGATCGCTTGCAATCAGCTTCAGAAACGAGGGGGTTGGTCGTGAAGCGTACCTTTACAACGGAATCGTATGTGTTGTGGATGGCTCCCCCTAGGCCACGACGAAGATTGAGCAATAGTTAAAGAGAATGCATGAGGGAACTCACCGTTGCTTCCAATGTCCTGAGCGTACTTCTGAATATCAGCCTCAGTGGCGGAATCCTTGAACATGACGATGTATTCTGTCCCAGATTGATAAGATTGTGCATCTTTGCGAATGAAGGCAATGGTACGTACTGCCGGACATTGTGATTGAGAGTAGTTGCGAAAGATCTGGAGGAGTGGTTGCGGTTGTGGTATAAAAGCAAGTTGGGACTGCTGCGGTAAGCTGTGTGGAGCTAATTCGGTGCGGATCTGTGGTGACGATTCTCGGCGTCTGCAGTCCGAGCTGCGTATGCTGTGTACAGTCATACAACCTAGTGCGCTCTAGAGCAAGGGGTGTCAGATCCACCGACGTGTGAAGGTCAAGCGCAATGCCGATAGCGGAACATGGACAGTGTTAACCAGAGCCTCGTATTCTCACGAAAACGCATGTATTCCACGCATTATCAGTTTCAATTGCAAAATATGATTCTTCTGCCAGGTTCAAAAGGGTAGAGCTGGACTGGGATTAAGCCCCAGTTGTCATTATGTCAAGGAATTGCCAGGTGGATGAGGTGGTAAAAGGGAGAAAGGAACAAACTTGGAGGACAGTGTTCCCCGAGCCTCATGTCATTCCATATACTTATGGGGGTAGGGGGAGGACCTACCCCTACCCGACCACGTCCGCGATCGGTGGATCTGAAACCCCTTGCTCTAGAGCATGCTCTGGGTTAATCGTCGTAACATCATGTGCAGTGAATAACCACCGCGAACTTGAAGACGGTGGGCGGGTGTTTCCCAATCCGGATCTGCCCATGTGCGCGTTTGATGCGCCAAGCGCGAGGCGGGATCGCCTACGTCCATCCCGACTTCGGGTGTTCTAGGATGACTCAAACTGCCATTTCTGTTTGGGGTGTGAAGTGGAACAAACTCCAATATTTCGGTGCCGATTTCCAACCACACGTCCAGGTCCAGGGCGTTGTGTTGACGCCGTTGAATGTTCGCTGTCCTTTCCTCCTAAGATACACCCAGGACATAGTAGGGTACATCACATGATATTCACATGACTTTTACATAAGCTCCAAGGACACCTCCCAAACTTGTTCTCAGCAATAAAATGCACTCCCTCGTACCGTAGCTGTTCTCACTGCTGCAGATAAACATCGTTATATGCCGCGCACATTTTGGAGTTTAATCTCCCCATAAACAGAAGACCTGCACGTAGGACAATGGTTTATTGGCTGTTTGAGGGACTAGAAGCCCCGATTCTCCCCCTCAAGTGATATTCACCTTCCAAAATCTCTCGGGAGATTCAAGTCATATCTAACTGAGGCCGTACAACCAAGTTGCGGAGACCTCTAGATGTTGTGGCCACTACACTGAAGGCTTTTGGGTTCTACCGTTACAGTCACAGGCGTTACAGGTGTTACTTTTCGTAACAGAATTTCTACATTGAGGACAAGTCACGTGAATCTCACATGATTTCCGTCACAGTAACGTAGTACCCTACTATGTCCTGGGTGTATCTTATGTCCTGGGTGTATCTTACTTCCACTATAAACCGCTATTTTCCAGGTCGTTCAAGTTCACGTCCAGAATGCCTGCAACGCGTTCATCGACCCGCGCCTCTGTTATGGCCATACACAATCTCATCGAAGCACCTCCGTCACCGACACAAGAGCAGCCTGCTACGCCAGTGGGTGGCCGCAAGGGGAAGCGCAAAGCCAGCCCATCTAGTTCCCCTCGTAATTCGTCTACTCGGAAGAAGGCGAACACATCCCGAGGCGCAGACAACAATGCTACTGTAAAGTCGGAAATGAACCTGGCAAGACCAGGGGACGTTGCAGTGGTGCTACCTCCGGTGGTCACTGAAGAGGGCCGCTCGCTCGTGCCCGCAAAGCTCTCCTTCTCGTTCGAGGAGGCACGGGCACATCTCATACGCGCCGACCCTCGATTTGAGGACGTATTCGAACGATTGAGGTGCAAGCCGTTCGAGCATTTAGAGCAATTCGACCCGTTCAGGTAGGTTTCTGGCCGTGTACCCTGCCGTCGACAGGCTTATATCAACTTTCCCCCATCCAGCACTCTGGCAAGTTCAATACTGTATATTGACTATCTTCATTAACGTGCACGGCTACTTACGAGGCTATTCCGCAGAGGCCAGCAGATTTCATGGAAAGCCGCGAGGTCAATAAAGCACAGATTCATCAGGCTATTCAATCCCTCTCTCCCCGAGAAACCGGACGACTACAAGTAATTTTCCATCCGTGGAAGAGTGTAATTACTGACTCGTTCCTTCGTAGCATGGTGGACTATTTTCCAACAGCCCAAGACGTCGTGAAGATGGACATGGCTTCCTTGAGAACCGCTGGACTAAGCCAGAGGAAAGCCGAATACGGTGTGACACACCTCAATCCGTTCTCTTCTTCTCAACTGATGTCTACCTCCCGCAGTCCTCGACCTTGCGGCAAGGTTTGCGGACGGGAGGTTAAGCACAGAAAAACTGCTTCAAGCCAACGACGAGGAGCTTTATGAGATGCTGATTGCCGTCCGTGGAGTCGGAAAGGTATGTGAACTTAGTCAGAACAAAGCGGCTCTGTCACTCACCAATGATGGCGGTACAGTGGACAGGTAAGTCAAACGGCCGACTCTTCATCCGACGATTTAGGTCCTTAACAATCACACAGTGGATATGTTCGCTATCTTCTCCCTCCGTCGCCCCGACATTCTACCTGTTGGTGAGTCAGCAGCAGTGTCATTAAGGGAGACGTTTCATTTTATTGCAGGCGACTTGGGTGTACAACGAGGCGTCGTCCGCTGGTTTCTCGCACTTCATTCACCCGACTACAATGTTACCATCTCTCCGGACAAACTTCCCAGTAATCCAGAGAACAGCCAGACTCCCGCGCAGACACCAACTGCGAGCACATCGTCTCAGGCGCAGACTCCATTGCAAGATCCCGACGCCCTTCCTTCTCTGGGCGGTTATAATGAAGACTCATCTATTCCTCCTGTCCCTGCGGAGACCGAAGACATTTCGAAAGAAGAGACTACCGAGCCGAGCGCACTGCCCGTGCCATTCACGCCTTCGATCAACAAAACGCTGAACATGAAAATAACCAAGTCAGGCCAGCCGGTTGAGCCGCCTGCGCCGTTGCCTGTGGGCATGACCATCCCGATGCTCAGGGGTCGATTGGATCCTAAGAAGAAAGTGAAGTGAGGGTCGCCATTCAGGTTCTTCGATACAGCAACCTGACGATGACACTCTTCAAGGGGCGCATTTCTGACTCCGAAGGAAATGGAAGAATTGACGAATCCTTGGAGACCATACCGTAGCTTAGGTATGTTGTTGTCACTGTGACGAGTTGATTGGGAAGGTGATCTGACGACATTATTCAGGTGTTTACTATATGTGGGCTCTGGCGGATACCGAGAAGTAAGCCTCAACAACAAACAGCCACGCCATCAATTCCATTCGTGTAGTAATATTCGCATCACACTGTTATAATCTGCTCTACAGGCCATATTGCATCACTTATATTTTGGGTTCCCAACTGTACGGAGGGAAACTCGGAGAACTTGAAATAGCAGCACTTATCCGGTCCTGAAAACCAGACGTCTCCCACTCTGAGACATCATTGAGGCCACACGGTACATGCATCAATTAGACACTGAACCGCCATGCTCGATATGTCTCAACTTGCTTGAGGCAACTTGAATAATTGTAGCAGGGTAAACCATACATTCCGGACGATTTGGTTATATTGTTTTGCAGAGAAGCCCTTTCATCGGCCTGATGGTCTAGTAGTATGATTCCTGCTTCGGGTATTACCCCCTCGGATTCCGAGGAGCATGCAGGAGGTCCCGGGTTCAACTCCCGGTCAGGCCCATTTCTTTTGCTTTTTGGTCCTCTCCATTGCCCAATCTGGTGCAGTAAGTCAGAGTGGCATTACTGTACAGTGGAAAGGTTGAAGTGCGAGGGTTGCATGCATGGTTCTCAATCTAACGGACTTGGACGGCACAAAAGTAACACACTGTTTTCAAATAACCATATAACTATACACAACGAACTAATACTGGAAGACAAACGACGAGTGTTTATGCTCGTGCCTTCAGATCAGCATTATGAGACTGCTCCAGTGCAAAGACAGGATCATTGGGATAAATCTAACGAGTAAAACATTAGCCTGCGTTTGCGAGATACTATCGTTAGCTTCCTCACCGTGTACCCATCGTCTGGGGTCTGTCCGGTCGACAGTTGAGACCCTGCTTGCCTAGATTGATACATTCAGAGTGTGGATCGAGCGTAAACTTATGAGGGTACCGTACCAGATCAAATCGCCCGTCAGTCCAGAGCTGATCACGGCGGAGTACCACGACGCGTATGTGGAAGCTTGAGAGTCTGTTACACCGAATTCTTCCAGGATCACTGGCTTGTTTTGCTTCTTCATGGAGGCGGCATGATCGGTAATCCATTGAGCACCCCAAGTGGGCGGGTTAGCTTGACCCCATGAGCCCTATATAAATAAGTGATATTTAGAGAGAACCATAGTACGATGATCTCAGATTATGCATACCGGGTATAACTGTGAGTCAGATGAGCAATCCGTTGCTGCTTGAAAGCAAGAAGGATACTCACATGGAAAGTACCAAAGTCAAGCGTCTTGATAGCTAAGTTCGCGTCAAAATCAACACCTTCACCACCCTGGTAGGGATAACTAGGGTTTCCGGGTTGGTTGAAGAATCCTTCGTCACCAAGGGCGACGAGATGGTTCGAGTCAATCGACTTGATGAATGCAGACATCTCCGAAGCCCATTGGGTGATCGTCGCCGTCGTGCAGTTGCCGTTGTTCTGGCTGTTGCTGCCTTTGCAGCGGGGCTCGTTGGCAAGCTCCCATGCCATAATCGTGGGTTCATCCTTGTAGCGAGTAACGAAGGTCTGTACGTAGTTTTTGAATGCAGCCTTCACGTTTGCGTCGGTGTAGAAGAGGCCGTGCTCCGTCGAGCCCGCGATCTGTTTCACGTAAACGTCCATGCCACCGTAATCTGACCAGTTGTTAGTCCTACAACAAACCTGATCAGAGCGGCCCCATTGAGGTAAGTCTGGATGAAAGCTCACAGGGCGACAATGAGGCGAAGTCCATTCGCCTTTGCGGCAGCTACTACGTTGTCTGTAGGCCCAATGGTGAGACTATAGTTATTTGATGCAGGCAGAGTGCTGCCTACCAAAATTCTGCAAGCCGGAGGCACCCGTGTTGACAGTGGGTTTGCCATTTGCCCAACTTTGATAGAAGTTGCCGGCTGGAGTGGTGACCTCATTGAATCCCCTATAAACGATTGTCAGCCTAACGAACAACCAAGCGACGTTTCGTATGACATACCATGTCCTCACTGTAGTACCGCCAGCTTTTACAATATCGGCGAAGGCAGCGTTCATGTTCGCGACACTCAGTCCCATTAACCCGACCCAGTAGGAGTTACCTCTGCAATGTCATGAACGAAGCATAGACAGACACGTCAAACTTTGCAACATACCCAGCAACGGTGTAAGTCTTCCCATTGAGTTTGAAGCTTGTGCCATCCACTGTGACGAATCCAGTGGAAGCAGGGGCGGGCGGTGCTGCAGTGGCCGGCGCCGACGTGGCAGGTGGTGAATTTACTGTCGTCGGGGTTGGTGTGATGATTGGCGGAGCACTGGACGCGGTACCGGCGATGCACTGGGAATAGTAATCATTGAGTTTTGTGCAAATGGTACCAGACACGCAGGCTGCGTCGCCTGCCCAACCGATGCCGCCACACTGCGTAGGAGGTCAGCCCAAATTGGTAAAACGAACTAATACTGACGCACCTGTGCCCATTCTGGTTGCGCAGCGCGGACGTATGGTGCAGCGGCTACTGCCAATGTGAGCAAGCCAATGGAGAACATTGTATCGGTATTGGGGGTCAAAACAGATTTGTACCACGATGTCCATATTTAAAGTCTTGCTCGTCAATATGGAGAGTTACCAAGTCCCATGTCGATCGGCTTCAAAGCCCGGGTTTACCTCGCAAGCCATGGGCGGGTCACTGGGGTCAGTGAGCGAGCTTTAACCGAGACAGCGGCCGACTTCTGGTAACATCCGTTGGTCACAAAAGCACGAGGCCAATAGAGGGCACCAATACAAGCCTGAAAGGTGGCGAGACAGCACACGTGATGCGTCAATGATCCGTCAAGTGATCACGACCTCCTCCGCAAGAACACATATCACATCATCCTCTGGAGAGTGGAAGGCCGGATGATGTGGTGGTTGTCGGGCTTATAGCATGCGAGTCGGTCACGGTGGGGCAGACGTAGGAACACAAACGATTTCAACGTCTATTTTAGTCGATAGAACATCAATACCCAGCTGCTATTCCGTTCTTCCTGGAATCGCTAGCAGCTAATAAAAAGTGTGATCAGTTCAGTATACATGCAGAATGACTTAGAGTAGACGTACCGTATATGTCTTCTCCATCCTTCTTGACGAGCTGTATTACTGCCGCTATGCGACCAATGTCAAGAACTGTGGTGATGAGAAGATGAGAAGATGAGACGAGGGCATAGTGCAAACCCCTCACCTGTGATATTGTGTCCTCGACTCCTCAACCCTTCCAAAGCCTTCTCGGGATATACACTGTCAACATCGACATATGGGGGATATAGCTGGTCGTGCATCCGTCCATATTCAACGGCGGCACTAGCGTCCAGACCCCAGTCCAAGTTTGTGAGAACCTGGAAGATAGAGGGGAAGATGCGAGAGCCGCCAGAGCCACCAATAGCGATCTCAAAGTGGCCATCGGCGTCCTCGATGATAGTGGGTGCCGTTGAGGAAAGAGGTCGTTTGCCAGGTTCAGGGTAGTTGTCTAGAACATGGTATCAGGTATACGATGGAACAGCTGACTGCGCAGAACGACACGTACACGGTGAAGGCCACAGCCCAAATGAATTGGGTATACCAGGTGTCGAGAAATCATCCATCTAGTCGAAGAATTATCAACAAATGAACGTCTCATTACAGTAAAAAAAGACTATTACTTCATCGTTGAGGATAACCCCAGTCACAGGATCCATTACCTGAGATCCAAACACCAGGTTAACGGTGGATGTGATAGCTACGGCCATCCCGTTCTTATCAACTATAGACGTGTGGCTCTGACAAAAACATAAGCCAGCTGACGACAAAATGTTCGAGAAAGAACACACAGTACCATGGTCTTCTGGGACGTCGAAAATAGGCTGGTAATAGTCTGGAGTATGCGTGCGATCCTGGTAATTACTGTTAGCACTCAATACAAAGTACTCTCCCCGAAGACTCACGTCAGTGAGATTGGTAAAAATCTGGTCAGCGTATTCTTTAGTAGGTATTTTCTTGATGCTGGTGTAGTCTTGTATGAAGGCAGGGTCACACACTCGCGTGCTACACGGTCCTCTCAGAAGATGCTGAATCTCGTCGCAGACAGAAAACATACCGAGCAGCAAATCCAACTAAGGAATAAAATTACGACCTTCAGAAGTAGGTAAGAGAAAGTATCATGATGGACGCACATTTCATTATCTCTACAATACGGTGGACATTCAGATTGGTACGACCCTTTTCCACGAAATCGTCAAGATGCTCGGCTAAGTTGAGCATATGAAGGAGAACGGGTCCTGAGGTTGGGGCATGCGTTGTGTAGATCTTCCGGCCACGGTATGTCCCACGCAACGCCGGTTTGACGATGACTGTATATGATTTCAAATCATCGTGTGACAGAATGCCTCCTGTCGCCTTCACTTTCTGAACAATCGAGTCTGCGATTTCGCCCTTTGGGGGTCTCAATACCTGACAGTTTCTGGCAGGAAAGCATGACTTACCTTGTAGAATCCATCCGCGCCTTTGGACGCAATTACCGACAACGTTCGAGACAGATTCAGTCTGCGTATGATGTCGCCTTCCTTGAGCAATTGCCCTTGGGGTGCGAATATCGAGCTCCAGTCCGCCTTTCCAAGCATCATCGGGGCGAACATCTGGGAAATGCATCGGTAAACACATTACGTTCAAAGATGACCAACTCACCTGAATCCTTCTCGCCAATTCTGCAGGCACGGCCCAGCCTCGCGCGAGTTGGATACTGGGCTGCACTAAATCATTCCAAGGAAGTGAGCCCCAACGTTTGTGAGCTTCCTCCAAACCTCTCAGTTCCCCGGGAATTCCAACAGCAAGACCCCCAAACGCTGCGGAGAGTGGATCTTTCGCATACATGGTCTTATTAGAGAGTGCTGGAGCAGTCTCCCTGAAGTCAACGGTGAAGACTTCGGATGAGCCATTCACCGGAACGCGGACAGTCATGAAGCCTCCTCCGCCGATACCAGAGCTATAGCACAAGCCGTCAAAAGGTCGTCACAGCACACGACTTCCCGCGACGTACGAAAACATGTTGGCAACACCGATGCATAGCGTCGTGCTAACCGCTGCATCCACTGCATTCCCCCCAGCCTTTAAGGTCTCCACACCAATATCGGAGCATAGTTTGTTCTCACTTGCCACAGCACCGTGCTTTGCGTGGATGAGGTATGCGGGGTTTCTGGCAGCCGGAAGACCTTCCTGACGTGTCAAGTACGAGACGACATGTTTCCGGTAGACAATAATGGAAATGCAAAGTAGGGCAAGTGCGACGAGAAACCGACGAAGACCATGTTGTTTGGACCTGGAGGATTTAGCGGGAACCTCAAGTGCGTATAACGGGAGGCCCTCCTTCGAACGCTGCAGTAGGGGATCCCGAGCGTCGGTCATGGTGGACTCGCCGAGAGCAGAAAAGAATGAGATAGTAGCTGAGAGAGCAGCATTCCAGTAGCCTCAGCGTGGCCAAGGTGGGAGTGGTGTCTTTCAAATTCCGGTATCCGGTCTTATCCAGGCGCCGTAGATAGCAGTTACTAAGTATACCCCGACAACCGGACTCATTCGCCCCATTGCTCACGATACTCGAGTTTTTGAGTAAGTCGTGGTCTCGAGTTATGTCCTTAAGTCTGACTGTCTGAGATATTTGAGAGACTCCTCTGGCTGGATCTTGATTCACTGCCCGACCGGACTTATCCGTGTTTGTCTGAACCAAACAGAGGCGCGCTTGAGCTTGTGCCAACGACAACGACAACGACGTCGACGTCGACTTATTGAGCTCGACGTTTGAGGCTTTCAACAGAGCGAGCGACCGGACGACGTTCAAACGCGTCGCAAATTATTGTTTTCGTCGAATGGCGGATGTACCAACACTGAGCATAACACTTCTTGGTGCAGGCCAGGAGGTGGGCAGGTCATGTTGCGTTTTGCAGTATCGCGGAAGGACCATTGTTTGTGATGCTGGTGTCCATCCAGCTTACAGCGGTATCGCCTCCCTGCCTTTTATCGATGAGCTGGACTGGAGTACAGTCGATGCTTTGCTCATTACACAGTACGTCTGCCCCTGTGAATGAGAAAGAATATTGACAAAGCACATTCCGATAGTTTTCATTTGGATCATGCCGCTGCCTTGACATATATTACCGAGAAGGTTGGTTAACGCCCCTCTCTCTCAGCAAAATACTCACAGAAGTATTCTAGACTAATTTTAGGGACGGGAAGGGGAAAGTCTACATGACGCATCCAACAAAGGCATTGCATAAGTTCATGATGCAGGATTTCGTTCGAATGAGGTAGAGTTCAGTGTTGAAGACTGTCTGTAGAAAGCTTAACATATTTATGTTTTTAGTTCGTCCACATCGGACGCGTTATTCTCCCCTATGGACCTTTCCATGTCCCTGTCATCCATAATCCCGGTCTCAGCTCATCAAGTCATTTCGCCATGTCCAGGCGTCACGTTCACGCCATACCACGCAGGTCATGTACTTGGCGCATGCATGTTCCTCATCGACATCGCCGGGCTCAAAATTCTCTACACTGGCGATTACTCCAGAGAAGAGGACAGACATCTTGTCAAAGCAGAGGTACCACCCCTTCGACCCGATGTCCTCATAGTGGAGAGCACATATGGTGTTCAGACACTGGAAGGCAGAGAAGAGAAGGAGCTCAGGTTCACAAGTCTTGTTCATTCAATTATTCGACGAGGCGGCCACGTACTCCTTCCAACTTTTGCCCTTGGTCGTGCGCAAGAACTCCTCCTAATTTTGGACGAATACTGGAAGAAACACCCTGACCTGCACAACGTCCCCATCTATTACGCCTCTAGTCTTGCGCGGAAATGCATGGCTGTTTACCAGACTTACATCCATACTATGAACGCCAACGTTCGGTCAAGATTTGCAAAACGGGACAATCCTTTCATCTTCAAGTGCGTGACAAGCCTCTCTGTTTGGTCCCCTCAATCTCACATTTTCCAGGTATATTACCAATGTCCCACAGACACGCGGATGGGAACGAAAGATAGCTGAAGGGCCCCCGTGTGTTGTACTTGCAAGCCCTGGGTTCATGCAGACTGGCCCAAGTCGTGAGCTCCTCGAGCTGTGGGCGCCAGATTCCCGGAATGGCCTCATCGTGACTGGTTACTCCGTGGAAGGGACTATGGCACGGGTGAGTGTTACAAATTCTCTTTTGATTACTTATCAACACTGTATTCTACGACGTGTATCTACCTTCCGCCCCAACAATGTTTATATGTTCTTGACCACCTCTCATGGGTTACCGAACAACTCATATAACTATCTGTCGCCTAGGACATCCTCAACGAACCCGAGGAAATACAAGGCGCGAAAGGAGGCATAATCCCACGCAAGCTTTCCGTGGACTACATCTCATTCAGCGCGCATGTCGATTATTCACAAAACTCCGAGTTCATTGAAGCAGTTCACGCTCAGCATATCGTCAGTGGCTCCGTTGGGAAACGAGTGATCGCAGGACTGACCATAAAACTCCAGGTCCTAGTGCACGGTGAACAAACGAACATGGGTCGATTACGAGCAGCGATGCAGGATAGGTACAAGAACCGGGATGAAGACATCAAGATCCACACGCCTCGAAATCTTGAAACATTGGAGCTAACATTCCGCGGCGAGAGAGTTGCAAAGGTACGCCAAGCCTTGCTCTCTTTTCAATCACTTGTCCACTACTGATGGACCCACGACCATCCTCCTTGTATAGGCGATCGGCACTCTTGCCAATAAAACCCCCCAACAAAACGACATTCTCTCTGGTCTTCTTGTAGCTAAGGATTACTCATACACTCTTCTTGACCCCCGCGATCTCCGTGACTTTGCAGGATTGATGACCACAAATGTGACCCAGCGACAGAAGATCTCGCTCACGGTGGGCTGGGAGTTGGTCAAGTGGCACCTCGAGGGAATGTACGGAAGAGTGGAAGAAGGCGTGGACAGCAATGGACTTCCCACTATGAGGGTAGGTGATCATACTCGAATGTGTTTGGCTAATGCTCATAAAAGACGATTTATCAGGTCATGGGGGCGGTTGATGTCAAGCAGACCTCAGAATTGGAATGGACTCTGGAGTGGGACTCAAGCACAAGTAATGACATGATCGCAGATTCAACGCTCGCTCTGATCACCGGCATTGACAAAAGTCCTGCGTCGGCGAAATGTAAGGAATCATCTGTCACCTTCCCGCTCACCCGTACTCACCTTCATCCTTAAGTAACCACGCACCCGCATAAACATGACCATGGTGAACACCGACATCCACACGCAGATATCCAAGACGAGTCCGCGCCACTCGTGAGGATCCAGCGATTGGCAATGTTCCTGGAGGCGCATTTCGGGAAGGTTGAACTGCACATGCCTGAACAACCTCCCGAACAAGATGAGTCGGAGCGAAATGATGAGCAAGAGGAACCCGCACTTCTAGTCAGGCTGGATGAGGCAGATGCTATAGTGAACCTTGTCACTCTTGTAGGTTCTTTTCACCAAAAATATCAATATATTTCAGCTGACCATGTTTGACAAGACTGTAACGAGTTCCAACGAAGGGCTTCGGAAGCGTGTGGAAGCAGTCCTTGACATGGCTTTGTCTACAGTAAGCTCTCTCGATGAATCTTTCACTACTGGGCTTTCTCTCGTGGCCGAGGAGCCAACCGCGGACTCGGGTCAGGATACCGTGATGGACACATCTACAAGCAAATTAGAGGACCCGGAAGAGAAGAAAGAGGAAGACGGTGGTGAAGTATCCCCCAAGGGGGAGAAACCTGCCACAGAGCCAGTGACCGGAGAGGAGAGCGAGGATGGTATAGAAGATGACATTGTCTTGGAAGTTCATGCGTAAAGCAAACGTATTGTTTGTGGCGCAATCGAGACATAGTAGTATGGTCATTCTACTCACCTAGTTTATCGCATGTTATCCATATGTGATGATTACCCAATGCATCTCATAGTCTACCTGGACTTAGAATTGAATGGCTAAATGTACATGGATCTACATGTGTGAGCGACAAGAGGACCGCATCCAGCTGCGACTATTGAGGAGGCTGTAAATCTAGATCAGAGCAACGTAAGGGATCTACCCTCCGCAAGCGAAAAGTATCTAAAATGGGAGAAGAAAACAATCCAAAAACTGGATTCTCAAGCCTTGACGAGACCGGCAAAAGACCGTCTGGACGATGCCGCCCTAGCATGACCAGCAATAGCCCGAATCCGCGCATCATACAAGGCGCGACTCTCCAGCTGTACTCTCTGACTTGTGAAGGCGTCCCGTCGAACCTCCCGCCTGCTCTGACGGGAACTACGACGGCAAGACGGCGCATGGGAAGTGTTGGCAGTAGGTTCAGGAGTGGCAGCAGCGTTGGCAACTGGTGTTGGGGCAGGTGAGTCTACGGGCTTGGAAGCCGCCACATTGTTACCACCAACCACTGGGGGCTCGGGCTTGGGTGGTGAGACGTGGACGGCGGTTGCGGTCGCAATGGGGTGGGAAGAGGGAGGAGGGGCTGGTTGAGAAGGCTTCGCTGGCGTGTTCGCAGGTCCATCGGGGCAGAAGGTGATGAGCAAATTCACCTGAAACAGAACCTCTCGTTTGGTGGTGAAAAACTGAAACAGCGACGGTCGCAACATACATTATCGTTCTGGCAGGCAACTTGGACTTGATTGTCGTCAGGTTTGAAGAAAGCCGTCCTGCAATCAGGAGTGGAACCTGAGTATGTCAGGTTAGCTTCAATCTTGTGTTTGCGAAAAAGGTGAAGGGTACTGACAGGTGGCACCCTGTCCGTCACAACCTCCGTAGTAGCTATTTCGTGGACGCTATTAACGTTGGCAAATCCGGAGATAGATGTCCCCTACCTGAAGGCCGTTGGAACGTTCAAAGCATGTCTGAACCGTCATATTCAGCCTCCACAAGCAAACTGTGGTCATGAATGAGGAACTCACGGCGCAATCAAACTGATATCGACAGACGACCCACATCCTGGGCATGTGGGGTTGCCTAAAGTCATTTCAACGGTGGCACACTTCTCTCCATTGAAGTCACATTCGCCTGAGTAAAATGAATGAGTTGGTCTGCCATGTGAACTGAGAAAATATGGCCGCATACCAGTTTGCAAATATCTGGAGAGACAAAGTTGAGTCAAACAGCACAGTAGTCTGTCGCGAAATTACGCACGCGATGGCTGAGGAGAACGGCCCATTGCTCGTGAAATCCTCGCCTTTGGACAGGGTCTTTGCACCTTGAATCAACAGTGGCTATACACATGCATCAGATATCGCAGCTTTACATGGGGAGTATCTTACTGTACCACGACCACATCTATCACAGGGCTCCGAGTCAGTCTAAGAAAAGAAGCGATGGCCGAGAGACTCACCGATTGTCAAACTTGATCGTGTGCGATTCACCTCTGACAGAAGAGGCTCCAACGGAAAAGATGGTGATAATGGCAAAGATGGTGTTCCAAAAGAGGGTTGGGGCCATTGTGAAGGAGCTGGAGGGGTTGAATTCGTGAGTGTGGAGTAGCGAGTGGACTTATGAAGGAAAGGAATGGGGGACGCCTCGAGACTGGAGGGCCCAGGAGGAGGTGGACACGAAGATGGGGTGCGGGGACGACGGGCGAACACAAGCAGCCTGGGACGCTGTTCATTGTGAGATATAGATGAACTCGGTGGCTATTCTCATCTGCTTCTGTCAAAAAATACACTCGCACGGCCAGATGAAACGGTGTAACCTAATCCCGAACCGCGCTCATCCGTGATGAACATGTCCGTCATTGTAAGTTGTTGCTATCATTTCTGGCGAGAGGATGCTTTTCAAAACGTGTTTGGTGGGGCAGAGTTGGTTTTGGGTTGCGTGTGGGTCCGCAGTGAAGGGTAACAGGCGCTCACGCGCACAACGATGGAATGACAACAAACAAACAAAAGAGGGCTTATCATTCGAAACCGGGTATATCACTATTAGTCCATAAGTAGTGCGAAGGAAAACATATACGAGTACCAAACATTACACATCCTGAAGCCAGATATAATATTCTTAGTATACATATCGCAATGACACGCACCCGCAGATGCTAGATGGCAGCCTACTCGTCCTCCGCCACTTCCCTCCTGTGCCGACGAGATGACGAAGAGAGTCCAGCTGATGGCGGCGGCTCTTCTCCCTCTTCAATGGTATCCTGACGTGGCTTCCCCTTCCGATTCCTCCCCCCACTGGGCTCTACATCCACATCTAGCGCCCGCTCGAGGGCCTTCTCACCCCGTTTCTTCAGTCGAAGGGACATCGCGGACTGGAGAGAATCGATGTACGACTCGTATTTTACAATCTCCGTGAGGAGATACTGCGAGCGTTTTTCCCAATTGCTCTGCGCCTTCAACGCGTTGGCAGAGCGTGGTGGGTACTATAGAGACAAGAATGAATGAAGCCTCATGTCGTCAGGGTGGAGAGACATACCAGTTTGGTCATTGGTCTACGAAGGTCGTTATGTTCCTGGAGCTCATGCTTCATAGAGGCAACATGCTTCTTCAGGGCGTCCAGTTGAGTCTCTTCATCGTGGTTGCTTGGAACAGAGGGTGGCATCGGAGGCTTCCAGTCGTTAATAATAGTTCGGTCATTCCAAGGAGATTTGTCCGCGCGCATGGTAGCTGGGAAGTTGTTCTTGCTGTGCTTGCTCTTGCCACTACGCACGCTGAGGCCGTCTGATTCCATGTCTTGCATCGAGAAGTTATCCTCTGACATCGACCGCACGCGGTTCAGAGGGTCTAGAACGCGATTCCAGCCGTATTCCATATTGGAAACCCCTCCAGCAAGTGGCTCCTTGCTCTGTCTCGCTGCCCAGTAGTTGCACGTCGAGACCCATTCGTTGACCAGTTCTTCCGTACCTGCCTGGAAGAAGTAGACGCCACCGCTGGAAAGAGTGAGGACCATACAGTGAGGACGCTGCCTATTGTATCCGGGGGGCGGAAGTGCGTGTGCAAGTGAATGGGCAAGCTGCACTGATCCTACAGGTTGAGCATTTTCCTGAAGATCATGAGGGCAAGATCAGAAGCAACGTATTTAAATAAGTTCATACAACTCACGAGCCAATTCCCGCCACCGACAACACCTCCACCCCCTGCACGATCACCGAAAATGAACATGCTAAGCTCTCCCTTCTGAATGACAACGAACACGTCCATCCAGTTTTTTGACTTCGCACGTTTCCCTGTCGACTCCCAGTACTGCTTCCTACAAAGCATACCCTCCTTGGCCCATGGTGCTCCAAGTAAGGCTAGCTCCTCATCGGCAATGCTGATGTTCGTGGACATTGTATGGTCACTCTTGATACTATGTTGATCATCTTCACGTGCTTCACGGATGATAGTGTGCGACAAGTTGGAGGCAAATCCAAGAGTGGGTGCCAGAAGGGTGTGCAGTCCCTGTGCATCGTGTCTCGTGTTCAATGACGGTCCCCAAAACGATGTTGGGAGAATTTACCTCGTGAGAAGTGGCGAAGCTGGGTGAAGGGCTTGCTCTGCCATCGTAAGCGTATGGATTGTTGGCCTGTGCGTTGAGTATTGACTGCAACCCTCGAATGCTTCCTCGTTTCAAGTTCGCCATGCGATCCGGTTGGCCACCACGAAGACTGCGAGAACGCAATATATTGCCGTGAGGACTCAGTGATGAAGTGGATGAACGTGCTCCTATTACCGACCCAATAGGTTGCAATATTTGATGGTGCTTGACAGCAGTGTAAATTTCCTGCACGCTGCAACTCAGTAATCTTGGGAAAATTGGTGGGATATTCAGCACTGACCTTCAACATGTTCTCCATTTCAGACTCCCAGTTCTTGTCATGGACAATTGGCGCAAGACTCTCTTGCTTCGAGTCTTGACCGCTTGAGACTACAGAAACCTTGCTTTCGTTGATAGGCGTGTGGCTAGAGGGTGTTTGAAGTGGTGTATCCAATGGTGACGGTGAGCTGAGCTGCCCAGTGGAAGAAGGTGTAGCACCAAGAGTGTTCATCAGACCCTCACGGGTGACACTGTTCCAACTCGTCATACTATCACTTCGGTGAAGACGTGACCGTCCGTCGCTGGCTTCTGAGGCACCGCGAAGACTGCTCCAGTCATCCGGTGAGACTTCGAGCAATGAGCCAGAGCGTGGAGACTGCAACTGCATCTGGATAGCAGTGATCGTATTACGAACGAACTGCGCGCGTGACATCCGATTGGTCAAGTCCGCAACATGCAAGTCAGTGTTGAGCAACAGGAGCGAGTAGGAAACAGCATGGACGACGCCTAGAGCATAGAGATATCAGAACAAAGTCGCTCAGAGCTAATGCCGAGGCACTCACTTGCGCTCCCAAAGATACTCGTGGGATTACAGTCCCAGAATCGTCTTCCGAATTCTTCGAGGATCCGGTCAACTTGTTGGGTTTCGGCTTTCAGGAATAACTTTGCGCATAACCGCCTGGGAACGTATCAATTCCCATCGACTGACACGGATAAACATCACTCACCTGAAAGCATTGTCCAACCGCAAATCGGAGAAATCGAAGAAGTCCATGTAATGTCTCAGGGCAACCTTGTTGATAAGACCCCTGTGGATATTGTGAGGGCGCCGCTCGTCTGAAGTTCTGAGATACATACTGCCCGCCCAGCCATTCTGCAATCTTATCCTTGGCAAGGAAATCCTCGTCCTCTTCCCAACAACGGGTCGCAAGTTCCTTCCCTCTAACGCGAAGATCAGCGGTCTCTTCACCCTTCGCGGGTGAGCGTTGTGGCGCGTAGCGTGCCAAAATCTCGCTCGTCGTGAGATCTTGCTGCGAAGTTGCTCCGATCAAGGAATCTAGAAGATAAGTCAGATATTCCAGTTGGAGCAATCAGACAGGACAGGGAAAGAGAAGTACTCACGGACACGACCGTCATCCCGTCTGTTCGGAAGAAGTGATGGCTCTGAGCTGGAAGCTGTGGACCGATGTTGTGCACGCAATCGATTAGCACCTCGGGTCGGGGATGTGACTGGGGGGAAAGCAGAGCTACTTCGACTTGGTGGAGACCGAGGGCCGTACCGCAAATTTGGCGCACGTGGTTGACCTGGACCGGCTGTAACTGAGTGGGTACGAACGGGAGTGATGGGCGAGTTCTGTAGAGACGATGTACGTTGAGGGACAATGGTCTCATTAGGTGAAGAGGTTACAGAAGGGGGCGAAGTTAATACCACGTTGAGAAGCGACTCTTCCGTCTCAGAGCTAGTTTGGAGGCTCAGAGTAGGCGCAAGTTCGGTCGGTAGGGAGTTGGCTGATTTCGGCGTTGGACGTTGAGCGTCACTAGATGGCGAACTAGTTTCTTGCTTATCACTCTGGGTTCGATAAGCTTGCCGACGAGCTGGTGATGAAGGATCTCGAAGGTCAAGATCAAGCCTCGAGGTATCACCCCTGAAGTCAGTGAGCATACCACTAAGAGCGCTGGCCCATCCAGCAACTTCCTCAGAGCCTTTACCATCCCTCGAGCGATGAAGAGGACCCGTGTGCGAGGTTGCAGAAGCCGAGTTCATAGCACGTTTGAGCTCAGCATCGCTGACACTCATACTACGCCGCTTCCTACGGACAGCCGGCGCAATGCCAGACAACTTGGAGGAATCGTGGGTGACTGTGGCAGTCGGAGATGGCGTACGGTTCCGGTCCTTTATTACCACCATAGAGTGTTCGTCAATTTCGTCGTCTTCCTCTCCATCTTCCTCCTGGTCATTCACAATGAGTGGCAGTGGCTTCTGAATATCGGAAGCACGGCGAATGGTACTTGAGCTGAAGACGTCGTTGTTATCACCTACTGGTGATCGTCGCTGCGCCTCTTTGGTGGGTAGCGGAGGAACGGGGGGAGGGAAAGCGTCGAACATTGGACCCGATGAAAACGTGGAACCGGAGTCGGAATTGGTGATAGTTCTCTATTATAAGGTCAATATTTCCTTCTGTGAGCAGGTATGCACCACGCACCGAACGCTCTCTCGTAGTAGATGAACCCAGCATTTTTCCAAAAAACGCGGTGGTCTTTGCTCTCACAGACGACTTTGATGACTACAAGGGCTCATGAAAAAAACGTAATTCCGATAAAAATTAGCACACACACCTTTTCCTTGAAACTGCTCATTGACCGTGGACTCGTCAACACCCAGTCTGGGCTGGTAACGCTGCTGCTGCTAGGACTACTGATCCCCAAGTCCGGTTTGGACTTCCCCCGAGTTAAAGGTGTGCCTATCCGTGGGGACGAAACAGACTGTGGAGAGGACTGGCCAGTTGCAGAGCGACCACGGGAGGCCTTGGTGACAGTATCATCAACATGCAGTCTGTTCGGTGTCAGCGGAGACAATGATGAACTGCCAGATCGGCCCTCCTTCTCTTCATTCTTCTCCTTCGCCTTCGCCTTGCGCAAGAGAGTGGCCAGGTCCGGGCTGCTGGCGGTTCCTGGTGCACGGTACATGGAGCGGCGCTTGGTCTGCAATTGGGTATCTTCCGCGTCGTAAAAGATTTCGGGAGAGTCTGGTTCTTGTTCTACCTGCCGTGACAATGAAGAAGATGAGGCCTTTGCAAGTCGGTTGTTGCTTATAGGCGAAGGTGTGGGTGGAACGACTGTGGGTGTTGCAGGCTGAAAACCGATGCGAGGAGTCTTGGGCGGTGGTGATGGGGAGGCAAATGAAGTGTTAATGGATGAATGCGTTTGATCCCATACACCGAGTGTATCGACGTCGAGCCCTTCCTTGAGAACGACGGTACCTTCGCTGCGTAAAGCCTGCTCGAAGTCTAAGTCAGTTCTGGACACGCGCCGTTGCAATGTGCCATTAGGATCGTTCGAGCCGATCGGCTGTAGACCAGTCGGGAACGAGGATGGCGGTACCAAGGACCGCGGTGATGGTTGCCGGAACAATGATGCCAGGATGGAACGTGAAAGAAGGGGGGAAGAGGGGGAAATGAAGGAAAGTGACTTGCGCCAATGAAGGCGGGAGGAGGGGGGTAGCAGGAGGCGCGGCTGAGACACACAGCACACCTCGGGTCAGACAGAGTTGGCGTCTCACTCAGGGCCGCATCACTAGTGGTCGCAAAAAATTCCATTTCTCATCTCATCGTTATGTAGGAAAGACGAATAAACAATAATCTAGGTGCATCGTGTTCGTGGTACATTTGGTGAAGAAGAAGACAGTTGTCGTAAGATAGAGTGACATGAGAGAGATGACTGACATAGACGAACATCATCCAGCAAAGCAACCGCTACAGTAGAAATCTAGTCACAACAGTAAAAGCACACTAGGACGCAGACATGCAAGGAGAAAACATACTCTAACTCGTCAGTTCAAGCCCCCCTCCGCACTACCTTTCCGTGACGTGGGGGAAGTTGATATCTGAGCACTGCTGGACGTCCGCCGTTGACGCTTCATTGAGACACCCCCCGCCGCACTACCACCTAATCTGCTCGTTGGAGAGATCTGCGACCCAGCGAAGCCGTTGGGCATTGAGTTGGTCGTTGAGGACCTAGGTCGTGACGACGACGCTGCCAGTTTGGGAAGAGAAGCACCCCCCTTACGTGAGGCACTGTGGGGCGTACCAGACGCACGATTTCTAGTTGCCACACGGGTCAGGAACAGTGGGAGATTGGCACCGTAATGAATGACATACCTCTTCTTAATGACATCGGTCTTCAAAGATAACGGTCGTACGACGCCATGCAGTTTCTAACAAGGAAAACTGTCACTTTTGAACATTAATGGCTGTGAAGGATTACTCACAAAGAACAGTCCACATGCATTGCCTGACAGTCCGAGGTCAGATAGCTGGCAAAACGTACGAGACTATGATACTCACATAGCGGTTGGCCCTCTGGATCTCTTCGCCACAATGGTGTATTGGTCGTTTGACAATTTGTACATATTGTTGGCGGCTGGTCCCCGTCTTCTCCCGGTTTCTGCTGCCCCGGGTTCCCAGGTAAGGTCTCGGGTGAGGTGCTAAAGCATGAAACATGAGTAAGGCGCATCCAATCAACTGATGAAGCTCTTACCTCTTACGCTGGTTCGCAGCCCTGGCCCCATTGCTCTCGGACACACGCTTCGACGACGCGATCTTGCGAGTCACCGTGTTACGGGAACCGCTACTCGTCCCTCCTTCCATCGACGGCGGTGTTGAGGCGTTGGACGTGTTGTACGGCTCGGGTGACGCATTTGAGCTCGAGTTGACGCCGTTACCCCAGTCATCGCTCGAAGGACTTGGGTGGAAGGGGCCTTCGTGGTCGAATGGCTGAATTTGCGTAGGGTCCACGTGAGTATATGGATTGTGGCCTATATTAACTGAACTGTCAAGGTTTGGATACACCATTCCCATGAGGTGTTGGAAATCTAAGCTTGGATCGTCTAACCCGGGCAGATTAGCGACGTTCAGTTGCGCGTAACCTTCTGCGACGGCCGCAGAAACGGCGGCGGCAGCGGCAGACAACCCCTCGCTAGGCCCGATCGGTGAGTACGCTCCGTCTACAGATGGTCGTAGCGATTCGTGGAAAGGTAGCCCATCTTTTGGTGTCTGGCTGAGCGATTGAGAGAGTTGACTCGGTAATGAACCAGTTGCCCCTGTCAAATCAAAGAAGTTCTCGTAGGAGGGGAACGAGAAGTTGAATGAGGATGTAGGGAACGGACTACTTCGTCCCATGTCGTGCGCCTCCATTGGACCTGTAGTGACATCAACGGCCGGCGGATCCCCACGCAGCATACTCTCGGCATGTGGTGCGTCCGCCCGACGCTTCGTACCGAGAATGCTTTCAGGGGACAAGGGCTTTCCGTTGACCTGATGTCTACCACTCACCCCGGTGAAGATACCTTCTCGAGTAACAGTGTGGTCGAAACTTGTCTTGCGAACGTGTTTCGGGAAAGAACGTTGCTCCGGTGATGGTGCAGTCGACATGCTCGATCGCGGTGGGCCACGCATACCAAACGACGGCAGTGAGGAGGGGTGACCGATCGGGCTATTCAGGGCGGAGAAAGACTGCAAGTGGGAGGGATATCGTGGGAGGGAACCTTCGGCGTTGCCCTCGAACACTGCTCCGAGCCCAGGCTGCTTGGATGAGAGAGGCGGACTCCGTCGACCACTGGAAGGGATAGGTATGCTCGGTGACGAGGATAACATGGTCCTGGAGGGGGAATTAGATGAGGGGAACTTGAATTGGTTGGTGTGATCGGTCGCAATCCCTGAAACTGGAGGACGCGACCTTGAACGGCTCGCAGGGCGCCAATCCATCGGGACACGGGACCGAGATCTGCTCATTGCCCTCCAATCCATGGGCACCTCGCTATATGACGCCAGAAATCAGAATCTGAGGCAATCTGAGGACATAAAATGGATACGCACTCGTTCTCTTCCAAATCATCGGTGTTTGCTCCGTCGAACCCAACCACTTGTACTCTCGCCTTTCCTTTATCTATTGTTCGTCCTCGGCCTGTGTCACCATCCTCATTACCATCTCCGCCAGGAGATCTTGCAGACGAGGCAGTATCCGGACGTTCCGACAACTTCTCTTCACGTGAGTCCCTCAACTCCTCTGTTTTACTCCTCTCTTCGTCTTCCTTCTTCTTCTTCAGTGCCAATGCCATCATCCTCCATGTTAGATTCTCCATTCGCTGGGCATGAGGTAACGTAGCCTTAGTTCTGGCGTACATCCTCCACACCTGAGTTGCAAGAGGATCGTCTTTCGCCAACTTCTCCGGATCAGCCTCATCCCCACTCAGCTTGAGGTCAGGCGACCCAGAGCGCGGAGGAGAAGTAAAATTACTGACGACAGCATGTTGGCTAGGCGGGCTGCCAGCGGTAAAGAGATCGTTCGCAAAAAGGTCCGAATAAGTGCGGGAACCTTTCGGACTGCCCACGGACGTCGGCACGGTAGATTGTGGATTACCGCTGCTGAACATTGCCTGCGAAGAGGCAGATGTCGTCGCTAATGATTCGGTTGCGGTCAGATGGCTTGGCATATTGAGTGAATTGAGATGCTGGAACGAGGCCTCAGGAAAGTGAGGTGATGAAGCAGCGGTGGATGAAGGGGACATCCAAAGCGACGGATGAATCCCTGGTTGGTGACCGCGATCTGTGTGGAACGGCAGATGAGGTCCATATTCGATGGGGGAGTGTGGATACTGCCCATGCGCATCGACACGACGGGAAGTCATATTGCTATGCAATGCAGAACCTGACATATGTGGCCCATACATTGACTGGCCCAAAGAGCCACTCCTGTCTCGACCGACATGACCAATGTCTGCGCCTGGTAGGGGGTTTATACCTAATGAACACAGTTAACTCATGAGCTCACATCAAGACGAAATAGGAGCACACACCGTCAGTAGGTGATTTACGTTTTGAATAATGGGAATTACTAGAGTTGGAATGGATATGGGACATTGATCCTCGAAGGGAAGGGGGAGGTGTCGTGGAAAAAGGAGGGGGCAAGTTATTAGACCATTGCTGAGTGGCATGGCCGGAACGACCGATGTCCTTGGACTGCGTAACATGCGGGCGGGCGCTATGCACATACTCTGATGGAGGTCGAACAGACCTTCCTGGAAGACTAGCAGGAATTCCTGGTGTGGGGGGACCTAGCATACCAGACGCTGCAAGTGCTGCAAAGGTGGAAGGATCCAAGGGTGAGGAGAACACACTGGACCAGTCACCATTTGAGCCCGAATTCCCGACATCATTCAGCCTTGGGCCCGAGGCGAGCGACGGCTGCTGCATAGAGTACGGAAGCGATTGTGGTTGGCCTGAATTTGCCAGGGATAGCTGCTGGAGCCAAGGAGATGAAGCGGTTGAGTTGGAGACGGAAGAGGGGTGAGGGCTTCGCTCGAGGGGTGTTGTGGAAGTACTAGCCTGCGCTAGCATAGTTGTGTTAACGGTCGGCCTTCCGGAGGGAGACCATGATCGCTTGGATATGTCGGCAAACCCACGTGTAGAGGTGATGGGAGGTTCCATAACGCTCTGCACAGGCTGCGACGGCTAGGTGCAGGCAAGAGCACGATGCAAAGGAGCGGTGGTGGAGAATGTTTGCACAACAGAGCGTACCGTACAACTTTGAACCTTGGAATGAATAGCGCCGGGTCAGGGTGTGATACTCCTGAGGAGATCAAACGTCCGAGGACGTGGGCGACGGTGCGGGGATGGAGGGCGCGAGTCGGAGGATGGTTCGGACGACGGGGATGTGGAGGGGGACGACGAGGACGACGACGGCGAGGAGGAGGGTAACGGAGAGAGGCAAGCCAGACAGCTTGAGCTGAGGTCGGGCTGAGATGCAAGGTGCAGGGGTCACGGTCCGTAATTCATTGGGCGGAATTCCAAATTTCCTCCTGATCAAAATTTTACTCTTCCATATTTGGGCATTTCTGCCTGGGCATACCTCCCTATTTGGGCCTTGTTGCAATTTACGTAATTGTTTCATCCGCTCGCTGACCTGCGCGCCACTGTTCCCTTTGCCCATGGATCGTTCATCTCGTTGTGGCGAACGGAAGGGCAGGGCCACACTCCGGAACACTCGCATATCTCGCATACCGCAACACCACGGCCACGCTCTGTTTCAACCTGTGCCACGAAATACGAATACCAGCCGCATTTGCATTCCCTCAGGCTTTCGGAGTATCCTCCAAAACATACAAGTTGAGCCGCAACATTTGTCTATCCTCCGAGATTTCGCTCTCCTTGCCGTGCTCATCCAAGTCAATTCGGACAACAGGCTCGGCGTTATATGGATCGCTTTCCCAATTCGGCGAGGGCACGGCGCTCCCGGGAGCCATCTCAGATCGAGATCTAACCCTTGCGTGCGGTTCGCGGCTCGCGGCTCCAAAACCCGCCAATTATATGCTCGTCGTTTCGTTTGATCTTTCCCCTCTCTCATCGGCAAGTATCTTGCACTTAAGAGTTGGGGCTGAGGCCCGCAAACATCCTCGTTATACTAACACCTCCAGTGTCCAGTGTTCTGAAAGTGCTCAAGGTCACTGCCAAGTGTAATATGTCTGGTTGACAAACTTGAGAGGTTGGTTGTGTTCACGCTCGAGCTTGAGTTGACATTCAGCCTAATCATTCGGTCCTTTTCTACCATTTCTAGTTTACTGGGTCATCCAGATCCTGTACCTTTTCTGGGCCCCACAGATCATTCCTCTGCTACGACATTCCCCGGGTGGAAAGGCCTGTTGCTACATGTGTCCCAATGTGGGACCACTAACCCATTCCAGTCACACACAGCGGATTCACACAAACAATGCCCAGATGTTCGTTCAGGCGTGTACCCCCTTCTGATGTTCACCCACGTCGGTCGGAGCCTAGCGTTTGTATTCTTGTCCATCTGCAGCGCACGCGAAAGTAGGTACATCCTCTGAGCATTCATCATCTGCTGAATATCCTGTTTCAGTTAGTACATACCCACGCCCTCAAAGCCGTCTGTCTTCTCCACGGTATTTCAGAACCCGCTAGACATGTGCAATACCAAACAGTGGATGCAGCGTCTCCCGTGGCAACCTGCAAGTCACAAGATCCCTCTTTGCATCAACTGCGGCCACCTGCATAGCGGGAACTCCATTCGGCGAAAGAAGCGACACCAGCACTCACCAGTACTCCCCTCCAGTTTGTTGCTCTTCGGCGCGGGGACTCTCATGACCACCGCCATCCTTCACGTTCACGTTCTTGATCCTACTGAGCTTCTTTCCATCTGCGCGGGCGGCGCCCGGCACATAGCATTCTCATTCGTCATGTGGCTTCCGTTCGACTATGGTGCCGTCACTCCGCGCGCTGGTCTGTCATTTACAATCTCTCCTGGGTCCAAGTTACACATGGTATTGCTCAAGGCTGTGTTTGGGTTGCAGGTGGGTGAGTTACGTTGGTGCACTTGTCCACAACGCTGGCTACGTAGCCATACATCTCCAATGTTCTCGGTGGCTTCGACGTCAGTCTCGAAGTCAAGGCTAGACCGAGTGAACATGGCTTTACTTTGCTCCGCCGGCGCCTCCATTGGCCAAGACCGCAAATCGTATGTTTTCTTCGTACCCTCGTCCTGAAATTCTGAGCCACTGTCCTTTCTGACGATCATCAGTCAAGCCGGGTCTTCCTGTGAACTGCGTCACGTTGGCATACCATCGCATGTCGTCATATGCTCATTCGCCCTTTACATGTGGGTTTGCATCCACCGTGCCTCGATCCTATTCCAGAATGAAACTAACTAAGAGGTGAGCTACCCGACGGTTGACGATGCGGGCTATCAACTCAAGATCATCGGTAGGCGAGATCATCTCATCAATCGTTAGTATTTCTCCGCGATCGTAGTGGTGACGCCTTCCGGACAAAGTTGAGAGCAAGTCCGAATGAGTGAATGAATCGGAACGGTGAAGATGCTGCCGCGGACCGGTTTTCCAGCAGCGCAGCGAGCTTTGTCCGCCATATCGTCACAATCACATAAAGAATACCGATTTCCGAGTAGCGATGAGTTGTCTATTATCACTTTCCTCTCATCCTTATTGATGCTGAATACACATCGATTGATCCTTAATAAAGTGTTCCTTTAAACTATTTGACCTAGGTCGACGTCGGTGCACACATCCAACAAATAAGTGCGCCGACATCGCACCGCCGGCTGTATACCCATCTTCGGAAGGGACGACACTCACATCGGAATCGAAGGGAACCGGACGGGACACCGATGCATACAAGCTTTACTCTCAATAACCGGGTAAGACACTGAGAACGAGCCGCTACTACGCTCTTGCTTCCTGCTGACTGTCTGCCGAGGTACTTGCATACCGTGCGCTCATAGCGGGAACGAGGTGAGTCTTCCCGTCCCGCCTTGTTTGAGCTGACCAATGGAATACTTATTCGACCGTTTGCCCCAGTGAGTATAGATTGACAGCGATCACAGCTGTGTCAGCCACCATCGCCGCTCTGTCTTCACGGTACATGAGTACTTATTGGTCATCGTGTGCCGCGTTCAAAATCATAAGTTGGCCAACATACTAGAATATGTATACTCGCTGACTGGAAGCTAAAGGCATGGCACAAACAGATTTGAATCCGTACATGTCGGAACGGTCCACTCATATTCGTCCACCACGCTTTCCGATCGGTAGAAGACAGGCAGGCACGTTATGGGACTCGTATTTGGGTAAAGGGGACAACGGGACTGGATGTTAAGATGTTACACGCATGTGCGTGCGTGCACGGTTCAGTATTCGATGAGTACTGGAAGGATCGAATGTTGAATCAGCTCACTACTTTTCTGTACACCGTCAGACACCAATAACATAGCAAAGCGTCTGGCAGAGCATGAATAGAATAAATATCGTGATGGTATCCTTGCTGTCCAGAATTACAAGTACACGGTATCTAATATGAGGATATACAGTAGGTATTGTGAACGCTCGTTGATGAGTCTCGTCTTCTGGCTTAAAGTCACTTCTTGTCCCGCCGGTGAGCCGCAGTGTCCTCTTCCCCGTCCGCCTGGTCATCTGCACCTGTGATCTCCCTCGAGTGACCATTCTCTTCCTTCTTCTCTGTGGACGATAGCTCAGGATCGTCGCTCCACTCCCACGCACTCTTCAACTCCCCGCGGACGGTCGCGGTGAGGAGGAAGGAAAGAATGCATCCAGGGCTACGGGGAAGGTGACATCAGTGAGTAGCTGCTGTGCGATTAAGGTCATGTGCTACATACCTGAGATATAGCAAGGCAGGTTGGGCCTTTCTGAAGAAGTGCATGACGGACATAGTGGTGCCGAGTCCAAGCAGGTAGGCGCATAAAGCCGCGGTGAAATAGGGCTTCGAGAAGGTCGACACTGGGAATCCCTGGGAGGCTCGGTGGTAATCATATCGAAGGGCAAGCGCGACAAACATGCCTGGTATGACCACATCACCCAGGCCAAGCATTGTGAAACCTCTTTCCGTGCTAAATGTCATTGACTTCGCCCAGAGGAGTTTGATCGGCACGTCTAAAGTTGTGGCTACTTTCACCATCTGCACGAGGACATGGAAAGATCAGAAAAGGTTATATGGTACGAGTGATTTCGTTTCAAAGAAACTCACAACTTCCGTGCCAAACACCCACCAGATGTCATATACGAACAGTCCGGATAAAAGTACACAGCCCGTCTTGAAGGAGTCAAGCTTCAGGAGCGACAGTGCGTTGTGAGAAAAAGAGAGCGCGAGAATGTCCGTGAGTACAGCTGATTTACGAGTCGTTGTCGGTCCAAAGTTGTACAGCATAGAAGGGATAGCACCGAGAGGGAGTAGGAATAATGACGGTGTCCTCAACGAGAATGAAAGGAACTCTTTGATGTAGAATAAGTGTTGATAAAGTATGATCACATGGGTGATGCACTCACCTCGTTGACCTTTCACAACCAAGATGCGATTTCGGTCAAATTGTTTCCAGCGGTCTGCCCCGACCACCAGCCTCACGAGTGCAATCAAAGACTGAGAATCGTAAGCAGTAGTGATTTAGTGTAGGCAGATAGCACTCACCTTGCCAACACTGCCTACACCAGCGATGGTAAAGTACCATTGGAGTGACCAGTTTATCCATTCCTTTCCCACATACTTCACAACAAGATAAAGACCAAACAGTACCATGGAGCCAAACTATATGTTGAGAAGAAGGCATACGACATTAATGTTATATTCATGCGACTGGTTGGGAGTAAACTCACGACGGGGAACAACCACGCATCGGTGGAGGATAACCGGTCGGGGATTTCTTCGTCATCATCCTCATCCTCGATCACAGTCCCGTCGGCAGCCTTCCGTTTCGCCAGCTAATATCAAGTCAGATGAATACCTGATAAAGAAGGAAACCTTGCTATGAATACTGACCACTAGTGATCCAAAAGAGCCTGCATAGATTGAAGACGCCGCTAGCGTCATCAGCCCGGCATAGCTGGATAAAAGGTCCCAGTCTGTCACAGACCCAGTCATTGTGGGTGATATCGAGCAGAACTTGAAGACCAGAGATCAAAGTCGACCTGTAGAAAGAAATACGAAGAGAGGGGGGAAATAAAGGGAATGAGCGGTGAGTGAGAGAGGGTAGAGTGGGACGGACTGATGAGGTCACAGCGGGTCTTGTGAAATTTCTGCTTGAATAACCGACTATTGCAGCCGCGCTCCGACATCGCTGCGACGAACCACCACACGCGATGTCCAACACATCCCACAAAAAGAAACAGTCCTCATCCAGGCAGCATCCTCAGCGACTCGAGGCTGCTTTCAAGGCACAGAAAAAGGCAGGAAGGGCTCGCAGGGGTACCGTCTCGAGAGGGAAGCTGGCAGACATGACCGCTGAATTGGATGGTCAATTCGCGAGTACGGTTTATGTGAATACGAAAGTTTCTCAGGTGAGTCCCGGGATCTCTGAATGTAAATGTCATTGCTGAGAGTGTTCATTTTCCAGCCCGGAGATCACTGGAAGGATGTACTCCGGCCAACAATACCATCCGACGATCCAGTAAAGGATTTGGCCGAAGTATTGAATTCTCTTTGAGAGGCCAATCACCTGTCGGGAAACTGGGACTGGCTTTGTATACCGAAGCACTCTGTAGGTGAGCAGTGTAATGTACTGGATGCAGCGGCAAACGGTGCGTCTCAAAACTCATTGCACACTTCGCGCCACACTAACCACGCTCGACAGACTACACCTTGTTAGACAGCGCACCATCACACAGCGCCGTTACACTAGGATTTAACCATATCAAAAGATTGTATATTGACAAAGTAGTATATTTCACTGGGATTATCGACGTGAAGATGCGGAAGAGTGCATCCGTTAGGCTTATGCAACGGAGCGTTGAATTCGTAAGCTCCGGCTAATGGACACAGAACCGAGGGGCGAAAAGGAGCACGTTATAACGTTGGAAGGTGAGTCGGAAAAACTGTATAATAAAGATCGGAAAATGGACGGAGAGCAGGGAAATAACGAGTGAAGAGGGACCACACAAACACCAGAACATTGTCTTCCTAAACCTCCACTTAGCACTCGAGAACATTCCTACAAAAGATGATACAACAGAGCATGATCTCTAGAAAAAAAGAGCACCAGAATACATAACATCAGGGGTCGTGAGCAAACCGGAAGGTGAATTCCACAGTGAACGTCGATCGAAGGCTCGCAAGCAAGCAGAAAAAGTCAAACGAAGCAATTAGAGCAAATGGTCAGTCGTAATGAAGAATTAAGGCATGTCCTCCCAGTTAGGTCTCGGTGTTCCGATCGAAAGTTTGCCCATCGACTTGCGCTGGCGGAGATTTTTTACTTCGGTGTTAATGAGGTCCCTCAGCCGTTCGAGGTCCAGACTACGCTCGGCGCGCGAACCCATGAGAAGGTTTCGCCAGATGCCTGCAGCAGCGACAGAATTGTCTATGCCCAGCTGCATGGGTCTATGCAATCTGACCATCTTCTGCATGAGATGATCTGGGCTTGGGTATATAGCATCTGGCCAGGCGATGCGGATCGCGAACCACCATCCGAGGGGCTAGAGCGTTGTGACGGCATCAGTACCAGAACGGACAATTGGTAAAAAAGTGTTTTTATAAGAACAACGGGGGGTGAGGAGGAAGATGAACTCACGCGGCCATCGGGTAAACACCTCTCCGGATAGGTGTCGTAAGTCGTCAACGAGCCATCTGGTAGGGAGAAGCTGAAGGGGGTAAAGCATGGTCAGCCGAGAGAGTTTTGAGAGCTATAACAAGAGAAGCATAATAGAAGGAGAGAGGGGTGGAAGGAAAGAGACGCACCGGTGTACGACCCAGTGATTCTCATCAGTACGATGCTTCGCCAACACGACCAGCAGCCTGGGAATGCCGTCCAGACCAAATGGTGCCCACAAGTCTCTCAACATGCCGCAAGCATCACCGTGTCGTCCATTATAGACTGCAGTACTGATTGCATCCGCCATATTCGGTGGTACAAACAGCCGATCCACACGCCCGGGAGGAGTGTCAGTCATCTTAGCGCGTACATAACGTTTGTACGTCTGTGTAGACCAAATGCTCAACGCGATCTCGTCCACCTGCATCCCTCGCGTTGTGCTATTGAGTGCATTGTCCAACTCAGCCATTGGCCACACAATCGCCCAGCTCAACAAACGTTGATGTACACGCTGGTAGGGAGGGGGACCACGGTCGCCACCATATTCCCCAGGAGCATACAGGTGTGGCTCGGGCATGTGATGGGACATCTCCCCATGGGCAGGAATGGGCGGAAGCGGTGGTGAAGCTCGGCGGTCGGTGTAGCCACCAGTGGCACCGTCAGGAATGTCGGGGATGCCGGATTCAGTGACCGCAGCTTGGGCATCACCATCGTCGTCGTAGTCTTCGCCATTATCACGGGCAAGCTCCCAGGTCTTATGAGTGGCGGCGACGGATTGACTTCCGGTATGCGGCTTGATACGAAGCTTGTAGAGCTCCTCTTCGAGATACTGCTTCCCTGGGGAGTCAGTGCGGTCGTTCCATTCGCTAGCGACCCGGTGGGTGTCACCGTCCTCGGTTGGTGCACCCTGTAAATGATCTTCATCCTCATACATCTCATCTTCCTCCGGTATAGCGCCATGCAACGAACCGTCGTGGTGATGCATAGAACCAGGAAGGGTGTGTATGTGCGTGGAGTCGCGAGGAGGCTCGGTGTCGGGATGGAACATTGACTCATCTGCCATCGTTCCAGTACGCTGGTTAGCAAGCAGCTGAGTCGTTTGGGTAATTGCACTGCGAGGATAACCGCCGTTCGCCTCCGACTGTGCATACTCGTCCTGCCCAGCGTAGCTTCGACCCTCCGTCATGTAAGATCCACCGCCACGAGATGTGCGTAGGCTGCGTTCAATCTTCGGAGCGAGGTGATCCAAACGTTCTCGCATGTTGATCATGCCGTCAATGAGATCCCTGGCCCATTCCGGAGCTTCCTGGGAAGTTCCTAGTTGTGTCGACTTTCGAGAGCTGGGGACAGGCTGGTTGGGCATATGCATCATGTGTACAGAGGGATCGTGGTCATGGAAAGATTTGCGGTACTGTTTGATGGACTGTGGGTGGAACAACGTAAGTTGAATACAACGGAGATGTAATAGTACCACGTACCTCGTTGTCGTACTTCATTCCCAGTTTCTTGACTCTTGCGCGAACAGCCTTCCGGACAGCTTTCTTCACGGGCTCTCCTATCTTGCGATCATCCAGCGCGTGCAGCAATTGACATAGCTCTCCGTCATGGAAGTGAGAATTCTGCACGTCCGGTTCAAGCATAGATGTCGCAGTTGAGAACGCATACGATGTGCGACTCTTTGCCGGTCTTGCTGAAAGCACTGTGTTCACCAACTTCTCTTCCTCGGCATCCAAATCACCAACAGGAGATTGAGCTCGTGGAGTAGACTCCGGGTCGAGGTTTGAACGTCTGGTCGATTTGCCTGGAGACATGGCTGCCGCAGCCCGCTGAAGTTCCTCATGCGTCCCGTTTCGGCTGGGCGGGACTTGACTCGCGTGGCTGCGTGGGGACATAGGCATAGGCATAGAAGGGGGAGGAGAGCGAGCTGCGCAATCCCGGACTTTGTCAGCGCGGCGTTTACAGGGTGTAGAAAGGGGACGTACTTTGAGAAGCTCCTGCTTTGGAACCATGATAACTCTCCTCTCCATTCACTTCCATAATACTCTTTAGAGACTTTGACGATTTATGGTTGGGAGCAGGTTGAGTCTGGCGTCTCGGCCGAACTTGCGAAGCAGACTCAGAAGGCCCAATGGAGGGTGACCTGTTGTGGTGGCGGGGAGGAGGTGTCATAGGCGGTTCGTCCAAAGTGGACTCAGGGAGAGGAGGATACGCCGTTCGACTCGTCTTTTGGGTTGCGCGAGACTTTGCTTGTGATGCAGACGTTCTGGCAGGTGACATAGCACGCGCGGGACCCTACACAGCGAACAAACATTCATTCATTTGTAACGCACCGATAGAGCGCTATACTTACGCCATTGGACAAAACATCGGGTGTCTTATTCGAGGCTCTTGACGGCGCGCCAGTCCGGCTTTTCGCGTTCTGACCTGAGAGTACGGAGGGTGGGAGAGGGACACCTGCTGCATTGGCTGGGGTCATTCCATAATGCTAAAACTCGAGATGAGGCTGTGCACTGGGTAGCGAGGATAGTACAATATCACAAACCTGGAATGGGTTTGGGTGACTTTCTGCGGGGGAGCCTGGTACATCTGGGAGTGCTGCACCGGCAGCTCTCGATGGAGTCTACAAGGAGTAACTCATTTAGTAATGTATATTGTGTCACGGAGTTGGCAGGTCGCGCACCTGAGCCCAGCCATTGCCATTCGCAGGAGGGGGCGGCAGACTGTCACGCAAAGGCCCGAAATTGCCAAACGAGGATCCATACGATTCAAATCGTGGACCAGGGGGGTCATCCGGGCCTGGCTCGTGCTCGGGCTGTGTTGATCATTCATCAGGCATACGAGGCAATGCGACCGTAATGTTGTACTCACAATGCCCGTTGTCTGTATTGGGATCGTGCGAGCTACATCCGACCCATTTCCCTCCTGAACGTCTGACCTAATGTCGTCGTTCGCATCTCCGGCCAGCTGTTCCAGACGTCTGCTGCTAGTTGCACTGCGGGGTTTAGGAGAGCGGAGCAAGCCCGTGTTCTCGTTCTCATCTTCTGCTGGCGGTGCTCTCTGCATTCCTTCAAGGTATAGAAGCACTGTTGTCAAGGGTGAAGACGGGCGTAAGTTGGCCGAAGTTTCGGTAGGGGATGGGGAATGGAAAGCGAATCACCTTTCTCATTGGAGGCTGTAGATGATAGAAATCGAATGAGAGGAATGAACGCCAACGAGGCCTATGATGACGTACCTGGGGTGGTCGACCTCAGCATGTAAGTCCTCATCAAATCCGGCGGGGACGAAGAGCCCACAGCCGACATCGTGTCTGAGTGCGTTGATGGGTATCTGTGAGGCGGGGAGGGTGCACGTTGAGAGAAAAGGAGGGAGGGGTATCCGGAGAGAGAGTTTATAAGATCGGAGTAAGGAAAACGGCAGAGCCACCAAGAGGAGACCAACAAAGTCAACTTCCTGGATAACAGGCGCCCAAGCCTCGCCCACCACACATGTTCAACCTGTTGGGCCTTGTTTGCCTCAGACGCCCGTGTCCTTCCTCTCCACAACTTTCCCTTCGTGCTAGAATCGATCCAGTGTAAGAGGAATAATTTCGGTCAGCACGTACTCATCTTTGAGCATAAGTAGCAGAGTGTCCTTACAGTTTACTGTGATATCTAGACCGGGCGCTAACGCGTGACTCAGATCGATCACTTGGACCTTCCCTCGAAAGTGGAGGTCGTTCGCCGAGTCCAAGGATCGCACAGCATGCGCCGTTTCTCGAGGCGGTATTATGGCACAAGAGCTCGAGCGCAAAATAGGCTCTGCACAGCTATGCCAGCATGTTCAGGCGATGGTCGCGATCCCAATGTGGATTATAGCGGCATCCAGCTGGTCATGGTGGTGCTCGTTCGCGCCAATGTACAGCCCTATACTCGGCTGAGTTTGATTTCAACTCAGCAGCAATGGCCAATGTAGCACTCTCGTATTAAAAGGTAGTCTTTTTTATTGTTTGCAGACTCCTCATCTGCGACCCTTCAACCCTTCCACTCCTCACACTGGCACATTCGCGTCAAACTCCTGAGATGAAGGAAACTTTGATGGGCTACTTCCGATGGGAAGAATCACCTCAAAACCTCCCTTTCTATATCCCACTCCTCTACTTCGATGAACCACCTCTGGCGACCGTAGCACCTCCGCCGTGCAACCATTACTACTTTCCATGCGAACACTTCTACACTACCCCGGATGACATGGAGTGTTCAATGCGCGCCGAATTCGAATACCAAGATCATGCTCCGCCACTGGGGAGACGTCCCTACAACCCCCTTGACTACGACAACAAATACGACGCGTTCAACTACGCCGATGACTACTGGGACGACTCTAATTCAACTCTCAAATCGCCCAGCCCACACATCGCCCTCCGTCAACCACAATACGCTGACCCTCCCGTATACTCCTCGAAATTCTATGAAGAAAGAACCAAGTGGTTCACGGAGGGCTGTCGCGATGGCATGGACTCGCAGAAGCACACCGCGGATACACATACAGATCGACAAGAAAATTTGAAGCACGGTCACTGGAGACAACCGGTACAAGAATATAAGTCGCAACAGCAGCGAGAGCTGCCGCAGAAAGCATCGGACGATCTCTTGGTGCAGTATCTACAACCTGTCGAGTAGGATAGCACAGCGACTCGGTTTGACCAGATTGACAGGTATGTGCCCTTATCGCATCGTGCGAGGCTTTTGTACGGTCAGATCATCTTCCATTATGTGTTTCGCAACATCTGTTGTATTTCGCTTTCATCCAGCATTCCACTGTATATCGTCTTGTTTTCGTTTTTACCCAAGATTCGCATCGATCGCATTTTCCATGGACGCCCCACCATTCGAGCATCTACTACCTTACATCTAGCATTTTGTACTTTAGATAACAATAGCATACACTTCTGTTTCTTTTCACATGAGAGACAAGCCCAACACCGACGCCACAGTGGCTCAAGCTCCGTCGTCCTTTTACTGAATAAGTCTAGCAATCTCCTCAGGTACGGTCGGCCTCTTCTTCCACTCTGCCTCCCAACCAGGCGCAGCGCCGATTTCCGTACCAACACTCGGCAACCCGAAAACAGCGGTGACGAACCACACGTCCTTCCCATCGGCCTGGTGTTCATCAACAAGCGTAGGCAGGACCGCACGGGGCACCATTAGATTGGTATTTGCGTCCGTACGAATGGCCCTTCCCTTCCTGCTGGTCCTTCCTCCGATCTCAGCGATGCCGGACACGCCAGCCTTCGACGCAGCCCTCGCTTCGACGCCATTCTCGAACGTACCAAACGCCTCACCGGTAGACGGCTCTAGCGCACGGTCATTCTTCTGCTGTTGTCCGTAGATCGCGAACCCTCCCTCGGCTGAGAGCAATTCGCGCCTGGTCTTGACACGGTGAATACGCAGGTGCCACAGCGGTGCAGCGTCAGTGGGAGGCACAAGCCAAGTCTCCACCTCGACATCCTTCCATGGGTACCACATCGACCGCAGCCACTTCCCGTTCTGCCCTTCAAACCGCGCCTCCCTTGTCTCACGACGGCATTTCCATGTCTCTCCACCGTCATCGCTCAGTGCAAGCGTGTTGTCCGCGCCGACCTCTTCAAGAGTGAGGTTCCCGACAGCGACGCTGTACCCGAAGGCACTGGAATACGCGAACTTGCCGTACTTGGCTGCGCTGTTCTTGACTGGGTACGAGCATTGTTGCCCGGATGAGAGGATGTAGGTGTGACCACCGAGGTTGGTAGCGATGTGCAAGGGTTTATAGAGCACTTTTGTCGTGTTCAGAAGGGTCGAAGGGTAAGGTTCTTCAGGACTCGCCCAGAACGGATGTGACTCTGGGAGAGAAAGCGCGATGAAGGATTTGCAGCACCAGTACGGACTTCCGGGTGAGTTGTAGTTCTGCGCATCGATCAGGAACACGTTCAAACGAAATAAGACGAAAAGTATCACCTCTGTCATACTTTGGTTAGGATAGCAGTACCCAATGGTCAGAGTCCCATCTGAGTTGTAGGCACCTGCCTGCTTCGCCCACCAGCGAATATTCCGCAATTGCAATCCTTTGACGACGCCCCATGTCAAGGGAGCAGGAAGCTCGACGTCTGCAAACGCAACAGCACCCCAAAACGACGACATAGCGAACCTATATGTCAAACTACGACCGAAGGGAACAGCGCGACCTTTGTTACAGGAATGTCACACATCTTGCTCGTCAATATACAATAAGTGATGCTCACCTTCTGAGTCGAAATAGTGAACAAAATCCAGGGCAAATTGCTTGGCACGGTTCCTGTACTCTTCGCAACGATCTGGGTCCTCGAATTGCGCTAGCTTAGAGTAGACAAGCTGTGCGAACTGAATCGCGAACGATGAAGAATAGTAATCCAACTGGACAACGCCTTCTGGACCATCCCTGGACCATCCATCACCGATATAGAACGTATCAAGATGATCCATATCTGCCTTCATCCGCTTGCCATCGTATTTAGGGGATCCAACTTTCGCCAAACCCAAGTTCGAAAAGACCTTCATGAGCATTAGCTTGGACATATTTCTCCCGTATAGGAGACACGTACTCTGAACCAGAGCCAATTCGTATTTGGCATCTCCTTGTCGTTCATTCCGCCCAACCACGACTCAAGATGGGCTCGTCCATTATCTGACAAAGCATCCCATATTTTCTCCTTCGCCACAGCTAATGAGAAGCCAATGGCAGAACATTCTACCATCCTTTGGTCCTTGTTCCGCATGTCTCCCCAGAACTCGGGGTGATCGGGGTTGGTACCATTGTCAAACCCTCTCACCCATCTTTCCGTGCCTTCATACACACCACCTCCGGCGAGAAAAGAGGCAAGACCCCAAATCGGACGGGAGAAACCTTCCAGGTGAGCAGCAGTCTCGTCGAAATGGGTTCCGGTGAAACCGAGGTGGATACGTGAGCCTCCCGGAGACGTATGAGGGGCAAGGGGGTCTAGAAGATCGACCAGGAACTTGCCCAAGTCGGCCTTGGTTTCAATTGGGTTGGAGGCGAAGGGGGTTGTGTATGCGAAGTCTGACATCGTGAGGGGAAATGGGGGAATGTAAGGAGTATGATCGGTGTCGATAAGAGCCTCTCTTATAGGTCTGGCGGTCCATATTTGTGCTTCATCTGCTTGGGTTGTTGTTCAGGTGGATGGGTACCTCTGATCCTTCCGGACCGCTGTGCAAAGCGTCCGAGACTTCTCCGTCATAAGAATAAACAGCGACATCGTGCGGCACAGGTTCCGCTGACAAAAACATAGCAACTTCTTCTTGCCGAGTAAAAACTTGTGGCGAAACGTCGAAGATGAGCATATATGCAAGTATCAGGGTTAACTTCTGAGCATTGGCAACGAGTCCTGATCAGGAGACGCTCGGAATGAGTGATGGCCATTTGTGACGTCACATATCACGTTCGCGTTACGCGGCGCGTTTTGTGACTTTTGTTTCCGCCAACTCACGCGTCTCAGTCCTTTGCAGTCCTTCATTCCCCACCACAGACAACCACAGACAATACTCATATCAGTCCCCTCATAACCTGAAGAAGCAGCAGAGTAGTTGCTATGTCTGATCAAGTCCTCACAAGCACTGCAAACTGTGCAGGATACACATGCCTAGCATTCGCACGAGATGGGTCGTAAGTTGTTCACATGTAGCGGGACTCCGTCTCATGCTGAACGCGTATTATGCCCTGTTATGTAGCCGAATATACACTGGGGGCTCTGACTCTCTTGTGCGTATATGGAAGACAGACTTGGGAACAGACGAAGAACCAGACCTGTCTGTGGATGCAGCTGAAGGAATCACAACATTGGCCGTTGGCGTGCGTAGTGACTCGCCTATCAACCTGCTTTTGACCCGAATTATTGTGATACAGAAAGATATATGGCTGTCTGGAAGTGCAGATAACCTTGTCAGACAATATGCGAAAGGAGAAACCCAAGATCCCATTACAATTACCAGCGCGAAGGCAGTACCGATCCGTTGCGTCGCTGTTGACCCCAAGAGCCAGAGAGTAGCTGTCACATCTGAGTGCGTAGTGTCCCTCGTCTTATTTTACGCAAAGCCAACATAGAACCAGTGAAATGGAGGTGAAGGTCATTAGCCTTGAAGACACGACAGACATGAAGGTGCTGAGTGGGCACAGGAAGGCTGTTCGGAGGGTTACCTGGCATCCTTCTGGGTCCCTCATGGTATGTCTCTTTCAATCAAACTGTTCATGGTACTGACTCGCTACTCAGACTACCTGTGGGGCGGATGGCAGGATTATCGTGTGGAACATGTCTGGAGATGAGCCGAAAGAAGAGAAAGTCATTGAAGGAGTAATACCAGAAGTGTCAGATCCTGAGTATGTCTTCTCACCAGCTCAACTCCATGTGATCAGCTAATACCTCTTCAGATCTCCCGAATTCAGCCATGATTGCTCGGCGATCTGGCATACTTCGGGTCTGCACTTCTTTGTTGCGACGAAAGGACATGGTATGTGCACCGAGGATGGCTGAGCAACGCTTGCTAAACTATTGCCTGTAGAAATTGTTACAATTTCGCGCAACACATGGACGAAAGCTTCAACATATTCAGACGATGCAGCAACAGGAGCGATTACCTCGTTAGCGATGTCACGAAATGGCTTGTACCTCGCTTCCGCCACGAAGGGGGGAATCTTCATTTGGTCGACACAGAATCGACGAATGCTGTTCCGGTTCAATGGCGCGTTGAACGCGATGGTTACACAGCTAGCATTTTCGCCTTCTCAGAATATGCTGGCTTGGACTGACGTTGATGGCGTTCTCACTCGTTGGCCAAACCCTATCCCTGCAACAGCACCGGATCCCGTTACTATTACGAATGCCTCCGCTTCAGCTACCGTTCCCGTCAAGCGTGCTGCTACGCCGACGCTATTCGACAAAGATGAGGATGCAAAAATCAATGCAGACGTTGATCTTGACGACGATATGGGTATTGACTTGGACAATGACGACTGGATTCTGGATGATTTGGGAGACGGCATGATTGACGACGAGAAGAAATGGTCAGGAAAGGACGGTATCCGGGAAATGGGTATGAATCCTACGGCAACCTCGCCTTCCAGTTCTCACTTATGACCTGCTACAGTTAGTGTGACCAAGGCTCAGCCTGCCTTCCAACCAGGGTCAACGCCAATGGAGAACAAGAAACGGTATCTGGCGTACAATATGGTTGGAGTCATCGAGGTCACGGATCAAGACACTCACCACATCGTGAACGTCGAGTTTCACGACCGCTCAGCTCGGAAAAGCTATCACTTCACAGACCACTTCAAATACGACCTCGCATCTCTAGGCGAGAGGGGAGCTTTATACGCCTGTCAGCCAGAGAACGACCATCCTGCGCATGTCATGTACAAGCCATATGGACTTTGGGCTAGTCAGGGCGAGTGGACATATGAGCTGCCAAAGGGAACAAAGGTCCTGGGTATCGCAGCGGGTGGGCCGCCACCGACGAAGTCCCTGCGAATGCAATCCGACGCCGACATCCAGGGTAACGGTAACGCTGTCATCGCGACGAGCGATGGTGAACTAATATTTTTGACTGGTGGTGGCGTGGAACGTTGTTGTCTGAGTCTTCAAGGGGACTACGTCTCAATGGTGGCTGGTCCGGAATGGGTGTTCATCGTGCACCGAGATGGGTCTACGACGATGGATGGTGAGCTGGTTGCTGCTCTACAACGTGTTGCAATCTTCGACGTGTTTTTTGTGCAGGTTCTCAGAACTTGACTGGACGACTCATCAAGTTTGACGACTACTGTCTCCTGCAAAAGGACACTCTTCCGATAGCGAAAGGACAGACTCTCAAATGGATAGGCATCTCAGAGGAAGGCGTAAGCCACATGTGCTTTTATTACGCCATTCCTAAACTCACTTTTCCTTACCTGCAGGCCCCAGTGATATACGACTCCTCGGGCGTCCTGAATGCCCTCCCTCGGTTCAGATTACCTTTTGCCGCAACCTGGACAAGAGTGCTCAATACGAACGCACTCGCGCGTCGGGAAGGTAAACAAGAATCCTACTGGCCTGTTGGTGTTTCCGGGGAGACTTTTATGTGTTTGATTCTGAAGGTTCGTGCGTACACTTATGCACGATCCCAATAAACTGACAACCGAATTCCCGCCATATAGGGCAGACAAGAACACCCTGAATTCCCCAGACCGTTGATCCAGGAGCTCCCGTTACAGCTTCCTTTCAAACGGACAGAAACGAAAGACGGGCAGTTAGAAGAACAGTACGTTCCACACATCTACATCTGGCTCCGGTCATTAAAGGAAAATTCTTTCGTTTACAGCCTCGCCCGCGAGACTATGCTCCTCGACATCATCCGCGACGGCCTCGGAGATGAACTTGGCACAGACGAGATCGCCCGTCGTGAACTCGCTCTGGACAAAGAGATCATCCAACTCATCCAGTCAGCCTGCAAAGCCGACAAACTCGCCCGAGCGATCGACCTCGTGAAGCTCTTGCATCACACCGCATCCTTCGAAATGGCCATCAAGGTCGCGCAGTTCTATCACCTGCTCGGTCTGAGGGAGAAGATTGAGGCTTTGAGGGACGACAGAGAGGATGGGGATGATAGGTTAGAGAAGGCGAGGGAGAAGAGAAGGGACAGGGAGAGAGACTTCGTTCCGGTCGCCCCACCGAGACAGCTGGCGTTCACGGAGTCGTCTTCTTCTTCCATGCCAAAACCGTTCTCAGATTTCCGCCCGCCACCGATGATCCACAGACCGGGTCTTGAACGCGCAGGACCGTCTGGAACGAACGCAAGCACCATACCCACTGCCGCGAAGAGCACGCAACAGTCAATCGCGACTTCGGAGTCAACGTCGTCTTGGGATTTAGATGATTCGCAGTTCCAGGATGAGGAGTATGTTGCGAACCCGACGCCGGATGGGAAGAGGAAGAGGAGCGAGGAGAGGGAAGTGACCATCAATACAGGTGCTGCTGAGTCAAAACGGAGAGCCGTTGGGTCAGAGGCTGCTCCTCAAGCACGTACGTTCCCATCTTACTCCCTTGATCTTGATAAAGAGTGTTAACCACGTTGATGATTTGCTGCATAGGAGCGAACCCTTTCGCGCGCAAACCTGGCGCAGATACTAATGCTCGTCCTAATCCATTCTCATCTCGTCCCGCCGACACCCTAATGAACCAAAAGTCCCTCCACAAAAGCGAGAGCTTCTTCACGAAGGTGGACGCTGCCGAGGCTGACAAGTCCAAACGTACGTCTTTTCCCTGCCTTGATAGTTTTTCCCAATCTTTGGTGTCTTACCACGTGATGGTTTAGGTCCACTGAAAGGCAAAGCGAAAGAGAAAAAAGAATCCGGCGGACGTCAAACCACCCTCTTCGGACTCCCTCCCCCAGCACCTCCCTCCATCTCCACTACCTCTTCATCAGACAAGAAAACACCCGGGCCTGGTCGTCCAAAAAAGAAGCAACCGACACCCGCTCCCTCTGTCGCGGAAGAAACGCAACAATCAACGGTCATCGACTCACAGGCAACGGAGATCATTGACACTGGGGACTCGCAAGCTACGGAGATGGACGTGAATATGGGTGACGAGACACAACGGACGGAAGTAGTCGACGGTAACGAGGATGAACCAATCGAGTGGCCGGAGTCGCCTGCGGCGGGGGAGAGTGGGTTGCCCGAGGTTGAGGTTGGCGCATGAGTTTATGCTCGATGCAGCTCATGGGTCGTATATTGCTGGTTCTCTGTGTATTATTTCCTGTAATTGAATATCGTGGCTGTGCGCACGCAGACTCGTCAGAACGCGATGCGATAGAATCCGACCACGGTATCCGTGAATTACATTGACGAGTAAGGATGACATGACTAGTGTAATATGGAGACAGAAGAGAGGGATACAGGTGTAATGCTACATACCACAGCACACATGCTGCGAAACGGACGAAATGATGGAATGATATGGAAATGCTGGGGAATAACAATGTGCTGCTACAGATACGATGTGCGGGCGGTCCTCCTAGGCAGTGGGCGGCGGCCATCTACGCGTGATGCGATGCGAAGAGAGGAAAATGCGAGGATGGCAGACGATGCAATGAGGGTCCGAATGCTGATGCAAGAAAAACGACGCGAAGAAACCAAACAAAGGCGCAGATCCGCACGATATAGCGAGCGAATTCAGCGGGGAGACACTCGGCGTGACCTTTTCATTCCTCCCTTACCACTCCGCTGTCCAACGCGCTCTTCAACCATATATGCTCCCTCACCTCCGCAATCGTTGCTCGCCTCTTCGGATCCTTGTCCAGGCACCTCTGCATGAGTTCCACCGAAGAGCGGCTCAGTTTTCCGGACATGCTCTCTTTTATGACAATGTGTGCGTCAATGGCGTCTTTTTCTGTGGGGAACGGCGAGTTCCCCGTGAGCAGGTAGGAGAGAAGGACGCCGAGAGTCCAGATTTCTGCAGGAGGAGCGAGGTAGGGTTTCTTCTGAAGAATTTCAGAGGCGGCATAGGCTGTGGTACCGAAGAAGAGAGTGTAATATGGTCGTGGTTCAGATGGGTCTGCGACAACGGCGCTGCCGAAGTCAATAAGTTTAACCTGTCGTAAGACATTAGACAAGGGGAATGGGAAGAACGAACATTGAAACATACGTTCAAGTCTTTATCAACCACTAAGTTCTCGTCTTTGATATCACAATGTGTGATGCCCTGAGAATCAAGATAGTACACGGCTTCGACGACCTGCGCAAAGATGTAACGTGCTTGACCCTCAGACAAACGTTTGTGCTTGCTCTGTTCTATGCATTCGAACAGGTCGTATGATGGTCGACGAGAGAAATTTGGCCGAGGTTCCGGACGTAGCAGCGTTTCTTCCGATCTACCCTGCTCGCATCTAGGCCCAGAGAGCAGAGAGGATGTTGACAACGGAGAAGGTGTACCAGAACCAGGGCAAGCAACAACATCCGGTGACGAGGATGATGAAGCGTGATCTGTATATTCAACATGAAGCTGAGGTGGAGTTTCTAGGAGAGAGCTCTCCGACTCTCCTGAAGGAGACGGTGTAAGCGAAGGTGTCGCCGTCTGCGGGGAAGGAGCTGCAAGGGTCCCGGGTGCAGTCATCTGCTTTCCCCTTTTCGACTTTCGCGACAGCCAGGGTGTCCCATGCAGCTCTTGCACCTGTATGTTGACCCGTGAGATAGAATAGAAGTCGTGTATGCGTATGAAACGTACGAGGTAGAAGTATAGATCGTCTTCAAACAGATCCAAGCATTTGACGACATGTCTGTGGTTCAGTAAGCTCATTACGAGTACCTCTGTGGGGACACGGCCCAGAATCTCATCTTGCCACCAGCAATGGTCGGGGACTTTGTCCTTGATGATGAACTTGACAGCGACTTCGTGCCCGCGTTCAAGATGACGGGCAGTCATGACGAAACCATAGCCACCAGCACCAAGTTCGTCCTCGAGAAGGTAGGTATGGACAAAGAAGGAGTTGAGCAGGTGGTGTTCGGGGAAGCGGGGCGAGTAAGTGCGGCCTTTCTGGATGAAGATGTTCTCGGACTGGGAAGCGCGGAACATGGAAGGGCGTGCAAGAGGCTGCTCGAAAAGCAAGGAGTCCCATAAGACGAACACATATCGGACAGGCTATCGACAGTTAGTGCCGGAAGTGGTGGAAGGTCGAGAGGCGTTGGCGAGTCGTTGGAAGGAGAGCTAGAGGCGGAATATCGGTCCAAGCCATTTGAAGGCGATTGGGAGCTCATGCTCTCTCCGAATGACGCTGCAAAGGGATCAAACTCGAGAGATGCATTCGCGAGATCAAGTGCGTTTGGGGGTGGCGACGAGTATGGAAAGAAGCTGTCCATCGTATGGGGGGCTGGCTTGTCTGCTGCAGCAGGGGTGAGAAGGGAGGAGAAGGATGAATGCTCCTGGTCGTGCTTGGCCTGGTTCGGGACAAACGCGTTGCGCGAGTGGTGTGAGTCTGGGGGAGAGTAGGACTGGAAGGGCGGAGAGCTAAACGCGTAGTTCTGCTGTTGATAGACTGCGTACGGCTGATGGGAGTGTTCGGTGAGCGGTGTCTGGATGTCGTCGCCGTCATCGGAGGCGTCGTCGCCGGAGTCTGTTGGAGGAGAGAGGTAGCCAAAGGGAGGGGAGTTTGCGTGAGGATGCATCGCGGGTCAGTGGTTGAGCCAGGGCCAGAGAGTGGGGGCGATGGAGAGGGAGGACGGGGGATGTTGGAGACGACCTTGAGGTATATATACCGCGACGTGAACCTGGCCAGAAGAGGAAGGGAGAACACGTGGAACAGCGAGCAAAGGTGCCACAGCCTGCCCGGCCTCTTTGTTGGCATTGGCAGTGGCATTGGCAATATTATGGCATTGGCAAAGCTGGCTTGACTCGCCTTGTCCCTGCGATGCCATCCATTGTCGCTGTCCTGTCGTGTCAGAATACTCACAGCACATTGCCACAGACGACTCCTGTTGACTAACTTGAAGCAGTGCTTCATCCAAGTCCCAAACAAGATCCTCTTCGGTAAACCCCGTTATGGGCGCTACACAACTCACCCTCCTCCATGGCATATCCAAGGACGTGGCTTTCCCTCTCTTCATCCTGCAGACTCTTTGCCAGAACATCATCGCGACTACAATGCAGGAAATACGCGTCCGATAGCCAGTTTTACAGCCTGCCACCACTTGACGAATGGCGAACCACATTCTCCCCACACACCGTTGCTGAACGCGACAGGGTCTCCATTCGGAATCCAGAGTCCGCACTCACACTCGCAAACTCATACCTCAGTGACAAGAGCATAGCAGCAGGAGACGAAAAGGTCATCATTGAGGCATTTCCTGGTCCGTCTGCGCTCTCTGTGCCACCATTCCCTCAGCTCGTTCATTTCCGTCTACCTCTCTAGGCCCAGGCCAGCTCTCGCGCGCACTCCTCCAATTGCCCTCTTCCAAGGTCAAGAAGCTCGTTATTCTGGAAGACCACGAGCCGTACCTTCGATATCTACGTGTGCGACCGACCTTGTATTCCGCCGTCCTCTGTCCGCTCACAATTCCCCTCTCATAAGCCCCTCGCAGATGCAGATCCACGCGTTACCGTAATTCCACTTTCAGGTTTCGATTGGTCCACATATTCCGTGTTGGAAGAGCGCGGCATACTCGATGAAATACAGACACATACATGGGATGGCGGAGGTGCGCTGCTTGGCAACGTCATACCGTCCCTTTAACTGACCGTTGTCAATCATCTAGTTCACCCCCAGCTGCATTTTGTATGTCACATACCTCATACAATTAAAGGCGAACAATTGGTTGCACAGCTATTTAGATGCATACCAACTAAATCTTGGCTGTTCAAATATGGACGCGTTCCTATGAGCCTTATCCTAGGACAGTGGATGTGGGAAGTGGGTGCACTCATCTACCCCCTCACGATTGAAACCTGATATCTCCCTAAATTTTCAGAGAGTAACAGCACCAGTTGGACTGAATAGCCGATGCAAAGTCGGCGTCATTGCAGAAGCTTCCGCTCTCCTTCAAAATTCCGTCCGACCGAGCGCGCTCCTCCCCTATGACCTGCATTTCCATCCCACTGCCTCCAAGGGCGCACATAAATCTAAGCGGCCAGAATCCAGAAGATCAGGTCAACCGCTTGTCTCAGTCAATATCGTTCCGCTGCAAGAACAGGTTTGTCGTCATCCTGGCCTTGGGGAAGCTTTTGGCTGACCATTGTGCAAGGTTATAAGACCGGATAATCTCGAGACGTGGGACTACGTGTTACGACGACTGTTCGTGTTGAAGAATACCGCACTTGAGCGTGCAATCGGGTGCGTACACTTTCCAGAAGCACGCTCCTTCATTAATCGTTCTCCATTGCCGCATAGGTCACTAGCTGTAGGTGCAACTTCTCTCCTCGAAAAGCTTACCAGCGAAGACCTCCCTCCGCATGAACGGCTCGATACCAGCCGTCGCATCAAGGACCTCACTGTTGCAGAGTGGGCACTCATCATTAGGGCGTTTGAGGATTGGCCGTTCGCCCCCACTATTGATGTACGTTCTACGGTTTATCCACATGCGTCGATGAGTTGATGGATCTGTGTTTAGGATATGGCGATCTCAGGTTCATTCTTGCGTGACGAGAAGCGCAAACGGTGAGGTTGGAGCCCATCGTCGATGTGCTGTGTTTGGTACCTAGCCAGGGTTATAATCTCAGCATATGTCTTATACATAATCATACTCGCTATCCTAGTCCAGTGACCGCGGAGCAGCTAGAGGATCGTTCGAAACCTACGCTCGCTTGTTATACGTGCGGAGTGGACCATCCAGCATCTCGGTCGGGTCTACTTCTTCCACAATTTTCCAACCGTTGATCTCTGCAACCTTCCAGCCCTTTATCGGGAGAGAATACCCTTCGCATTCGCCATGGCAGTGCAAGGTCATGTTCCTCAATTGGGGCAGAGTCTCTGCGAACCGTTGTGCCAAATCGCGGGTGTGTCTTGTCTCAAGGAATCGTGTACCAGTGTAGTCGCTGATGGAAAAGTTGAGGTGTTCGAGGGATGGAAGTCTGGATAGGCAATTAACGATCGCATCCTATGGGTTCAGGGTAAGCCCTCTGTTCAAAAAGAAAAAACCACGCAATGCAAGAAACTCACCATCACATCATCTCCTAGCATGTCCTTCTCTAGCCCGAACGACCAGACGAAAGTGATATCCAGCCTTTTGAGCGTGATATTGTCGAACATCTGCTCATCCCCGACGTCGAATATCCTCCTTACTTCCAGGTCAGTAAACCGGTCCATCAACACAAGAAGCTTCAGGTGGTCAACCTGAGATTCCGTCAAGACTTCTTGGAGCTGGTTGATCCTATCTGGTGTTAACACCTCCGCGTCCCAAGCGTTTACTTTGCACATCAAGCCGAGGGTGAAAGCACCGCGGATGCAACACCGAAACGTCTCCAGCACCTCCCAGCCCCAACCTTCCCCGCGGTCATCTATCCCGTTCATGTTCATAAGCCGATCTCTTTCGTCTCTTGGCAGCGTGCTGTCGTCTGGCTGGTCGCGACAGTTCCAAGTTAAATGCTTAAGGTTGGGGAGAGTATGCATGATGGACTCGGCGAGGAAGTCGCATGTGCCGCCGGTAAGGTTCAGCGTGTGCACGTTATGGAAGACCTGGTTGCCGGGAAAATCATCGTCGGGCAACATGAACCAGGAGTTGGAGTCGTTGATGCTGAGAGTGGTCAGCGTGTGGATGTAGGGGTACAGTAAATTGCTGATGTTGTTGAGCAGCGCAGCCCGTTTACGATACCAGTCCCACGTAAGGCTCACAACAGCAAGTGGCGCGCTGTATAGCTGGTTGACCAGGCCTTCTCCCAGAGCACCCATTTCGTCCACTTGAAGCTCAGTGAGCCTGGAGAGCTCCATCATGTTGTCTGTGAAAGGGCAGTCCGGCATGTCGAGCATGTCTGGATCGGCGTCGAGCAGGTGGGGCGGCGTCGGGTCCATGAAGATCTCCAGAGTGGCGAAGTGCAGACGTTCGACGTTTCGCGTCAATTCGAGCAGGTGCGAGAATCTGTCCCTCGCGTATGTGTCCAGGTTGAAGACCTCCGGCCAGCCTTTGATGATGTTGATCCCGTCCTTAGGAGAGATCGGGATATACATCCATCGGATAAGGTCTGCTCTTCGTTGAGACTCGTGAGGGTCGGAGAGCAGGATGAAGTCGGAGAACGAGTAGATGGATTCCCAGGTGGGGAGGATTATCTCGCCTTGGAGGAGGAGAGGGATGCCTTTGAAGTACAGGGTACGGCAGGTCTGCATGAGTCGGCTGAGGGTTCCTCGAAAAAGACGTGAGCCTGGTTCGTAGGAGATAGTGTAAGGAAGAAGCTCCATCAGAATATCCCAGGGGAGACGAAGGCTTTTGTGCCGAGCTGGATCGAGTTCCATTGGCCGAGAGAACGTGGATATCTTGCACGACATTACTGCAACGATAGTGGTAAGGTCGGTGCTAGTTGACCAGTACCCAGTCGTGCAGTTTTGACTGTCAGTATGTGGTTGTCTGAGGAAGGAGAAGGTGTTTGTTGGTCCAATCGATATCGTCCTCCAGGTCTTGTATCACTGGTTCGGTCTTAAATAACCTTCCGGACATCTCGACATTAATCTTTGACCAGTTCATGTCTCGATGGTCTAACCACTGGAACTCATGGTATCATGCCGACGCGGCGGCGGCATTGGTACATGGCAGGACTGTCACCTTCACAACACAAGTTCGTCTCCAAGAATCCACCTGGCAATGTCGCTGGCGCCGAGTGGTAACAATAGTATGAGAATTAGGCTCTGCGTGGATACCTAGTGACAGGTAGTTTCTGCGATACGAGTTTGAGCGTCGCACAATAAGCGTGCTAAGCGGAATATCCTACCTTATTGTGCAGGTCGTGGGATGAAGGGGCTTACTGATGCGGGCCTCGATGTCCTCAAGCGGATGTCATTGGGTCACCGGTGACTCGGAGGCGTTCGTGATTGCGCCACGCGAGTTCTTGTTCCGAGAGGAAGAGAAAGAGAGAGAGAGAGGTTTATTCCGGTTCAGGTCCCTAACAAGAGCAGTCCACACAAACAATATACAAACGCTACTCGTCATCGTAATCCATTGTGTTGATCCCCACGCATCACTGTAGGAACGGCCGAAAGGGGGTCGCTCGATATTTGGCGGGAAAAATCGCGACAGTGAAACCACTTGGAAACGTGCAGCGGTAACGGCTACGTTTTTCATATCTGACACCAGTGCTGTAGAATTTGTATCTATCACACCGATATCGATCTCGGTGAGGATCGACATAGAGGAGATGACGTCGTAAAGGGATGACTCCCTTCGAGCAGTCTTTCGAGGTTGGAGAACGAGGTTAGGCAGAGACGCGAGCACCCCGGAAAGCCTTGCTGGTGTCACAATATCGCCTGCGCCAATTGTGATATACGCCCGAGCACCACCAAAAAAGTGGGGTGGCCATATTTCTCGATTGCCAATACGCTCTAATGAGAATGATTCGGACAGTGGATTAGGGGGATTCGAAAGGCTCACAACTTGAAGGACCTCCGAGTCGTGATAGCTGCCACCCGTTGATGACCGCTGGAGACAGCACAAACCAATACCAACGACTTTGAGGCAAGACTGGAAAGGATGGCACCTCAAATACCTTCAATGTCGTTTTTGAAGATTGCCACACGGGCATCGAGGAGTTCGGTTGAGGTTTGGCAAGGGAGTCGCTACTTGGTGGATGGTTTGCGCCTGTTTTCCAAGAGCATGGATATAATCGCCTATTTGGGACACACTCATCCCCATCACAAAAATCTCCTGGAAATTTGAGGTGTTTGTAACCGGTCAAAATCGCTTGAAACCCGTTTCCAAGCTAATGTAAGGATTAGGAAGTGAATAAGGCTTAGAGACGCTTGTACTATCATGACGCGAAGTTACAAGCAGTCTGTAAGACGGTTCTGACAGGGTTACAACCGCTAGCAATTCCGCTGAGGGACCGGGGATACCATCGCTTTGCCATCGCTAATCGCGGCGGGAAACACTCTTGGCACTTCGACAACGCTCGTCGGTGCCATCGCTTGACCCGACTCGCCTGCTCCCCACTGATCAATACACGTCTTGAGATGTTTTGGGGCAACGAGGGCATCACATTCACGCTGTGTAACTCGTAGGTATATGCGACAGGATACATTATAGTAAACCAAGAAAAAAAAACTAGAATGTTCCCCACCCTTGACACTAGACCGTCAAACTGCGACCGACCGTAAGCCCTGTCCCAGACACCTGATAGAAAAATGACAAACTACAAGGCCACAATGACTATGAGAGCGAAAGATTGAAAGAAGGTAAGAATACACATACCCGAGAAGCGCGTAAACCTCATCACAGTATTACCTTGGTCATGCCCGCTGCCTGAAGCCGTCACTAGAGTCCCATTTGATGTGTGAGCAATGATAGATGTGGACACTTGAACCTTTCCCCTTACCTTGTAGAAGACCAATTGTCGTGGAGACGTAGGGCCGGCTCCTCGTAAACAAGAGAGTGCTCACCCCAATGTCGCGGAGGGAGTGCAAGAGGGCCGAGGGGAACTCGAAGAAGCCTTCGCGGCCCTCTGACTCGAAACATAGCTTCGGTCAAAGGACCTCGAGAGCCGCCTCAAATAAACCTCAAGGTTCGGGAACGAGTGGACTGTCCAAAATAGCGATCAAATGGAGGATGGACACGAACGAGGGGGAAGGTGCTGAAGGTGAGTGTGAGAGAGACGTGACTCCGTTTGAGTGAGGGAACAGGGGACTTATTAATATATGTATTTGCAGAGTGTTGCTGTGGTGCGATTGCCCTTGGAAAATTTCAGTTCACTGATGCGACGTCCAAAGCGAGCTCTGGGCAGTTGCTCGTCGTGCTTGGCAGGAGCTGTAAATCGTTCTGCGAGGTTGTAATCGTCTGCAGGTTGTAATCGCCACACAAGCGTTGTGAGCGTCTTGAAACCATTCGGAAGATTCCGAGAGTGGTAAGCCCATGTAATCGGTGGGCGGTTTTTGTGATGCCGATCCCTGATAATCCCTGGGTCCGATTGCCAACGTCGATCGTCTTTGTCTAGAGCTCCTCTTTCCTCTTCCTATAATCAAACAGTAAACTCCCTTGTTGAACAATGGCGGCAGCTTTGTTAGACCTCACAAAATGTACAACCGTTTCGACTGGGAAGCACTATCGCTCGATCAAGCCGGACAGCCTGAGATCGTTAGCAGAGAAGACAATTCAAACTACCCTCGGTATCAATTCGTGAACAGGTAAAGGCAGCTCCTGCAACTGCAAAAGACTGGACCGACAATTTCCCAGATCTCTTTCAATTCTGCCTGTTGGTCGATGCTCCTGGCGGTCAGCGCATATAATCACTGGCATTATTCCAGCGTCCCTCAGGTTTCCCATGTAGTTTCAAGTGATATTATGGAAGATATGATGACTGATTTTATCGTGTCTCTTCACAACCTGCACGATGTCGGCGAAAATAGCGAAAATAAGAAGATCTTGCTCGTACTGATGTACAACTTGGTACGTCGATTTGCCCGTACAAGTGATGCACAAGGTAAACCTAAACGAATTTTTCTAATCAAACAATAGTGTATTATGTTGAACATGGCTCTGTATCTCATGTAGGTGTCAATCGTACCTGCACCAACTTCCTGTCGTGGCAATTAAGGTATCTATAGAAATGATACCGTGAACCGCCCTCATTTTGCTTTGATGGAAATAGATAAACAGCATTCCTATAATGGGCGTTACTGAAACCCCAGAACTCCCCATATATCGATAACCCGTGGATTGCGAACATGTGAGCCATATGCCAGCCTGAGCCTTGCTAACTGAGGAGTCATGAGTGACCGAGAGATAGGTCGCGAGTCCCTTTCATGAATATGTGTCATGGTTATTGCTGTCCCCAGGCTCTTAGTCCTGAACCCATGCCCGTGATCCAGGTCAACAATGGCACCTAAGAATAAGTTCAGAGATCTTGAAAGAACCGCAATTCGTGCGCGCCACTAGCATAGGGACTTCAAGTGTAGTTACGTGGAAGTACAGTAGATGCGCCCATCCTACTACTATGATCCTAGAAATCATCTTGACAATTACTGTAGTCAGTTGCGAAAGGTGTTGGCTTTAGCAGCTCTTTTTGCTCATCCTCTTCCGCAATAACCATATCCCGACTCTCAGAGACTCCGACTTTCCACGATGTTCCTGTCGAATCCTGACCGCATACACATATAGTCAGGAATGTCAGGTGAGGCATTCTGTCCACAAGGCGACGGGCATATTTTCTCGTGTCAAGGGTAGTGAGGTACTGCGAAGTGGCTGTAGGAGGACCGAGTTCGTCGAGCTTACTGACCTGAGACTCGGTCAGCTCTTGGAGATTTGTGTTATGATCGTCCAGTAGAAGCCTGAGGGGGGATATGCGCTTATATGCAATACGAAGAATAAGTGTGGTGACGGAGCGGGTTTGGGAAAGACACTGAACGATGTGCTCCTACAATTCACGATGAGTAAAGATATATGATTTGGTGGTACATATACGCACTAACAACCTCTCAACATCCACTTGATCTTCGGGTCTAGAGGTCCATGCAAAAGTTATAATCATTCCTGTCGTATCCTGCCACCCATAGGGAAAGATGTCTGCCATCCCTGCCAGATCCTCAAAAGCTGCTGGCTTGATAGTCAGCCTCAAAAAAGTCGGCCTGATATCCCGCAAAACGGCTTGGAACTGAGAGACTCTCTGGGGCTGTAGCACGGAAGCAACCCAGTAACGCACTTTACACCTCATTGCAAGGGTGTAAGCACGTCGAGTTGTGCAAGACAGTTGGTCTAGTCCTTTCCAGGGAACCCACGGTGCAGGTAGCATCATGGCCACGATTCCTCCGCTATTGACGCGCCGCGCATTGCCCTCTGCAGGACCGATGTCCGACGGGTCTGGATCTCGAAGCCAAACAAGCGTCTTGACGTTGGGGTATGTGAAAACGAGGATGTCTTGGCTGAGTCCAACGTAGTAACTCTCGATTTGCAGGGTATGTACATGTGGAAACCGGATGTTCACATTTGGCACAAGTATACCGGGATTTAAAATGGAGAGGGATGTGAGGGTTTGAGTGAAGGGTCGTATTGTCGAGGGGGTGAAGCGATTTCTTGCGTCGAAGTTATCAGCTTCGTCGGGTGGAGGGTAGGTCCATGCGAGGTGCGCTTTAGATATTGGCGAATCCTCTAGCCTAGAGACGAATGCGGTACATTTTTTCCCCATGGATCCAATGAAAATGTCAACGAGACGTGGCCACGATGGCGTGAAATCGTCATCGAGGGCAACGAGAAGTGGCTCGAGGTCGAGGAAGACCAGATTCTGGATGTTGCGCAGTGACTTCAACATGTCGGATATCCTCTCTGCGGTGGCGCGAGGCAATTCTAAACGAAGTTCAAAGATGGCAAGTCTCCGAACATTGTCTGATCGTCGTTGAGGGATTTTGGCATTGAGGATGAAATCGCAGAAGGAAAGGATGGTCCTAGAATTTAAAGGAATGAGGCCCTTGAGAATCAACAGTACACCTGCGTCGTATAGAGTTTGGCAGGTCCGCATGAATCGCGACAGGGTTTCCCGACGTAGGGAGTTAAGATTGCTGGTGAGTGTGAAAGGGAGGATGTATAGCAGGATGTCCCAACTCAGAGAGGGACCATGCGCCAGTCCCAATTCATCCGATTGCGGCGATATCGTGTTCGGAGTCTGCGGGGCGTTGTTTATTCTGCCAGCGAAGAGTAACATAGATAAATAAGCAGTGTAACCGTGACAGATATGAAAGGCACAAGAGTCTCATACTTGGAATCTAGCACGGTAGACATACTGGCAATTCTCGGATGGGACATCAGGAAAAACCTCTTTTGGTAAAGTTGCATAATTATGAATAATCCAACAGAATATCTTCAAATTTTGTAGAATTAGCAAGATTACACTGGACTTTCATAATTTAGCAAAATAATGTGTGTCCCTTTAATCTTACCAGAATAAGACTGTATTATCAAGCTTTTATGCCTGTTTATATGACTTTACTAGGACTTTAGGCCCTATTATGCAGCTTCATCTTTGAGTATATCACACAAATAGTAAGGTAAAGAGATAAAATAGATATGTATTGAGACTAAGGATGTGGTACAGGAATATGACTAGGTCTACATTCTACAGGTCTACAATTCAGAGAGTAGAGTAAGAGATGAGAGAGAGAAGGGAAAGGGAAGAGACAATAGTTAAGTAAGGATGAGGGGAGGTGGGAGATGTGGAGAAGAGGGGGGAGCAGAGAAGGCAGAGGCAGAGGCAGAGGAGGCAGAGGCAGAGGCAGTGAGGTGGCAGAGATGGGGACAAAGCAATGGAATCTGTAAGCTGGAAGTTTGAGTGCTAAGGCTCAATGATGAGTGGAGAAGCACTCACCTGCGGCCCCATGACTGCCAGCTCATCATTCCCCCTCCCCCTCCCACCTCATCCCCCTCCCCTACCAGTACCACCAGTTCACCACCCTGCAGCTTTGAAATCAGATAGGAGGACAGCAGGGGGGTGTCAGGACATAGGCTGTGCTCACCATTGCTTGGATATGCCAGCACATCCTCAACAACCTCCAGCAGTGTCCCAGCCTGAGGTTGAGCTCCAGTGGTCCATAATGGTGTTGAGAGGGAAGAGAAGGTGCTTCAAGCATGAGATTGGGGGGGCATGTCAAAAGAATGGAGAGAATGCTGAAGATGATGGTGGTTGGGGAAGAAAAGAGACTCTGAGAAATTCCCTGGGGATGTGCGCGCTGGCGGGCGCTTATCGGCGCTTATTCAGCGCGCTCTGGACTTGTAGATTATCATGAATCCAGATTGAAGCTCCAAAAGGGAACAGAAGGTTTTTCAACAAGAAAACTGTTCATCTCAGTACTTTAGGCATGGAATACTATGTGCTAGATAGATGTTCCAAGTTCTATATAGATCCATTCTCTGACAGACATGCTTACCACACAATACACTGAGATTATTAAACATTCTTCTAAAAGCTTATAATGTGTGTGCACTTCACATAAAACTTCATGAGTGGGTAGGGTAATGTGGCCATTAGAGCGTATTGGCAACCCAGAATTTTGGCCGGCTCCAATAAATCCTGGCCCCACTGCACCCAATCTGAGTAAGAGATCGACCGCACCACCGGCCACTCGACCAATCACGACACAGGATCTGGCCTGTGGTGCTGGATCCCAGCTCCTCTCGGATATGCCCGAGCACCACCAAAAAAGTGGGGCGGCCATATTTCTCGGTTGCCAATACGCTCTATTTTACATACTTTTATTAAACACAGTCCCATATTATATAGCATGCTGTAATTTATACAAGATTACACAAATGTTTTCTAATTATACAAAATTAGTAAAAGAGGTTTTTCCTGATGGAGTAGCTGGCCTCCGAGTCGCCACTGGCGGGGTACTGATGCTACGTGGGCAATCACATGTCAGACTAGTCAGTCGTCGTGCTGCTGATATGTTCTCGAGAGTAAACGATGTCTTACATATGGGTGAAGCGGGAATGAAGTTGTGGTTGAGGTTCAAGCTTTCAAGATCAATGTCGAGGTCAAAGCTCTGAACTTCTGTGACGCCAGTGTGCTTTGTGCCCAACGGCGTTAGCGCCAAGTTCACAAGCAGATCGTATATGATACTAATAACAGTGAGGTTCGGAGACTGAATTCCAAGCTATTGCGATATTGTTGTACCAGCGCAAGTCATCCATTCGCATTCTCATACCATGGCCGAAATTCATCCAACTAAAGGGTACTGAATGGGTCCATCGGGATGTACAACGACCCATCTCATATCCGTGAAGCTCTCTACATCAAAGCGACCATACCCCGAAGCACCGCTGTTGGTAAGATTGTAGAGCTTCAGAAGACTCCTTCTGAAAACTGACAGATTGGAGGTGGACGTACCCAAGGCCAAAGTGTTTGTTACCCTCGATATGGACCGTTGGCCCATTGATGTTAGTGAATCCTGGAGACCATTAGTAGGATGTCAGCCTAGATATACGAGAGTGCGTGTGAGTGATCCACCGACCAGCTCGAATCCGGCCAGCAACATTCATAGCGGTGGCTAGGTTACCGGACCAAACACCGGCTGCAAGACTGTAATCTGATGCGTTGGCCAGACTAATCAATTCTTCAACAGTGTCTGCTACTGATATTACGAGCACTGAAGTATCGGCACGACAGTTGAGTAAAACGGCCATGAAGTATACGTAGTAGCAATACATACCGGGTCCAAACGTTTCTCTGTCCCAGATCTTCATCCCAGGCCTGCATCCAGTCAAAATATGTGGCCGTATGACAGCCCCATCATTTTTCCCGTCGCCGACTAAAACCTCTGCACCGTCCTTCTTGGCTTCCTCAATGAATTCCACGATCCTGCTCGCTGACGCCTCCGAGAACAAGGACGACAGATTCCCAGTTTTCTCGCTGGTATCTCCGACGGTCATCGACATCATCAACTCCACAATGAGTGGGATGAGATTCTCTGATACCTTGCGTTGGATTAGAACCCGTTCCGTTGACATGCATGCTTGACCACTATGGATGAGGGCACTGGATACGATGGCTTTGGCGGCTTTGGGTAGGTCGGCGTCGTTGAGAACCTGAACAGGAGGCGGCGTGAAGTGATAGTTGAATGTCGATGTTAAGGGTCACTTACCACAACAGGGGCTTTGCCACCCAATTCCAGGATGCATTCCTTAAGGTGTTTCGCCGCTTCTGCGGCGATAATCTTGCCTACCACATCGCTTCCCGTGAACTACGAAGCACAAATGTCGGACCTTAGCTGATGATATTCCGACTAGGGACGGTGAAAACTCGCATTGATCTTGCGAACCAGCGGATGAGCGATAATGTCCTTGGTAAGTTCCGAAGCATCGTCTCTGTCCATGGATATGAAGTTCAGGACACCATTGGGCAGCCCTGCCTATGAACGACATCAGATGACGTGTAGCTTTAAGGTATACAGGAGCATATTCACCTCTTGGAAGAGCTCAAAGACGATGGCTTGAGATCTCGGAGTTGCCTCTGAGCACTTTAAGATCGCGGTATTCCCACATAGGATGGGTATGCCAACCGCGCGCACCGAGAGAAGAATTGGTACGTTCCATGGCGAGATGCCAAAGCTGCAAAAACACTTTCGGATCACGGCGTTGAACGAGGGAGAGCTGGCTGATACACACATTACACCTTTGGGTCTTCGTTGGATGAAAACTTGGCCTCCAGGAACCTGCGAGGGCAGAATCCTACCCGCCAACTCCGATGTTGCACACGCAATATCGCGTACGGCAGAGGCAGAGGCAAAGATGTTATACTGGATGACATGATCTGCGGCGGCACTCTCAGCGTTGACAGCAGCAGCAATCTTCTGACCATATCTCTCTGTCAGCAGGAGGTCGGCAACCTTCAAGAAGATGGTTCGGCGCTGTTCCAGCGTGGAATGCTGCCACTGCATGAAGGCCTTGTCAGCGGTTTCTATGGCGTCAAGACAATCCTGTTTGGATGCTGCTGCTGCGTATCCGACAACGTTTCTGGTATATGGGTTGCGGATCGCGAAGAATTTGTGATCGCTCGCGGGGCGTTGTTGTCCATCGATGAAGAGATGAGTAAATGGGAGGGAGTCGACTGCGGCCATGGGGAGCGATAGAGACAGATGTGTGTGTACGAAGGTCGTAGATGTTCAATAATATATCGCCTCGCCAGACCGCCCAATAAGATGCACTTCGTTGTCCGATCTTGCGTTTATCACAAGGCTCATAGCCTGAGAGAAGATCAGAGGGAATTCAGATTCAGAAAAGAACGTTGCCTCAGTCCGGACCGACTTCAAGTTAATGGAGACGAGAACCTGATGCGACCTTGAAGCCAAGGTGTTCACCGATTAAAGAAAGAGCATTCTTGCTGCAGATACGCTGGGCTGTGCGAGTAGAAAACAGCAATGAACTCAATGTTCGCTCGTCGGTTCCCATGACTCAGGATGGATGAGCCCTTGGTTGTTAACATCAATAGCTGAGTCTTGATGGCCCGCGCGAACAATCTAGGATTTTGTGTGAATAGATGAAGGTAACTTCGTAGGAGATGATACCACTCACTTCTCCGCGTGAGTAGTAATTGTTAGGAAAATATACCAACGTTGTTGTTCCAAGTTCGAATTCAGGTGTGAACGAACTCCGGGTGTTTCCGACGCACAGGCGTCTATACTCTCCAGCCAATCAGGAGCGCCGGAATATCCTGAACCCCTCGAGCTCGACATTGCTCACCACTCTTCCGCTCCTTACCTCCATTACCTTCCAACCATGTCGCTCGGCGTACTCAGAGCATCAGGTGTGCACGGATTCCTCTGTCTTTCACGTCAAGTCAAGCTGATTCTGGGTTACTTGTAGCTGTGAACGCCAGTCGGAGTGCTGCATGGAGACCTGCTGTGGGCATCCATGGTCAGTCTCGAGTTATTGCTGTTATAGATAAATGGGACCAAATCGTTTCCTTTCATTGTGCAGCCGGCCGTTTTCTCCACACCACTTCCCCCACCAGCACACCCGTACCTACCTCCTCTACGTCACCAGAAAACCCCATTACGCCCATTGCGAAGCAGGGGTCGAATCAGCTGAGCCTGGAGAACCCACAGAACCGTGCTGGTGCGTTCATCGACTTCGATGCTTTACAGAGCATGGGAAACTGACGTCTTTCAACATCATGCGGTTGAACAGAGTATGTCCTCTCCACGTTGGATAAAGTTGTGAACTGGGCGAGACAAGGTTCAATGTGGCCAATGACTTTCGGTACGCACACTTCTTCCTTTACACCGCGAACTTTTTTCATGGAGCCTGGCCAACTACAGGCCTTGCTTGCTGCGCCGTGGAGATGATGCACATGGCCGCGGCGAGATACGACCAGGATCGGTTGGGTGTTGTTTTCCGTGCTAGTCCTAGGCAATCGGACATTATGATCGTTGCTGGAACACTTACGAACAAGATGGCCCCGGCGTTGAGGAAGGTGTACGACCAAATGCCTGAACCAAGTGCGTGCCTCTACGCTATGATGCAGCTTTGCAGAGCGCTCAAATTACAATGTTCTTCTGCAGGATGGGTAATCTCCATGGGCTCATGCGCGAACGGCGGCGGTTACTACCACTACTCTTACTCCGTTGTTCGAGGTTGCGACAGTGAGTTTCCATTTATTAGTTAAGCCAGTGATGCCATGTTTACGGTTGAACAGGAATCGTGCCAGTGGACATCTACGTCCCAGGTTGCCCACCAACGGCTGAAGCTCTGTTATACGGCATGCTGCAACTTCAGCGCAAGATGAGGCGAAGCCGGAAGGGTGTACTATGGTCAGTGTTTCGAATGATTTATCGGAGTGAACCTGTGCTGACAACTACGTGACCCTGAAGGTACCGCAAGTGATTGTGGTACATGGCTTTTTACTTAGAAGAAACGTTGTGGTACGATGCATGTACCGTCGTCCGTCGTGAATGCAATGTGTGAAAGTCTAAAGAAAGCATCGTGACAAAGTTTTTGAGAGCTGAGAGCATACGTACAAATGATCTGATAGGGCGCTTGTGGTGTGACTGAATGCGGATTGCCGGGGAAGGGGAAGCGAGTCTGAGTGGACTAAAGCAGCGCTCACCATTCCTCCCGACGACGACGACGACCTCCCTTCCCCTCGTCCTTCCGCGACCTCCTTCGACCTCCTCGTCGTAGGCGACGTTGACGACCTCACCCTTTTCGATTATCTCTGGATGCTCCCATCGTCGCTTTAAACCAACGGGGATCCATCCGCTAGCTGCTTGTCCATCGCCTCATTACCGTTCTCTCCACTCATCAACCATAACCATTTCGCCTATCTGCTTCTGAAAGCGTCCAACAGTCACCGGACGACAACCCTTGCGAGGCCTCGAACTATTGTTCTTCCTATAACCCTCTCCGAGTGGTCCACGGTCAAGTTCTCTCCTACTGTCCATAGCCTGGACATTATAGCGAAATGGCCACCACGTTGCAGATGCCCTCAGACCACCGAAACGACAGCTCTATGGGACCTGTTTCATCCCAGTCACCAGCCGAGCTATATGCGCGAGGACTGCCCATCTCCCAACTGGACCTCAAAGACACCCGTTATCCCACGTTGTCCATGCCCGCGAACTCCCCTGCTATGCCATCTTCTTACGGTTCACGGGTCGATTCGTCTCCTCAAGCGGAATCATCTCGCAGAGCATGGATGGAGTACTCCTCATCACCGAAGAGCTCGTTTGCACCAAGCGGTTGGTTCCCAGACCAGTCAATCGAGGAAACGCCTGTTCAACGTACGATGCCTCAATCACAGCCCGGCAATGCTCGTCCTTCTTCTTCTTACTCTTCGCGGCCACAACCACCCGCTACGCCACCCGCCAACACGTACACTGCAACGGGAGATCCAGCCGGCTATACGCCCATCTCGTACAATCCGGAGGAGCAACGCGCCCAGCGCATGTCCTCAAACTCCGGCGGTAGCGCTGGTGTGGCTGAACCCAGCAGAACCTCTGGTGTCAACGGCATCACTGATCAATCCCCGCTGCAGCCGCCACCTCAGGATAGCATAGGACAACGTCAATCCAGTAGGGACCAGTACCGAGAACGGCCTCCATCAATGATCCCTTCAACTCCCCGTCACCCGTCATTGCCTCTTGCGGGGGTAGGAAACGCAGTCTCAAGTGCACCCATTGTTCCCCTTTCTGCAGGCCCGTCGTACAATCCCTCCACTATGCCTATCCCTATCTCTTCTAATCCCCGAGTGTACCCTCAGCAACCAACATACATCAATCCATCATCGGCCACCCCTGTATATGCTCCGCCCCAGGTACCCAAGGAGGAAGTATGCGTTGAGTGCGCTATGCGCGATCAGGATATGGCGGATGTGGATGTGACAAGCCCGGGAGTATGGGAGCGCGAGAGTGACGTGCTGTACGAGGATCTTTGTAGACGGGAGCTAGATGAAGAAGCTTCAGGAGTTTCGTCGTCCGACCATTCGTTGCCACGTCCTCGAGCGAAAGGTGGTGTGCTGACGGAGCATAATTTGAAGCTTTGGACGAGTGTTGTGCGTTTCAACACTTGCTTTTACCTCATGTTCTCGCTCATCTCATGTCTATATAGAACCCGAAGGAACCATCCTCGCGCATGCAGACCTTGGATCAGTATGTTCGTGCACAAAGGTCCCTTCTCGAATCGGAAGCCATTGCACACGCTCGTACCCTACGGGAGTCTCGTCAATTGGACGACCGGATGCGTGACGCATATTCGCAACTTCGGCGGTCAGCTTACGAGTTGGGAAGCAGCCCTGCTCTCACCGACGACTCAGGAGGCGTACGGATCAAGGTTGCGAATTCGCCATCTGTTCCCTCTGGCCTGCATGGACGAGACGTTACGCTGTTGGAGAACGGGATGATCGTAGAACACGTGGATGTCCGGAAAGAGGAGCGCGAGAGGAAGAAAGAGGAGAGACGGGAACGCAGTCGGGCGAGGAAGTCGTCTCGCGGCTCTCGCAGTGCCGACGTCATGTCGGTGTACTCTCTCCCGATCCAGGCTTACCCCACGGATAGCGGCTTCTTCTCGAACGTCAGGCCAGATTCTAGGTTCTCGCAGTCGATGTCAGCACGACCTAGCAGTGTGCTTACAGGTGGTAACGAGCGGCCGTTGACCATGCTAAGAGCACAATCCCAAGCTTCCTTCTCAGATATGCAAAGCATTGGTTCGGCGTCGTCTCCACGACGGTCCCGATTCTTTGGATTGAAGAACCTGAGCAGCGGATGGCGGAGTCAGGACAGTTTGGCACCGTCTGGTAGCATGATTGATATGCAGTATGTGTCGATCTTTCCCTTTTCATATATCAATGCTAATAAATTCTTTTCTTTATAGTGTTGCCTTGCAGCGTGAACAGCAGTTTTTAGCAGCTCACCCCCAAGCACTCGATCTAGGCAGCAACACTCCGACACTGCGACTGAGCCAGTCATGGGCTCAGAACGAACCTCAACAAGATTCCGTCGAATCACGGACGACGAAAAAGAGCAAAGGTCTAAAGAAGATCTGGAAGCTCGTCACAGGTTCATCATCAAAAAGCGCTGCTCATGCCAATCAGTCGAAGTCCTCCGAGCGACACGAGGATGATCTACCCCTTGCCCCTCCCCCTCCACTGTCTTACCTTGTTAATGGACCGCGAAGTCGTCACATATCTACACCCTCTCTACCATCTACCAATGCTTCGCCGAATGGCTTCATGCCATACGGATCACCACCCACTGCGCCGTCGAGCCTGATGCCATCACCTACCTCATCGCGGCCTTCAGGTGTAGACAGGGAGACGGGCCGCGATACATCACCGAAGCGAAATGGAGAAGCATGCGTGGATCAGGACGACCGAATCGTTTCCGGCGAATATGCACTTCCCGAGTCGGATTCGCGTACTCGGAGTTCATCACGCACTCTCTCGAGCGTCAATGGCCCAATGACACCTGCAACTTCTCCGTCACAACGGCCAATGTCAACGCTGCTTTCACGGGACAAATCACTACCTGCCCTGCCTGTTGAATCCTCCATCGAGTTTCCTAACCAAGCTATGCTCGACGTGCGGCCCCAGACTGTTTTCACATATGATCCGAATGGCTCGGTGTTTGGGTTGACACCACCTCAAGCGCCATTCCGCGGTTCGGACAGTCGCAGACAATCGTTCGGTGGCATAGGTTCACGGCCGCTCCGTGCATCGCCTGCGTCTGTGACCGTTGGACCTCGCCCGCAGACCGGACCGCGTCAGACGTCCGAGAAGTTCAACGAGTTTGGAATTTCGAACATGTCGATTGGACAATGGGCGCAAGCGCAGTACAGCCAACCCTCGCTCCTTTCCGGAACTCTTGACAAGCCGAAGAAACGGAAGAGCAAGTTCGGACTGGGCTCTCTCTTCAACAGGAAGTCTCTTCACGGACATCCCAATGAGAGCATGGTCGTCGCGGAGCCTTTGGACTTTTCCGCGTTCAGAGCCTCTCAGTTGGACCCACAGTTTGGCGGTTTAGGAGGCTTACCTCTCTCTCAGAACGCCCACATGAACTCCATGTCAACGTACGGCCAAGCAAACGCCAGTGCACCTCGGCTGTCCATGATGTCAAAGCGGAACCTTGACCTCGTTGACCAGGACCCCGACTTCGTTGCGTATCGGTATCCCTCGAACGACCAGCGACTTGACCTCGCGAGATGATTTGGATCTCTGGATGGATTTTTGGATCTGTTTCCTTTGCTGTGCAATGTACCTCTCTTGTCGCATATTCATATTTCTCATCGCTCCACCCACATGCATACGCTCACTCACTATACATTTTCAATCACTCTCACTCCCCCTCCTTCATCTCCTCCTCCCCTCATTGAGATACTCTGGTCCGCATCTCACCTATTCTAATAACCTACATCCTCCTCACTCTCCCCGTCCCCATGACCTCGTTTCCTCACGTTTCTTGTCCTTGTTCGTGCATATTTCTCTTCGGTTTTCACATGATCAGGAATACTCTTTTCTTCAGGCCGGTGTTCGGTTTCGGTTTCTCCTTCAACATTCTTCTTGCCCATCGTACGTCCATCCCCACCGCCTTGCGCCCTCTCAAGTCATTTATTCGGTCTTGCCATTCATACTCGTACAGTCATATCTTGCTGCACACGCGCACAACATAACGGTCGTAACCCTCCATGGACTTATTCTCGGTTCTCTATCTACATCTAGTAATACATGTTGATTTGCTTTGCATGATGCAGACGGCTTGTGGAGGATCTCATTTACCTAAATCTAGGTTTCCCTCATTCAAGGTCAACATCTTGCTGGTACGATCCTTTGACTTTCGCTCCGGAACTGTTTCCAAGCGCTATCAATGTCGTTATACGACTGATCATGAAACCATGTCTACCTCCGCAGTATTGTCCCCTTGAGATGACTTTGCAGCTGAGTACATGTTCATTTGTTCATAGTTTGTATGACGCGACAATCTACAGGATTCCCCATGAAAGACAACATCCACAACTCCCAGTTGTTTCCAGTTTGGCCGCCTTTAACCGTCGCACCAATCAGGGTTCACATGCGGACAGCGTCTGCCTTCCTGATACCACCGACGCAAATTTCAAGTTGCTACGTCACCAAATGTGTAAGCCTTGCAGTTCTCAATATACAAAACTGTCTGATGCTCTTCTGCAAGCCTAGCGGACACTTGTATCATTCGGAGAACTGCAGGCGGGGACCGAAAAAGGTGACATCTCACAGAAGGTATACACATAGACTCAAAAAAGGCGTCATCTAACTCAGGCTGACCCCGCAAAATAGCTCCGCAGCGCGAAGGCTACAAGGATTGCCCTCAGAGCCAAGGATATCACTGATATGGGCATCATGCCGTCCAGTTTATCCGATACAATGCCTCAGGTCTCTACTGGGATGCCAGTGGTCAACAGTATGTTGGGCACCTACATCGGAACCAGAAGATGTCCGCCCCCTGGCAGTCTATCCGATGCACACAGCCAATAACTGTGTTCTCGTGCGGTCGTGCGATGATGGCAGCCATTGCTCCGAGTCGGGTTCGGTGTACATGTGCGTCGCGCCGGAACGTAACTAGTTATTCACCCCAATCGATTTTCGTAGAGCATGCAAGCAAGGTGCTAGTGATTCACTCCAGATCGTTGTGTTTTCTGTCGATATATAGATTGAATGCCCTTGGTTTCGGATTGTACTTCCACCCTGAAAATTTACCATTGGCCGACAACTTATTTCCTCCCAGAAGGAGTTCACCCCATTGCTGAGTGGACGATTGCATTTACGGCCCCCATCAAGATAGCCAATCAGACCTTTCAATCAAGGATCTTCCGTCAATACGACTCGGAGGCCGCTCAGCTTTGAGCGAGGTGACACGTCTGTTGAATAAGCTATTGTGATCATCAGCAAGTTCCCCTGCCAGTGCGCCACACATGTTGCTTTGTGTGACTTCCCTGCCCTACGTGTTTACCTCTCCTGCCCTGAGGACTATGGATACCGCCATTCGACTCACAACATAACTTGTAAATAACTTTTGAAACTCTGGAGTGATAACACGTGAGACAAGCTGATAAGCAAACGCTTCCTCGCGGCGTATGGCCGTTCTCAACACTCAAAAGCATGTAACAAAACACAAATAAAACATCAACCAAATACGTCCAGGGATTACGATACCGGTGACAAGTCCGAGTCCACTTGTAGTTAACTTGAATGTGGGGGGAACACATGAGTGGCCTTGATGCTGACAATGGCCTCACAAGTGTCGTGTGGCGCATATCCAAGACCAAGTCGTATTCAGCCCGTTTTTAAGCGGGATATGGAAAGTCACTATGTCACTGGTGCCAGGTGCCTAACGTAGAGTTGATTCCTGCCGTCAAATAAGCTCAATCAGCTGGGCCCACTGCAGCGCCGAAATATCGGTGAGCCAACTTGAACTAGTAGACTAGGGGACTCGGAGAACCATGAACCATCGCCACTCGAGAAGTGAAACAACATACAGCAACTATCCCAAGTTCAAGTCGGAGTTTTGGACAACGCGCCGCCTTCATATTCAAGCGCCTTTCAATTTGGGATCAATATTGTTTCGGACTCAGCGAGGCACCATGTCATACCATACCACTAGACACTAGCACCAGAAGGGAAGGTGTAGTAGTAGTCAGTCAGGCAAGCGATGTGCTCGCAATGTTGACTTGAGGGATCATGGCTGTTGAGCCGCGACCAGTTTGCCTCCAACGTCGACCCCTTCGTAGATTTTTCTATGAATGAATGGCGGAGACACAAGACAATGATGGTGGCTTGTGTAATGCTCAGGCTGCTGCCAGTGTCAAATAAACTACGGGCGTGGTCGAGTGCGCCGACAGCTTCGGAGCCATTCTCCAGCATCCTACCAGTGTCCTTGTTGCTTATTGTATAGGGCCGCATCAAGTGACCACCCGCTTACTGTTAACGACCAGGCTCTTGCGAGGAACATCACAGTAGAACCGAATGTCGTGAACCAAAGATATCCCACTGCGTAATAATCAGCCCCTCTGCGGTCGCCACCGTCGAAAAAGCTCAGTGCTATATATTTCTTTGACAATATTTGTGCGAATAGAACTGCTAAACTGCAGGGACGGTCAGCCTTGGCAATAATCCGCCAGTAGTACTGTCGGATCCTGGGTCAAGCTTCAGGGCGGGAATTGCCATTCTCCACTGTTCTTCAGATCCTTTGAAGCCCGAATATATAAGTAACCCTGCTCAGGAAGTTGTTCCTTCAGCAACATCCAGAGGTGCTACCTCTCATCATCGGATCTTCATCAGAAGTAAGTGGGAAGGAAAGAAACATCAGTTCTCCGAGACTCACAACCGTCGCTGCAGATGTCTTTCAAACTCTTTACCGCAGCTATCATTGCCTTCTTCGCAGCTGGCACCCTCGCCGCACCGGAGGCATTGGAGGCAAGACAAGTCGGATGCACTTGTTTGTCTAGTATCTCAGTGACATCGCCTCCTCCACTTCCACCCCTCCCAGCCATCACAATTCCCTCGATCGTCACATGTGGCTCAGGGAGAACATGCACTGGGCCGTTCACCACTGTTAGCGGCACCTTCAACGTCGGCAGCATTCCCGTCAGTGGCACTGGCAGCGTTGGGGTAACTAACTTACTATGCGACTATTGAACATATATCTGACGCGGCAACTCTGTTTGATCTAGACTTGCGTTTGAGATCTCCCCGAAGGGTCCACCTCGCTCGCGCCATTGGTCTTCTTACCCCGTCACGGTTAACTCGCCCCAGGTACACCCGATCTCAGTCTGCTTATTGCTTCTTGTTTTTCCAGTAATTTGCTTGTACGACCAAATGTTGTTCCTTTTCTTGTTGTGGTCACTTTTGAAGGAAAACCCCGGAAACCCAAGAAAAGATGTATTGTTGTTATGCCTGGATGTCTACCAAATGAATATGCTTCCTGTCGTTGTCCCGAGCGATTCCCATTACAGTCGTCACAAACGCCCCTGAGATAAGGGTGCGGCGAGACTGACGCGATGATCTCGATACAGGATGCCTCAACTGGAACATCACTGTGATTAGATTGAGCCTCATGGTTTTGACACGAATTGACTCCGACTCACTATTCTTTCGTAAAGTCGAAACGGATGGGCTTCGGAGTATAGTTCACTCAAGCCCAACATCTTCGAGCATGGAACACATAGACAGAACCTTGATGGTAATCAGGTCCGTCACAGTGCTGCCAGTGAGCCATGGGTGTGTCTGGAGAGTTGCTTACTCTTCCAAGTTGAACAGTCTAACTAGCAATCGACCGGACACTCCGAAAGAGCAGAAAGGTGTTGTAGTAAGTCGTAGTATTGACCAACGCCATGGCACTGTATCGTCAGCCTTGGCACTGTATAGGGAAGGTGACCAGACCCTAGCACCGTCTATTGTCCAAGTGGATAACTGCAAATTATCCGGCCAGGACCGGATTCTTTGGATCTCTCGCAGAGCGACGCTATTTCGACCTCAGCAAATCCAGTTCGATTTAATTGATGTGGCGATACCTGCCAGTGCTAGGTTCATAACGATATCAGCGAGGGTGGATTCACCTTGCCTCTGTCAAAAAGTTCCTTCCCCTATGGCGTACAGCGAAACATACCGGATCCACGCTTCAATCGGAAAGGTCATTCATCATCGATGTACCTTGGTTGCGACGCTGTCAGATAAACTACTCACTAGTAAGTAAAGCGGCGTGGCCGACATATTTTCGTGACTCAGTCCATACTAGTCATGACAAACCACCAAGTGTTGACTCAATAGTCATCCACCTGAGATCGCCCTGAGTGGGGCCTTATAGCGCGAAGTAGTCGCGGACCAAACTTGAAAGCATTGGGCAAGACGGTGACGACCTATGGTCCGGTCCTCCATTCCTCTTGGCTGCCACTGTCGAAAAGGCTCAACGCTAATGAGTTCTGGTATGAGGTGATGCGAAATGAGCGGAGCACTTGAACGACCTTGGTGAGTCCAAGCAACGATGTCAATGTCTCCTGCTCGTGAAAAAAAAGAAACCTACAGGTATTGCGTCTAACGTGCGCTTCCAGCAAAGGTATATAATCATGACCTACAGGCATATAATCTTCAGCAACACACAGTGAAGCTAGTAACCTCCTCAGAGACCAACGTCAACGCACTTACCAGAAGTAAGTCTACCGTTGCCTATCCAAGCTGCTCGACCCCCTAACAGGCAATAGATGCACTTCAAACACGCCATCGCAGCCATCGTTACCTTCTTCGCAGCTAGCTCGCTCGCTGCACCGGACGCTTTGGTTGCCAGACAGGCCACTTGCATCCCATGCCTCTCCGCTTTGAACGTCGCTGGAATTGCCGTTACGCTCCCAAACACTTGCCCTACCGGGAGAACCTGCACCGGTGGTCCTGCCGTGCCAGTCTCTGCATCCCTCAGTTTGCTTGGTCTCAGTCTGCCTGTGGGCGCGACTACAAGGGTAAGGCCTCCTTCTGGTGCGATTAAATGCCTGACAACTCAACAACTCTACCATCAGACTTGCTCCTAAATGCATCGCAGACAGAGCTTACCACTGTACTGCCGGTCACCTCATTCCCGTAATGGTTACTCGTCCCGGTATTTTTCACCCCGCTTCGTGCTCGTTGTTGTCCAGTGCTTTGTTTATACGACCATATGTTGTTCCTTTTTTCTCGTCGTGGACCCTTTCGTAGGATGAAAAAACAGAAACCCCGATATAGTGTACCGTTCGGTAACTTGTATGTTTGTCAAATGGATGTACGACCTGTTGTTCTTATACTCATATTTCCCCGTGTGATCCCTCGCCCACGATCGGTCACTGCGAGCGTGGAACTTTTGGCAATGCTGTAGCGGCAATCCTGATTTCACCTACAGCTGGCCATTGGGCCATTTGAGTCAAGTGCCTACGCATTGCACAGGCTGGCCCCATGGGGTTCCCGCCAGGCGACAGGATCGGCGAGATCTGTGCGAATAAATAAGAGAACATCTGAGTAAAGGAGTAAAGACAAAGGACTAGACGTGAATATCAAGACATATGACCGTGCATATCATTACAAGTCGTTACAATCATAAAGCGAGCTCTCACAGAAACCGATTCACAGCGCCGTGTTTCTCATACCCTCTGAACTCCTTGGACGACGTCCGGATACGTGGAGGCAATGAGCTAACAAGAGCGAGAGTGTAGCTGTAAGACACGCGAAGCCCGTAAAAAGATGAAAGTTTACATACCCCGAAAAGCTCTGGTGCACGGATGGCAAGAACCTGAGGATCTTCACCCAATCCCACGAAGCTACGAATGGAGGTTCAACGTTGTCATTTCCGTCCAAGATTCGGAATGGACTGCACTTACATTGTTGATACGCCAGCCTCAACAGCGGATGACAGCGTTAGTGCTGTAAAGGATGGAGTACAATTAGGACCGTACACTGGGATCGAGTCAACGATTCGCTCACAGAATTGCAATCCGATGAGGAACGCGAAAAGGATGACAGGCGCCGTGTATTGCCCATCATCATTGTACGAAGGATGGGTCACTAGAAAATCGATAGTATCAGCAACGCCTCGCTGTAACAACGGGAAATGGACATACCTCGCAGGTAGACATACGCAAACAAGGAGCACAACATTCCAACAGAGTACGCTCCCCAAGTGAGAGCTATAAACGCAGAGTGTCATCAAGACGGTCTGTGAGTATTGAACACAATTCAAGCTACGCACTCATGTTAACGAGTGAGCCGTTGACAATCGCATCAATGCCACGGTCGACAAGCAAGCCCCAGGTATCCTTCGCCGCACTAATGTATGGTTTTCCGTACAAAGCTGCCGATCTTGTGATTGGTTTAGACATCACAGGCAAAAAGAAAACCAGGGCTTACCGATCTCAATGTAAGCGTATCTGTTGAAGTATTGAATCTAGATGAGATATTTATCAGTGGAGGTCCTAATAGGAACCATGGGCACGCACTAAGCCTTCGATGCATCCGATGAAACATTGAGCGCAGAGAGCAAGACAAGCTTGGACAGCTGTATGGACGCATATCAGACATTGCAGCCCAGTTGGGGGATAAGGGCTGTAATATAATCCTTACGATGACCATCTGCATCTGCAGTGTTCCTTGCGATATCAAGGATCAACCTAATGAGCTCCAGGAGGGTGACGATCAAGGACCCAAACGCGATGGAACCCAAAGATAGAGTTGATGCGCGCACAAATGCAGAGAGTGTCGGGTGTTTGGGCTGGATAAAAGCAAATGATCAATACAAAGTTGACTAGATGAGACGACAGTTGACACTGACCATCAGGCCTTGTTCGCGTGGGCCGAAGTAATACCAGCCTATGAATTTCCGTCAATACGCGAGAAGATACAAGGGAATGTTTTCGTACATACTTCCGAATGGACCCCCTGCCATTGTGGCCAAAGCAACATTACCGATCACTTGAGAAGTCCAGAGGTAGGCGAACGTCTCGAAGAAAATAAGACCCGCCACTTTGCCCGACGAACACGAGGTTCCGGTGCTACAAGCTGCATATAGGCTCTGAGTCCTCTGATCTCAACGAGAGCCCATGATCATCACTCACAAGGGTTCCCGGGAGTCCACTTGGCATAAGTTCCGATTGCCGTGAAGGTGAACCATCTATATGCAGAGTCAGATTGCGGTCAGTCACTGCGAGATACCATGGACAGTTACTTACACGCTCAGCAATGCCTGGAACAGAAGCGCGATAAACGCAACAACATAGACGCTCTTGTGGTGTTTGGCGACGTCCATTGTGACCTGAATGAGAAGAGAAGCAAGGGGGATGCGACTACGATATCCCCAATAGGCGAGGATGGAAACAATAGCTATGATGGTGAAGATGATGGCTCCAGCTGTGGCGAAATATTCGTACTTAACACATAAATCGTGGTGAGAGAGGTATGGCCGGACGTACACCAGTACTTTGTGATCCAGTAATATACACAGATGCCGCTGTGAATTTGGAGCATGTCCATCAGCGGGACAAGCTAAAAAGATGAAAGTTTGTGCCTTACATGTTGAGAGCAATAGAAAGGATTAGGGTGATGTGCATGATGGCCTTCGTGAATGTTCTTGTAAGGATAAGGTAGGCAGTAGAGAGAACCAATGCGGCCCCAGCAACTAAGAGCAGTAGTATGACAGTATGACTGTGAAAAGCAATCGTCAGTATTTGGTACTCGAATGACCACGAAAGGTTGTACGCACTAATTGAGGGTAACAGAAGTGCCAGTATTGCCACCACCAATCCCACCACCGAGCCCTCCGTCCTTGACCCATTGCGTGATCACAATCGCAGAAAGCACCACGTAGCCCACAAACTATCCAAGCCAACCACATCAGCCTCCAAAGCGTTTCCCGAACCCTCTACTACTCACCGACAGGATGAAGAATATCAAGAAGAAGGGATCGTTTATCCTTGTCTTCGGCTTGAACCTATCTCCCTCGAACGGTGACTTCTGGTCTGACGTGAACCCTCCACCATAAGTATGAGCCTGTGAGGGCGGCGCGTAGTTCGCCGCAGGCCCCGGTTGGAAGCCTCCAACGGGCTGGTACCCTGCGCTGCTGGATCCGCCTCCCCACTGGTCCTTGTTCCAATCTGTCATGCCGGCCTGCGAATGAAGTGTTGGTTCGTGAAAATACGGTTGATGATGGTAAGAAAGAGAAAAGAGGATTAGAATTATATATTAGGCCATCCGTTAGCCTCGCGGAGTGGTAGGGCGAGTCCAAACACTGGATAGGCGCCCAGTACCATCATTGAGGTATGATGTAACGATCGTCCGCAGCACCACAGCCGAGTCGAGACGTTTTGAGTTCAAGAAAATATTTCACTGCAGTCGGAGGGTACATCTGGTCGTACAGTGGATGCCTTCCCGCAGCGTTTGATGCACTAGATAGAGATACAGAACGGACTTTAAAAAATTCTATAATGTCATCTGGAGATGTGCACCAACCGTAGGACGCACGATAAAATCAAAAATAATAGATTATTGCTTGAGTGGAGTTTTAATAGCATTTACCCGTTCCGCCAGTAGTGTTGAGGAAGGTTAGCACAACGTACACACCCACACACGTACGACGAAATGTTCCAGCTCGACCAGTTACAATCCGAATAGTGACGACACTCGTGAACAAGAGGCCCGGCGTGCCACAGCTGCCAAAAGAGCTCGTTTGGGCTTTCAAGATTGAGTCTTAGCAGGCTCAAATGGTTTTTGGTGTTTGCTGTAAAAGACGGACAAGGGGCTGGGGGAAAAGCGCAAGTCTGTTGGCACGAATTGACGAGAGCTGCGACGTTCACAAGTTCAACAAGAAGGGGGGCGCCGAACGATCCGGATCTGGATTCGAGGCGGAGACTGAAATTCACTCTGAAAACGTAGATTTTCGTCTGGAAGGGGGGGGTCACCCCCCCTTCCAGATAGGTGATCTGAAAGCCCATGAAATTATTCCGACACAACGGTAAGTGAGATCGCCGCCATGCCGAACAGAGATTTTATACGAAATCTATTCTGAAAGCCTCTTCAGACCGCTGCGGGAAGGCATCCAGTATTATTCTTTGCTGGATCGACTATCACTAGATATCTTGTATGCGTCAGACAGTGAACGGATGATGGTGAGGGACGTGGAAGAGAGAGGACGAGGAGAAACACGAGAGGAAAAGGAGGCACGGGTGACGACGGAACAGGGGGATGCAGAGACACGAGGATCATCACCTCGGAATGTTGAGAACCATAATAAAACGCCAGGTATCATATCCACCAATGAATATAACTGGAATCCACGAGAAGGCGATCGCTATGCTTCAAAGCTTCGATAACACAGATATCCGCTCGAGGGCGATAGGTCATCGCAAGGGGTGTGGTGGGCCCTAGAGAAGAATGGAACGAGTGCGCAGTTCACTTGGTGGAAGGTGCGTTCCTAAAGCGGACCACAAGAACAGTGACATTGTCCGACGACCAATTCTTGTATGCGTGATCCAACAACGCCTCGGCGGCCTTCCTAGGATCGTTCACATCGCGCACTAACTGCACGGCAGCCTGGTCTTCAACGACGTCCCAGAGCTAGGCAACCATCAGTTACTGAAACGAAAGATACGGAGGGTAGAAAGGTACGCACCCCATCGCACGCCAGGATCAGGAATTCGTCCTCATCGCTGAGCTCGGTCTCGGTCGTATACGGCGCCCCCACCACAAACTCCTTCATCGACGAGTCGCCTAGACTACGCGTCACGGCCAGAACGCCATTCACTCTTCCGCTCATCACAAACCCGCCGGCATCCATGATCCGTTTAGCTTCCTGTTTATCCGATCCTTTGTGATCGTAAGTCAACCTGACAGCTTTTCCTCCCCTGCACAACACGCCACGCGCATCACCTGCGTTTGCGCAGTACAGCACGCGGCGGATGTTTGAGGCCGAGGACGGAGTGAACACCCGAGCTGGGTCCTTCTCAGATGCGGATGATGAATGCGAACTTGTCGTGGCCAATGAACTAGTATCCGAGCGACCGCCACCTATGTTCCGGAGACGATCCTTTAGCTTGGTCTTTCCACTCTTTTTCTTCTTAAGCTCGTCCTGTGCTTCTCCGCCGCTGCCGGAATCATCACCGTCCGCCTCAATCATGTCTGTGCTTGATTGCAGGGGATCGAAATCGGATGGAATGAAAGATTGTTTGCCGTTTGCGTCTTCGAGACGCAAGAACGCGGTGACGGCAGTGCATCCGGCATGCATCTTGCCTTCAGATTCCTCGGTCATTCGGGATAGACTGGTGTCGACGTTGTGAAAGGTCTGATTCAGGACATCGGGGATGTTAGCAGCAGTGTGCTTGCGCAAGGCCTCAAGGAGATACTGTGTGGCCCGGAGGGGAAGGGGTGTTTAGTTACCATGTAATTATCATGGAGGCTATGCACGCACGAGGGAGAAGTTCTGGCCACACCACTCCGCAGCCTGCTTTCCGGCATGGCCATCGAAGATGGCGAAGAAACCCTGGCCACGAACGCCTCCGAAGGGTACGATGATGGAGTGGGCGTCCTCCATTGTTCTCCGTGGCCCCTTTGAGTCTGTGACTGCACATTTGAAGGAGAGACTGGAAGGGAAGGTGGCATCACCGTCGCATGAGATGGTGATGTGCCTTTTGTGGCGAGAGAAGAACATGAGGGTGAGCGGGAGAGATGATGGATAGGAGAAAATACATACTGGGAGATGGGTGCAGTATCTATATAACGGACAAATTGTACCAAGTTAGCCGAGCCTCGGAGAACGGGGGGATCGAGGGCTAGTACGCACTGGAAGCATCCGCGTCGACTGAAACTGGGGACATTGTTGCGCGGGATGTTGGAGGATGAAGGAAGGAAGGAGAGAATGGGATTCAGCTGGGATGGACTCTGTTTTGAGGACGTCCAGGGTGGAGTTGGCTGTCCCTCCAAGGCAGTCTGGAGTCCAAGGCGCCTGCACGCGTCATGATCACGTGCATTCACATTATGTCAGCACAGTCTATATCGGGACTCCCTGCCTGCCCTCTTTCAAGTTCTCTCTAACCACCACTCAGTGTATTCCACCGTCTTTCGATAGCTCTCGAAACCTGTGGATGTCTCAGCAACAAACCGCTGCAAAGCCTTCGCTGCAGGGGGTCAGAATCAAAGCCAGGAAAGGCGCCGTAAAGGCTCAAGCAAAGCACGAACCGTCCAGTACGTCCTTCGTCTATATCCCAAGCTCTGTCTCTCATTGTCGAAAAGTCTTCAGAGACCAGCTCTACAAACATCTTGAAACTGTCCCAGCCGGAGACTTTGACGGCTACACCAACAAACTAGTACAAGCAGGTTCAACACTCGAACTCCTCAAGTATGCAGATGCCCTCTTCGAGATCCTCCTCGTCGGCGGCCTCCTCCAACCCGGCGGAAGCTTCGTCGAAGACGGTGCACCTGTCTCGCCCTTCTCGATTGCAAATGCCAGCGAGCCCGTGGAGGTGTCCGAGATGAAGAAGTATGTGGACGTTTTGAACAAACTTATCAGACGGTGCGTATTCTGCATCCTTGCCTCCTGCGATTGACTGACAATGTATACAGGTACAAGTATCTTCAGAGACCACTCGAAGAAACCTCGCTACCTAGTCTGCTCCAATACAGCAATCGCTGGGAGGAATCCCAGAGGCAAAAATTTGCCGTGGCTACAGGCATCATGATCTCGCAAGGTCTTGCCAGTGCAAGCTGTTTGCAGAGCTTGACGAAGGATCATCTTGTCAAGAACGGTTGGTACAGCTTATTTTTCGTTATCATCAGTCATTCACGACTCGCCTAGATGTTTCGATCTCGATCATCACTATAATCTTCCGGTCTTACCTTGTTGACCAGTCAATGGACCATCTTGCGACTACTCTGCGCAAGGGTGGAATCAAGGACCTCTCCGCGTTCTTTCAACCCAATAAACGCGATGATAAGTCCATCGAGGATCATTTCCGAGCCGCCGGACTCGGTCAAGTTGCTGAATGGTGGACCAAGAGGCAGTTCGCATCTCTTAAGGAGAACATCATCTCAACTATCAAGGAGATGCTGGCCAACGACGATCCTCATGATCAGGTCAGCGTTTCACGGCGCAAACTCATTAAACCTTCGAAATCTAACCATTACTACCCCTTCAGATCGTTGCCAGCATCAAGAGTCAGCAAGGGGGCCAGCCCTTACCCGACGTTGAGCTCATCCAGTGCATTTGGTCGGCGCTCATATCTTCTATTGAATGGAGCGCACGCCAGGACCAGAATGAAGCACTGGCCCTCCGGGAAATAACCGTACGTCAAAGCACTCCAATAATTGTGTGTGGGTCCACATTAATCCACCACGATTCTTCTGGAACAGAACTTCACGGATATTCTCGAACCATTCTGCAACGGTGCGAAGACCGAAGTTGCCCTCATCAATGTCGTGCAAGTGTACTGTTATGAAGACACGCGTATCATCAAGGCATTCCCTCAAATACTCAAGGTGCGGTTGCCTTCTCTTGTAGATTGTATCCGAGTGACTGACGTCGCGTTCGTTGGAGCAGGTTTTGTACAACAAGGATTGCATTTCGGATCAAGCCATCATCTACTGGCACCAGAAAGGTTCTAAGCCTCAGGGCAGGCAGCACTTCCTCAACGCCACACAGCCCCTCGTAAAGGTCCGTACCGTTCTTTGCCGCCGCCGCCGCCCTGCTCCTTTTCTCTGACCACATCTTCTATTTACTGCAGTTCTTGCAGGAACAAGACAGCGAGGATGAAGACGACGAGTGAAGTTCATCCCAGGGATTCGGTCCGCAGGGGAAACTTTTTCGCATACATACAAATTTTTCGTTTTTTCGTTCGTGTAGAATGGACACTTTGTTACGATGTATACCTGACCAACACGACCGTCGAAATGAAGTTCCTGTATGACCACCGTGTAGCATTAAACACATCACCCCACTGGAGCACGGCGGCAGTGTGGCGGCGGCACAGGCCCTGGGTCTGTAGCTGGATCCTGCGGTTTTCCTCGAGGCCAACTTCCACCACAAACACTAGTATTGATCTCGAAGTGGATGTGGGTACAAGCAAGCTCCTGGACGCAAGTTGCGACAAGGGACATACACGTCTGCACAGTAGTTCTGACATCATCGAAGGCGAAGAACCATCCTAAAAGGACGGTAGAAGTGAAGGGTCGAATTGTTGGGATAAGTGGGAGGAGGGTGCAAAATGGGGAGAGGGGGGACGATGTCTGACTTGAGGGAACTTGAAGCCAATTGATGTACCAGGGACATCCGCACAGGGAAAGGGGGAACAACTACAAAATAAATCCTACACGACGCCCACACACTTAGAACACAGACGAAAAGCCAAGGGGGGAGAGGGGGTGTAAAAGAAATATTGACACGCGAAAACACCACGCAGAACTCACTCAATGCGACAGAAGATACGGTTCGGATGTGTATATGCCTTCCTTGACTCGGAGATTTACCAAGCCTCCGGCATAGGCGGAAAATCCCCCTGCCATCCGTTTGTGCTAGCCATCTGTAAGAAGATCCCATCCGATCCGTTCACAGGCAAACCAAGATCGGTCAAGTTCTACACCAAGACGTCAATTCAGTCATCGCCGTACACGTGATTCTACAGGGATGAAAACGCACCTGCTCTTGCAACCACAATGGGATGGCGCTGGGGCTGAAAATTCCTGCGCCACGGTCTGTGGGCCATGGCATACCTAGCTCCTCGAGGGTGAGTGGAGGTGGCGCCACCGGTGGTCCAGCACCGACGAGATTGGGATCGAGGAATGGTGGTGGCATCATGGACGGGTCGCCTCCCGTCATTGGAGTTGCCCCACCAGGCGTTCCGAAACCCATCTTGCGACGGAGGTTGGCCAACATGATACGCAAGGTCAACGCGTACCTGGAAGATTTGTTAAGCCGTGGTGATATTACATGCGTGGAAGATAACCTACCGTTCTGCAGCAACATCTGAAAGTAATTGTGCGAGTTGTTCCACTTGCACTGTAATTTGGTTAAGGTCCAATTCGGCGGGAAATAGGTTTGCCATCTTCAGCAAGAACAGTCCAGAGAATGCAGCGGTGACCAGACTGTCGTGGACCGCATAACGAAGAGCGGCTCTGAAAACCATAACGGGTCAGTCAAGAGCGTGCTTGACCTGCGGACCGACTTACCGGTATGTAGGGGAATTGAGTAAATTCGAGATGCAGTTGGACGCAGCGTCCTTGGCCTGGAAGGCAAGCTCCCTCTGTTCAAATGGCATCTTGTCCCACGAGACACCACGGAGGGCGACACACACAAGCCACAGTTTGGCGTAATGCAGTTCTCCGGCGAGAATCTTGCGCGGCAACGCTTCTTCGTCCATGGATTGCCCTATGACGAATCTCAGGTGATCGTTCTGTTGCGGGAAGAGGGAAGCGACTCACGGTGCAGCTCATCACAATCTGCCCACCACTTATCGAGTGCGATGTTGGCACGACGAATGAATGCTAACGTGTTATGGTTCACCTGGCCGTTGAGTGGCGAGAGAGTCTCATAAATTTGAGCTGCAAATATGTCAGTACTCGAAGAAGAAACTCAAGCAGATCTCTTAACGACTGACTCTTTTGCGCGATGAGCTCGACCTGGGAGATCAGGCGGACATCGGTGGGAGAGGCCATGGGATGTGTCAGAAGGAGACGGCAATGCCGGATAGACGACTCGTCCCGGAGGACTATTGGCCGCCCCGTTCCGAGACTCATCCTAAAACCAATTGAGTCAGCTTTCGATCGAAGAGCGAGCTGGAGAACCTACTGATGGTCAAACCAATAAAGACACAGCCAAATGCGGGCAGACACAACTGTGTGACGAGTGTCAATATCCACAGATGAAGTCCACCAAATCCCGCTGCATACCAAGATTTCGTTCTTCGTCCTCTGTTCTTTGCTTACCGCCATCATCAGCCAATTTTTCCAAAGCGCGATGCAGGCCAAGATCGAGAGCCATCCGCATGGCATGTCCGCTAGGAAGCCACCCATTGGTACTCCAAGCAGCCAACAACAGCATACCTAAACTACAATCAGCCTCCGGTTACTTGCAGTGTGATTTCACAGCGGACTGACCTTGCACCGCCTCTTTTCGGACAACAGGACCGAACAATGACGACCGAGCAATGCCCTGCGCTTCTTCTAAACTCTTGTAAAAGGAGGCGCTCAACGGTCCAGTACCACTGCGTATCTTGCTAGCAACAGCCAGAATGGCATCGAACGTCCAAGGTGTTCGATCATAAATACTCTCATAAGTATCGTATGTTGGGTCGAAGACTGGAATAAAAATGTGACAGCCGGAGAAGAAACTGCAGTGCAAGTAGGTGTGAACTCGAGCGAGCAATGAAAAGAGAGGCACGTACATGTGAAACAGTTCTCTTGCTTCCGTATCGGACACCAGACCCTTCTCTACGACGTGTGGGAAGGCATTGCGAGGAGTGGGCTCTGCCTTCTTGCGTTTCTTGACCCTGGTTAGACTAAGGTCATTCATTCGTAAGAACCAACGAGGGAAAAAACAAGGCATGCCTTGGTGTGGTGTTGGAAGGAGCGGCCGCAGCCTCAGCAGCTGCATTTGCAAGTCCTTGCAAGGCCTCAATGGGTGCGTTCAAAGTCGATCGAGGTAGAGTGTCTTCTGATTCGTCCTCTGAAGATGGTGCTGTGCTTGGAACTATACCGTACGTCGCATATTTGTGTGGCTAAGTGGGTGAATTTGTCCTGCGATCAGCTGACGGTCTGATAAAGTCGTAATGATCACATACTGGAGGGGCAAATCCTGGGAGTGGCGGGAACCTGGGGCGCGATGAGGGACCATCACCTGAGGCGGGAGGGGTGTACCCATCTACACAACTCAGCTCGCCACGCAGGTATTGAAATCCATGCGACTCACGAGATCCGTTATTATACATCCCTTGGCCCATAGACGCTGCTTGGTTTTGCTGCACAGCGGAGAGGATACGGTCCAGTGACGACTGCATACCAATCATCTGGCTTTGCATGACCTATCTCTCGATGAGCACAAGTGCCACTGGGGTGAACTGCTCGTTGCTCACCAGGTACTGGCCTTCCAGACGTGACAGCCGTCTGTGGGACGGTGAAGGAGAACGAGTGCGTGTCATGAGAGTGGATGAGTCGTCAGGAGGCAAGGAGAGTGCTCACTCGACGCTGGCATTGGACATAACCTGAACATTTTTCTTTTCGGGCTTTTCGAAAACGCAAGGAGTGCCACTTAGTTGACATCGTCGACATGGAGCCTGCAAAGAGGACAGTGAGCCGGGCCGGGCGGCGTGTGCGGGCCAGCGAAGGAGAACGGGACGAGCTCGAGCCACGGAACGAGTCAGACGTACCTCTCCTTCACATCTGTTCTTGCCTTTCCGGCAGGCGGTACAGGCCCGCGCGCCCCTCTTGGGAATGTGGGACTGAGCAGTCGGGGCGGGCAGGGCTTGGTGTTGCGTCTGATCCTGAGGAGACATCATCTGACCGTTACTGGGGCCGCCGTAGGCTGTGTTGACTGTGAAAGAGGTGCGCCGCCGTTTTCCTGAGGGGGGATCGTAGGCGTCGTTCGACGTGGAGGGCGACAGCGACATGTTCCGGGGATGTGGACGACGACAAACGAGGGCCCCTTGACCGGTCACGACGGGAGCCCGCCCGCTGCAGATAATAATTGATTTTTGAACCCATAATATTCCTTTTTCTAACCGTGCGAATCACAGCGAGCTATTCCGAATCGGGAAACTGATCATACACGATCATCACTTGACCCGGGTCACCTGACTGCCTCCCCACCCTCCTCTTCAGTTCTTGCTCTCATCCATTCATCTGCAGGGAGCCCTTCACCGCACGAACGTCTCCGCTGACGGTGATAAGCCGCGTCTTCTTGCTAATGAGTTCACTTTTCATTTTCCAGCAGATTAAGCTCACTTCTGTCCGACACCTCGGGCTGATGGGCCACAATGCCTCAACTATTACCCCGACATGCATGTAAACCGTCTGGGGTAACAACGAGCCTCCACCGACGCTGTTGCACATGGAAGGCTCGAGACGTGAGTCGCAATGAGCTACGCGAAGCCATGCTTCCTCTCACCCAGACATTTATAGCACTGTGAACATCAGCTGACTCTGCGTTCTGAATAAAGCTGCTGTAAGGCTCTGTTATCGTTCACGACAAACGGTTGCCCTTGTTCCGGATACCTTTCTCACTTGCAGGCCTGCGGTACCGTAACCTGCAGGAAAATCATCTTCACCTTCTCTACCACAGTCCACCACCGTCTTCTCCAAATCTTCTCCGCCGATCTAGGTGCCCCACATTTCCCGTGTCACAATCGTATCTCGCTTTGCATTTCACCTCCCGGGTTCCTGGGACGAGCTTGGAATTTGAAGGCGGATCCAAAAGGCTCGAACACCTGTCTCGCGGCAGCAGAGAACAGCTCAAGAATGTACCCCACTTGTACTCCACGACGGCGAAGTCCAACTATTGTCAGCTTGGATCACAAGTAGTCCCAATAATTTATGCTGTAATGTAACAGTTCCGTGTATGGTGCGCTGGAGTCCAATACCGACGATGAAAAGAAAACCTCTCTACTTGCTGGCGGCTTCTACCACACTGAGAGCAAGAGAGCACACCACCGCCATGAGGGGCGAGATGAGGTACTAAAACTGCTGTCAGAGATTAACGCATGCGGCCATGAACGGACGTACAGAGACAAAGAGATAACCAGCAATCGGTCCCTGGTCTACGTTGACGATTTCTGCGACGCTGACGAGTAGCATAGCTGATGGGCCTGCTGGGATGAGCACGAGAAGGAACCTAAGGGTCGTGTTGAGTGCCGAGGACGCCTGATGGGAGACCACAACATAACTTACCATACAAGCTTGTCATCCACATACCAGCCACGCCCGGCGGTTGACCAGACAAACAGGATACTGAGAGCTGGCATAATGGCAAAACGAATGGTCATTGAATACGAAGCCGGTATCCATCCGGGATGCGCTCTTGAGACTAAAGCAAGCTCAGCCCCGACAACAACCGTTTGAAGCACCACACTGCGAAGCGAGCGTAAGTATACACGGCTAGCAAGGCTGAAATCACGCACAATAAATCCCCGAGATTCTTGAGACTTTGAGTGAACGAACTGTACAATGCGCCATCTTTACTTAGGAATGCGCCATGCAATGGCGGAATCATCTGCAGGTGAGAATGGGATCAGAACTCTGACAAAAGGGTTATTCAAAAGAAAGGTACCCCAAGAAACAACGCAATAACAGCTCCAATCAACGGTGGACTCATGGAGTTGTACAACCGCTTGAGTGGTTTCTCGGCGAACCGCAATTTCTGCGGCCAATGAATATCTGGCTGGTCGCTGATGGGTTCCAATGCTAATGCGTAGCGAGCGGGATCATCCTCGACGGTACCGTAAGACCTATGCTCTTGAAGCAGGCCTACCCGTTCGGTATCCTGCACCACTGCCGGAAGTCGCTGAGGGCCCGTGCCAGGGGTCAAACGCGATGGTCCGTACTCTTCGTCTCCTTGTCCGCCGTTTCTGGAATGCTTGTCACGCTCCAAGACCGAAGGTGCCAACTGGAAAGTGAGGGTCTGCTGTACGATGACGTTGAGAAGCAGCAGGGACTTGGCACGGTCAAGCGTCTCGGATACTGTTTCTCCTGGACCAGACAGTTCGTCCAACACACCCGTATACTGGAGTGATTGAAGAAGGAGAAGTGGAAGGGCGTTGGAGTTTGGACGACCCGACGCCACGATGGTCCAGTACGGCATTTTGAGAATTGACTGTCCCAGCCAACCTAGAAGGTGAGCGATGACGGTGCTGATGAGACCCCATAGCGGTATGATCCACAGATTGCTGAGTTTTGAGACGGTCAACTCGGGGCCCATCTGCACGATAATAAGGCACGGAAGGAATATCGATGTGGACAGACTGGATAGTCGTTTCACAGTACTGCGATCGAGGTAGCCGTATTTTGCGACATAATAGCCTGAGAAAAGCGTAAGGAGGACAGAGACTGTGCCCTTGAGGGCCCCGACGAAACTGCTGGCGAGGGATGAACCGGCGAGCATGGTGGTCGCGGAAGGAAAGAAAGAGCACGCGACCACAGATTTGAGGGAGCCATTCCTGACGTCATTCCATTCACGGTCATGTGACCAGTAAGTATTCCACGACCAGAGCATAGCGGAGAACGAGAAGCACACAGTCCAAGGCAGCGAAGCGGATCACAGGATATCCTCATAGTCCTCTTCAACGCCAAGATGCTTCCGGACCTCCTCCGAGTCGACCCCATGTTGTCTGGTAAAATAGGAAAGCAGAATCACATAGTCGTCTATAATGCGTCATGAGTTAACGCCACACGACTGGGATAACTGACTGACCCGTCCAACGCATGCAAGCTTCTTTCGCGAGGATGACGGCGCGTTTCTTGTCTTCGATAACTATCGGGTCGCAAGCTCCGTACTGAGAAAGTTCGACCTCAAGCTCGCCCAACTCGCGTTGCGCAGCGGACAATTGTGAGAGGGCCGCTTTGCGTTCTTCCTGTAAAACGAACGACCTGTAATGGCGGCCCGAATAGTATACATGCAGGAGGACTTACACTTTCGGGTCGTGCAAGTGTTTCGGCATTGATGGTCGTACGAAGGTCTTTGAGCTGCGACTGAAGAGATGTCTGATTTTCCTTCACTGTAGCCAACCGGTTGTGCATCTAAAACAGAATGGGTAACGTTCTGAGCACAGAAAATTTAAAGCGATGACAGGAGGAACGCACCATAGCGCCGCGCTGTGAGGGAAAACTCCAAAAGACTGGATATATGCGTGTTATATGGGAGGTTTAGGGTGCGACGGTGCGTTCTTACAGTTTGACGACCCGATTTTATCCCCCTGCACTAGTCCGTCATCCACTAGTGACTGTAAAACATCTTTGACGGACTGGGATACTAGAACAGTAAGAGTTGATATAAGGCTGTGGCGCTGCAAAGCGTATGGGCATACCTATGCCTTTCAGCTTGGGCGCGAGCTTCTCTAGTTCCTTGAGCTTCGGAGAACGCAAAGTGGTTGGGATAAATGTAGTCACTCGGACATCCCCTTCGGCTCACCTGGTAGAAATCTTTCTACGACAGAGGTCAGTCCGTAGCGAGGTTAAGTTAATATGACTAGGAACACACCGATTCATGGAAGATCTCCAAAAGCCTTACTCGTTTCTCTTCTGCTGAAACACCTCTTGGAGCCTGTGCTAGTTATGGGACCCAATGACAAGTCGGAGGCCCGAGAAATCTTACCATGCTATGAGCTGTACAGATGGGCGGACGTAAGAACGTGTTCCTGTTAGGTGGTGGAACGAATCAAAGACTCCGTAGATGCGTTCAAACTCACACCGAGGGCGAATCACTTTCGCTCGGAGGAGAACTCGGAACGGACTTAAGGCGCGGCGTTTGTCGCATATCCCCGTGCGGACAGGATTGAGGAACATTGAAGTATTAAGCGCTCGACAAGACCAAGTTCATGTTGACGATTGTTCCGATGAACACAGTCGTACGCGTTCAGTAAAAGGAGATAAATGACCTTTCATGTCGACTCAAATCCCTGATGAAGTACGACATCAAAAGTATCCTCAGATGATTTTGCCAAAAAGGATTCAAAAAAGTGTCCCAGGGAGGATTCGAGCCTCCGTCTTCACGGAGCACGTGATACCACAACGTGATGATCTAACCACTAATCGACAAGGACCGAAAGTAAGTGCCAACGTTGGGAACTATGTTGGTTCAGAGACTTGCTGTGACTGATGTGGTGGAGCATCCGTTGTTCTCGACTCTGGTCATCCGAATCGGCACCATGGCACATGCTGCCCTGCTACGGATTGGCTCTCTGACTCTGTGTTCCTCCCTCATTCCCATCATCTTTCGTTCACCCCTCTGACCCAACGCCCACGGAGAGTCGCTATAATGAGGAAAGCGTCCTATGTTATAGCACTGTTCGCTGTACTCTTCACTCTAACCCTGGTGAGCCGTTCACATCCGAGTCGTTGACTGCAAGACTATGCTAACTACGGTGCGCTGCAGAACGTTCTCTCAGCCCGTAGTACTGATTGGTATGTCCCATCCTCGCCTCTTCCACGTCAAGGTCCTAATAGTTTCGTCAGGCTGACCGTAAAGTCCGAGGTCTACTCCTCCAAATTCATCATCAAATATGGTCTCTTTACGCGATGTGAACGCTCTCATATCGTCATACCTTCCCCCGGAGACGACTCCCGCTTTGAATGGACGGACTACAAATGTCGTTCCTTCCCAACTCGCGTCTCCGATGGATGTGACAAGGACAACCAGGAGTTCTGCATCGTTTGGACGACTGCCGGTTACCTCACGGAGTTGAGTGCGGGGTTGGCAGTTGTAGCATCCCTGTCGATCATCTTTGGCGTGAGCACGCATTCGAGGCGGAGGAGGATTTGGAGGGCTGTGGCAGGATTTGTGGGATTGCACAGTGAGTTGCAGATTCACTCCCACTCGAACGCGGATGGTTCTGATATAGAAACAAGCCGCCCTACAAATTGCTACTTTCGGTCTGGTTACGGATGCCTACAACCGAGACTCGTATCCTGCATTTCAGCAGGCTCGCCCTGGTCGGTTCATTCCAGTTCTCATCCGTCAATATTAGGCTCTTACTTGCACAAACAGGCGTGGGCTACATCCTCAACTTGGTGTCCTGGGTCATCGGTATTTTGATTACGTTTGGTGTCGCTATTACCGGCCTTGCTGCAAGTAGAGGCCACAGGTGGGCTGCTGGAAACAGAGCCTACCAGGCCATTCAGGGCTGAACTATTATGACTGCCAGGTCCCCTCCAGTTGCCTCACACTATGCGCCTTGTAAGATATCTGCATCGTTATTCGATTGCCTAGCTATGTATATTATTAGGATTTAAGCAGTTCGTGGAATGCCAGAAAGTCAACGATCGGTAAAGTGCATCCAGTGAGTGGACCATGCCTGACGGAGACGTCGCAGTATTCTGATAACAGTCTCTGATTGGTCTAGCTGAGTGACCAAGAATATTACAATGATTGAAACCTTCAGTTCATGCACGTACCTCCGTTCGAATCGTGAATCGCAAAGTGTCAACAAATGGATATGCGAGGCCACAACAGTTTCGTACGCATCGGCCTCAGTCCGTCGCACTGCCGAGCGGTAAGCTAAGTTAACTAGACCTGGTGCGGAGAAAGTTCGTGATAAGGAATGTCAAACTTGGGTTCCAATTACAGGCAACGCTGATCACCGCAGCTCAGGCTCCCTCACACCTCTGGCTGCTGATATGATTACTATGGAAAGCCGGACTGTCAAGCTTCGTTAAGTGTTGATGGGAGCAGAGTGCCTGAGCAGGACTCCTGACACTCAAATATCAACATTATCAACATTTTCCTGCCCTCTCCCGTTGATTGAGAGCTTGAGTTCACAAAAAAAATAGAAAATCGTAAATCACAAACTTCTAGTTCGGCGATGCTCTTCAGGCTGAGAAACTCCGCCAGTGGAAGCCGAGTTCAACAAAACCTCTGCTGTTGAAAAAGAGAAGTATGAAGTCTGCTGCTCATCTTTGCTGGGAATATAAAAACTTACAAGCAGAAGACTCGGAGGTATACTCGCCAGGTGGAAGTGACCTCCGGCGGGGGGAATCTGATGAGCTCGTTGAAGGATCGGTATTGATCATGAGCGATGATGATTGAAGCATTGCAAACGACTCACCAGAGTATGTATTTGTGATAGGGGGTAGTGGCGACAAGGTTATACCTTGCCCATGTTACCATGTACACCCAATGTGTGAACCTGAGAATACTTACCGTGACTCAGAGGGGGCCGCCGCTGGCGAGGAAGCCTGCGACCTTGATGGGACTGGTCCTGTGGTCTGAAATAAGGTAGCTCTCAATAAGAATCCAAGCATTGGAAATAGTTTGGTACTTACCTCAACTGTATCCCGTTGCCTGTTGTTTCCGTCTCCAGCCATGTCTGATTCGCACAAAGGCAAACAGGCGTCCTTCCAAGCCCGCATTCGGGTTAGAAGTCTACTCGCATCCAGCGGAAGCTGGTAGTCCCTAATACTATGTAACGATTCTAATATTTGAAGCACCAGTTCACCTTCAAAGGGATTGAGGACAAACGGCGGAAAGGCTGGAAGAAATGATGTCATTAAATCATGTGATGTCCCAATTTAGGTGACGGTCTTGTGGTCCACAAGATCATGTGATGTGAACAGGAAGCTCACCGGATGATGATGACATAGGGCGGGATGAGAACCAAGATTGCTTGGTGGAAAAAGGGCAGAAATTAACAAGTTGCACAGGAGCTGGAAGACACTGGCTGCGCAGAGTTTCAGGATTTGTGGTGAGGTGGTGGTTGCCAGCAAAGCCGAGAAGGGTGTTTCGCAAAGGTGGGTCGCTTGTACAAGGCGGGGCGCCTATACACGTGGACCCGCCTTTCGAAGGGTCATGAGGCGAGAATCTGGGTTACCTTTCATTTCTACATTTCCAAGTCCTCAGTCTCAGAAGTCGGCACAACACTTCAAACCTCCTCTAGAGGTACTTGTGATTGACTTTAATAATGCAAGTTGCAACATACATCTAATTTCCCCTCGCACTGCTCGTCGGGGTTCCCGAGGTCCACTTTCCTCATAAGGCAATTGCGGATCATCGCTCATCGCTTAACGAAGCTCGACAGTCCGGCTTTCCATAGATTACAGGTTGACTCTTCAGTGCTGCGGCTGCTCTCCTTCCTCATACACCCGCCAAGTGCTCCAAATGAGAGACAGAATATATCTCATAGCGTTCTTCGCCATTCTATTTACTTTCACTCTGGTGCGTGATTCGCCAGGTCTTGCAACTACGTGAGACTAATCATTGGAGTCGCTGGTGCAGAATGTTATCTCAGTTCGTCGCAACGACTGGTATGTTCCACAATCGCCATGGCATCCTTTTCCTAAATGTATCACGATCTCAGGGTCATAGTGAAAGAGAAAGTCTACTCATCCAGAATCATCATCAAATACGGCCTCTTCGTTCGCTGCGAACGTTCACATGTTGTCTTTCCACTGCCTGGTGACGACTCCAATGTCGAGTGGTCAGACTATCAATGTCGTCCATTTCCCAGAGGCAAAGCAGACAGGTGTGACGTACACCAGGGATTCTGCAATGCATGGGTCGCCGCGGGGTATCTCACGAGATTAAGTGAGTTGGTGGCGGTGGTTGCATTGCTGGCTATTGTGTTGGGCAGTACCATTTATCCCACCAGAAGGGGGTTTTGGAAGGTGGTCGCAGGGCTTACAGGATTTCACGGTGAGCATCGCCTTCTAAAATACAAGCATATCCATAACTCATGCGGACCTGGCGCAGCCACCCTCCAACTAGTTACGTTCTGGATCATCGCAGATGCTTCAGACGTATACACACGGTTCGACCATTCATATTCCGGTGAGTGAATCCTGTCCACGTCATTGATATTCGTCTCGCTTGACTTTCATGCACACAACAGGTGCCGCCTATGCTATGAACACCATATCTTGGGTTGTCGGTAGCCTGACCACAATTGGTTTCGCTATCGCCGGCATAGCTGCAGACAGAGGTCAGAGCTGGGCCGCAGGACATGCGGCATACCAATCTATCTCAGGTTGAATTGTCTCTTGGGGTCTGTTCATTTTCAGTTGCGCCATGGAACTGCGACTGTTGTGTAGCCAAGTAATCACATCATCCTATAGATCGCCCCTCATCGCCCTGCTGTCTTCGAAGCTCAACAATTCGTTCTCACCTACCCATCGGTGCCAATTTCAAGTTGCTGTCACACTGTCCCGACTTATGTCTTAATGCTAACGGACACTTTGATGATACCTTTTATCCTACTTGCTCACAGGTTCGGCAACTTCAAGTTCACTGATGTGTTCTGGGGTAGCAGCATCACCCACCCACTGGCAAAACTCTCGCGCGGGTCATCAAGAAGCATCCTTAATTTATTCATGTGACAGGCATCACCGCACAGTGTCGATACAACTACAGATTGGCTCCCTGTTCCTCGTGCTGCGGTCGCTACGCCCTCTTCCTTCAACAGTCACCACACACCCGTCGAACTTTGGAATAGGAAAATGCTAACCTCGCGCGTTATTTCAGTTGATCGCAGCGATTGGTACCACCCCAACCTCCCCACGCGATTCCCTTTGACCATACCTTTCCTGTCCATAGGATATTCGTGGAGATTCTGGAGAACAAGACCTACTCCTCCAAATTCATGATCAGATACGGACTCCTCATACAGTACGAACAATCACGCGTTGTCCTCCCATCTCCAAGCGGTAAACGTTCCATTTCAGTGGACGGACCACCAATGCCGTCCGTTCACCCAAGACGGTATGAAGGAATGCGATGCGACTTCATCTATTCACCACCTTTGGATGTTCCCGGCCATCTCGCAAGGCTGAGTGAGCGGGTGGTTGCGGCAGCTTTGGTGTCCGTGGTACTTAGCGGTACTTTTGGATGATCATCACAGGGCTTGTCGGGTTCAATGGTGGGCTGATGGATCATATCTACAGGCGTCGTTTATGCGTGGAATGCAGCATCCTGGGTTGCTGGTATTCTAGTGACGCTTGGCGTTATCTTGCCAATCAATGGTTTGGCTGCGGAGAGAGGCCATGTTCATTGTCGCCGGGGCTGCTGGTCATTTGGCCTATCGACCAATCTCGGGCTGAGTTGTGCATAACCTGCATCTCCTTCATGAGAACAGTGGCTCATTGCACTTCAGGATACCCCATAATACCCCCAATAAGGCCTATATGAAGCAATGTTCATATGGGCCTCATTGGGGGTGCATTTGGAGGTCACCTGCAAGTGAGGTGACATGGTGCTGGGCAGAGGTCAGTTGGAGGGGTGCAGGGGGGGGTGTACGGGTCAGTAGGGGTGGGGTTCAGGTGACTTGGGGGTGGTATCGGGTGACTTGCAAGGTGACTTTGGGGGGTGTTTTGGGTCACTTTGATGGTGCATGGGGGTGGGTTGGGTGATCTTGTTGGTGACTTGGGGGGGTATTGTAGGTGACTTGGGGGGGTATTGTAGGTGACCTGGTGGGGGTTCAAGGTGACCTACAGATAGTTGTATGGGTTGTATTGGGGGCTGTATTGGGGGCTGTATTGGGGGCTGCATTGGATGTATTGATGGGTACTTTGGTGACCTGCCTAGGTATGTGAAGTGACCTACAGGGGGATTCTCTGGATGAGCTGGTGGGTTTGATTGGGGCTGGACTGGCATGGGTTTGGGGGGTGGTCCAGGTGACTTGGTTGAAAGTGCAAGGTCACCTGGGGAAGAACTCTCTGGACAGGTTGGGTGATTAATTGGGTGGGTTCTTGAATGCGGGGGACCCATCCAATGTCGACTGACTTTCGGGCACCCGTCCAATGTCGACTGACTTTCGGGCACCCGTCCAATGTCGACCGACTTTCGGGCACCCATCTGATGTCGACCGACTTTGGTGTCCTCCCCGAGTGCCTTCATGTCGGTGTAGGTCACCTTCATCCCACCGAGGTAACTTTGCATTCCGCTAGGTCACCTTGGTTGCACCGAGGTGACTTCGCGCTTGGCCAGGTCACCCTGTTCATACCAAGGTGACTTCGCATTGCGCCAGGTCACCTTGGTCGCACCGAGGTGACTTCGCATTCTGTCAGGTCACCCTGGTCATACCAAGGTGACTTCGCACTCCCCCAGGTCACCTTCGTCGCACTCGAGGCAGGCCTGAGCCTCCACTTTTTCAAATAAATGCCTGTAGATGCTGGGGCACTTGTGTGTTATTAATGGTTGCCTATCCATATTTCAAACTAGTGGTCTATTGTGTTTTAAAAATCAAAGTAGGGGGACTGGTACAAAAAATAAAACCATGTGGGACAATCTGTTGGGTAAAACTGAATCAAATAGTTTTACGCTGTGGGTGGTCACCTATGAGTTTTATAGTTTGAATCAGTTCAAGGAGTAAAACTACGTGGGTGTACCAAGTTTTTACTTTGCAAGCTTGCCTGCTTGGTAAAACTGTATAAAATGAATGGCTGTTTTAATTGATTAGATCTGGTTAATCAATAGATCATCTGCCATATCTGGTCAGCCCAATATGGCTATTGTGTGCCTTCCCGCCCTCCGCGCGCTTTGGGCGCTTATTTTAGCGTCGGTCGTCGTCCACCCTTGTGGGCTCAATAGTGGGCTCAATTCAAATCTGTTCATTCTATACTTTTACACCTCCACTAATGTTTATATTTCCATTGAATCTAGATAGTTATCTTGTTGATGCAGTATTCTATTCACTATATATACATTTTCTGAAATCACTTCAGCAATCATAAAGCAGGTCTTTCCAGTGTATACACATCTACTATAATACTAGGAATACAAATTTGCAAAAGCATGGAATCAGAAATGAGTGAATGGGAAGCAATACAAGCTGAATTGCACCTTCCATGCCTTTCTGGCCCATCCAAAAATTCCAGACCATTTTCATTTCACAGAAACGTCATGAAACATATTCCCTACCAATCCCTTGCCTTCCCAGAGCTCTGGGATTTTTTGTGTCAGCTAGAGAGCCTTCCAGATGCTGAAAACGACGCCTGGTATTAATTTAGGCGCCCAGGCACGACATCCAAATCTGGTAATCAGGATGGCTGATTAAAGCAAGATCAGCTTCACCAAGGCTCAGGACGTTGGATCGGTGTCAGATCCTTGTCCGATTTGAGTAGACAGACTAAAGAAACCCCCAAATCCAACTTTTCTAGGTGAGGGGATTTTTTCCCATTGAGTTGATCCCTGAAAAGTCTATTTTTTGATTAAAAGCGGTCATTTTGAGTATTCCGGGTTGAATATAAAATCAAGCAGAGAGCATAGGGCAAATCGGTAATGGCCAACTGCTTTATATACCTCTTGTACATGTCCATGATTTTTTTGAAAAGGTTTGAGCAAGATTTCACAGAGCTACATACTGAAAACCCCAAAAATGACCCCAAAAGTGGTCATTTTGACCATTCCCCAGTCTTCCTATGAAGCACCAGACCAGCTATGACCATGCGGTTTGCTCAAACCTTTAGATATATATCTGGGACATATGCCTGATTTTTTGTGAAGAGTTTGAACACCTTTTCACTGAGCTACACACCAAACACTTTCAAAAAACACCCAAAATTGCGTTTTTGCACAAAGACTGCCATATACCAAGGGGTACAGGCATGCTAAAAATGCGTGGTAAGCTGTATTCTAGTCTATACTAATGGTACATAAATTGTGCCAAGTTTGGTCCCCCCAGGTTTGATGGTTGTGTGGGGGGAGCATGTGGGTGCTCAAATGAGCTTAAGGTGAAGTGAAGCTCAATTCTTGATTTCGGCGCTCATCTAATCTCTCACCTCTCCTCAACAGTCTTTTTGCTCCCCCCTTCCTCTCTCACTTGGTAACCTCCTGGGACCTTTTGTGGATGCTTAGGTATGTGTATGAGAGTCTATTTATCAAAATAAATTCGCTTTTTGCTCACACAGCCTTTTTCCAGCTCTCATTTACCATTCTGCATGGCCAGCTGGATCCCCTCAGTCTTCCCTTTATCCACAACTGTCCCCCCTAATCAGCAATCACCCTAATCAATTCAGAGGTATCTCAAGACATATCCAGGTCATTTAGGAGAGCTGAGAATGGCTGGGTGAGGTGGGGGAAGTGGAGGATGAGATGGCAGCTTTGTCAGGTAAGCACACCCCTTCAGACTGACTTTGACACCCCCAAATGACTAGTTTACCTTCTTAGATACCATTTACACACTATTCTAACAAATCCTTCTCATTATGAAGCTTCTATGGGGTCCTGAGTTGCTCTGGTAAGCCTCTATTTTGCATTTTTACCCCCTAGTTCCCCACTGATTTCCTTCTTTAGCTGGCCATCCTGGGATGTCAGATGCATCCTCAGACAACCTTATTGGGTCCGTTGAAGACACTTGGAGCACCTGGAGATGAAGGGAGGAGGGGGTGGATGGATATGGACATTCCAGATAAGTACATTCACCTCTTGCCCAGCCATGGGTTCTGTGCATCTCACAGAGCCTCTGGGCTGTTTGAACCAATTCTCCATGTTTTATTATACATTAGTGATTATCCAGAGTATCCAGAACCAACCCCACTCTCCCATCTCTCCCTGCTTCCCTCCCTCTCCACCCAGGCCTCCCCTTCCCCTGCACCTCCTCTTACTCTCTCCCATCCATTTCACCCTCTAAATTATCTTAGTAGACACATATAAAATAACCTGTATAGAGAGTACCTCAATTCATGGCCCTAATGGC